>QLOH01000404.1:0-380000 GCA_026901365.1 Sesbania bispinosa | reverse complement strand
CTTCCATGAAGGATACATGTGACTCAAAGAAAATCACTTTAAATCTATCTATAATTGAAAAATTGGCTTTAACTTTTAAAGTTATTCTTAATAAATATATAATTAATGAAAATGTAAAATTTAAAATAATAATTTTATTCAAGTAGATAAAATAAACATAATTAAATTTTCATAATTCTAATTAAAAAATATAAATAGAAAATAACATAATTAAAAATTTAATAATTCTAATTGAAAAATATAAAAAAAAGAGTTGAAGTTGCATTAAAGGAGCCAAAAATAAAAAAAGGAAAAAAAATTGACACGCATTATTGAGGGTGAAGCGGTTTCTTACCTCCTATTTATCTATCTCATTTAAAGTTTTTTATCTGTTCCATTTAAAAGTTCAAAAAAGTATTAATTACGTCTTTCTACTTTTACCCTTAATAAGAGAGACAACAAGTGAAATACAAGTGAATAAAATAGAGAGATAAAAGGTATATTTGAAAAGAAATAATAAATTTAATGTAAGTCAAACACTTATTGTATTTCTTAATCTATATATTTATGTAATGAGATCAATAAATAAGAATGGAAGTAGTAATAGCTAACAGTGAAAAAAATAAATAAATGAATACAAACATATTAAAAGTGTTGTTGCTGCCTTAAAAGAGTAAAAAATTAAAAATTAAATTAAAAGTGAAAACATATGTGAATAATATAGAGAGATAAATAATATATTGAAAAAACACAATAAAATTAATGTAAATTAACAATTTATTATATTCTTAATTAATCTATATTTTTATGTGATAAGATAGATAAATAAAAATGAATGTAGTAAAAGATAAAAATGAAAAAATAAATAAAATATAAAAAGAGTTATTGTGACCTTAAAAGAGTAAAATTAAAAAAAATAAAAAAAGGAAAGGTGACACGTATTATCCGGAGAAACATTTTTAATATATAGTAATAGATAGATAGATACAATAGATAATAGAATAAAATAGACAAATGAAATAACTTACAAAAATTCAAATCAATGAAAGAACAACCCAGGAAGACAAACCAATCATGCATTCTAAATTTAAGCTTTGTCTTATAATTTGGCCTTGGGTAACGTTACCTAGAAGTGCCATGTATGAACACGGAGAAGGCATAGAAGTGCCTTGAGTAACCTTACATTACATACACGTGCATATTTTAAAATTTGACAACCACAAAAGTTTCAATGCAAATAATAAGTTTGAACTCAGTAAACTACTCAAAATACGAAGGGACTCAATCACAAATAATAAAAACTTGGACATACAAGTAACTGGTCATGAATCATGGCCCTATATTCTAAAATACCTAAATCTAGGTGGTGTCTATGGTGGGTTAGTAAAAGAGTGCACCACTGTGGTTCACAAGATAATGACCTTTAGATATATTAGTTTAATAATCAACAGTGCAGGTTAATGACTGACTACTAGCCATTAAAAAGTACAATAAAAGTGAATGAATGAATTACATAGTTATTATATTTTCTGATTAGGACTTTATATATTGACCTTGAGCAACCATGGCTGCCTTAGGGTGATGCGTTGTCTGCCACCGGACGTTTGCAGGCTTGCAACCTCATCAGGAGAGGCTCTTCCAGCAAAGAAATAGGGACACAAAGCCTTAGCAATTAGTTTCATTAGGGACGTGCTGAAACACCAACTAAGGGCGATGAAGATTTGTTTATTTATTTTTGTGGTTCTTTTTTTTGTCTTCAAAACAAAATTAGATTATAACCGCTCTGTTTCGACTAATACATAAATTTATAACATAAAACCAAAATTTTGTCAAGTTGGTCATATTCCCTTGTCCCAGTTTTCTCTATTTTCAATTGTAAACCCTAAAAGACATCATTTATATTCTAAACCAGTGCGTGCTCTGCATAGAAAAACAAAAACAGAGGGCCATTAATATTGCATATGGGGGCGTCCAAAAATTTATATACAAACTCCAGGTGGAAAGTTCTTCAGGGTGTAGGAACCAGCTTCTACGGTCCTGGGGTCCCTTGAAGTATCATCATGTGTCATAATGGGTGTTGAAATTAAATATTATTATACGAGGAGGAAGTCGTTGGTGAAACAAATTTTATAAAATTGTTGTAGTGATTTTTAATATTTATTTTTTTAGTAAAAGTGTTTCAATTTGTGTTTATATAGCAGACAATGTGAAAATATAGTTAATGAGATGTGGGAGACACACAATGGAAAATGGAGATCCTTCAAGAGGTGCAGAGATTTTTTCGAGCAGTTGGGAGTGGGCTCAGGTTACTCTAACAATTTCAAAAACTTTCTTCAATTATTATTATATTATTATTTTTAAAACACTAATCGGATAGTAACTGTATATGATAAGTAAAAACTATGCAGCACCGGTGGTGCATAATTTTTATAACTCACCGTAGCATTCACCTTAAATCTAATGGTAGTAACCCTATGTTTCATTGGTAAGGTGTTTCATATTAGAAGCACCATATATATATATATATATATATATATATATATATATATAGGGTTAAACATGTTTTTTGTCCTTAAACTTTCACCTAAATTTGGGTTTGGTCCATAATTTTTTTCATTGTTTTTGGTCCCCTAACATTTTTAAATCATTGAAACTAGTCCCTGCAATCACCACATTTCTAGATCCCCCCCTCTCTTTATTCTCTTACTTCTCCTGTTTTACTTCCCTCTTTCATCTTTCTCATTTGTGTTCATCTTTTTTCCTCTTCTCCCTCTCATAATTTCATCATGCTCTCATTTCTTCTTTCTCAATCTCTTCTATATTTTTCCCCATACTTATTCTCTTTTTTTTTTAAATGAAAATGTTTTCTTCTTCCTCATTTTGGAACCATCACCACTCTTCCTCTGAAAACACATTCTTCTTCCTCCTTCACACTTTTCCTTCATTTTTTTGTCTTTGAAAATATTTTTTCAGGTATTGGAATTTTCACCGCACTTCTTTGTTCTGATGTTCAGAGCAAGAAATGCTCACTGCTTCTCACTTCTAGAATAGCACAATCCTCATAAAAAATGGCAGAGGGTCTGACTTTATCAGCGAGCTCCAGGTATATATATTTCAAAATCCACTATCTTCACTTTTCTCTTCTATTTACTACTTAGAATTCTTTTTACATTGTGGACACGTGTCATCTCCTAAGAAAACTTTTCCCTGCTAAAAATTTTTTGTCTTTCATCTTGCATAAGTGTTTCAGGTCTCTTAATTTCATTTTCGAAAAAAAAAACTCTACTTCTGTTGTCATGTCTCTATCTATTTTTGAAATTTGAATTTGAAAATTCAAATCCTCATCAATCACCACATTTCTAGATCCCTCCCTCTCTTTATTCTCTTACTTCTCCTGTTTTACTTCCCTCTTTCATCTTTCTCATTTGTGTTCATCTTTTTTCCTCTTCTTCCTCTCATAATTTCATCATGCTCTCATTTCTTCTTTCTCAATCTCTTCTATATTTTTCCCTATACTTATGTCTCTTTTTTTAAATGAAAATGTTTAATTTTCTTCTTCCTCATTTTGGAACCATCACCACTCTTCCTCTGAAACACATATTCTTCTTTCTCCTTCACTTTTCCTTCATTTTTTTGTCTTTGAAAATATTTTTTTAGGGTGGCGACTAGGATGGAGCACCGTTCCGGGTGTTCTAATTCTAAGGCAACAAATTTTACCTGCCCTAGCAGGTTTGTTTACTGGCTAGGTTAAGTGCCCTTAATCTATTTAAAATGGCAAACAAGCCCCTTACTTTTTAAAAATAAAATGAACATAACAACTATAAACTAAGTAATAAATCAAATCCCAACTCGCTGTGCTTTCTTCAAGACACCCTTCCCCATCGACTTCACTCTGCTTTCTGAAATAATCAACCTACTCTTATTGTCTCTTTCCATTGTCAAACAGAGGACGAAATTGCAGTCCATTATTAAGTTTTGATGGGCATGCGGTCAAGTCGAAACAAAGGACCCATGGCCATTATTGGCTATATAACCCGTCCTCCTCTTTTTGCTTATATGAAAGTTAGCTGTGGGAAAGAAATCCAATTCCTTGTGCTGGAATGGAAGGCCCTCTACATTCGAATCCAGTTATTAGTGAGTAGGAGAAGCTCTGTTGCGTTTAACCATAACCCATGGCCACCGCAACGGGACCGTCCCTCGACCTCCATTGAATTGTTCCCCCTTTCCAACCAGAATCCATGACCACCATCCCCTTTCAACCATTGCTTTCTTCCCTTTTTCTAGAAGCCATGGCCACTGCAAGGCCATTACCGCAATCACAATTCACAAATTGATTTCTTTGACATCGCTGCAACTTGTAAGGGCACTACCACACCGTCCTCTGCCTCAGACCAAGACACTTCCACATCTAGGCACCAAATATGAATAACCTAGATTTCACCACATACACAAGGGGATATTTTCTAAACATTTTACATTAAACTCCAGCAAGTCTTTGGTCTTCAATCCACACCCTCATTATTTTAATATTAAATCGAATGGTAAAATTTGTTGCCTTAGTCTTGAACTACCCACGCGATGCTTCATGCTAGTTGCTACCTTTTTTCAGGTATTGGAATTTTCACCGCACTTCTTTGTTCTGATGTTCAGAGCAAGAAATGCTCACTGCTTCTCACTTCTAGAATAACACAATCCTTATAAAAGACGGTAGGAGGTCCGACTTCATCAGCGAGCTCCAAGTATGTGTGTGTTTATATATATATATATATATATATATATATATATATATATTCAAAATCCACTTCTCCACTCTCCTCTTCATCAAATAATCATACCCTCTCTCTCCCCTAATTTTTGAATCAGTGTGACGGTAAAAGCCTTCGACTCAGTGATTGCCTCAAACTAAGATTGAGTAAGTTATTTAGTGGCCACTTTGTATTTTCATGTTTCTTTGAATGAGTTTTCATGTTTCTTTGAATTGGTTTTCATGTTTCATTTTAATCTCCTTGGTTAGAGAAGACTTCTAACTTGGCTTTGCAATTTGTATCAACCTTTTTTTTCAAGTCTTCCTAAACAAATTTTTTTAGATTATTTGTAGCTCGGTAATAAGAATATAATAAACATGTGAGATATTAGACCGAGATTCGCTAAGTGAATGATAGCTTTATAGTATGTCATATTTTGGAGCCGGAGAATATGGTGGAAATTTTAAAACTGCAAAAAATGATTATAACATTCTCTTTTGTTTAATTTCCAGAGATATTAAACTGAGATTTCAACGTATCTTATTTAGTTGATGAGAAGTTTATAAAACTTATTTGGAAGTTTGTTATTATGCCTTTTCATATCTATTTTGTATCTAAATTCTCTTTTCATTTCTCAGATAGATGTATTTTAACTATTACAAAGTTTTTTTTTTTTGCAGAGATGAGATTAGTGTTCTCCCTGGTGTTGGAACTAAAAGTGAGTTGGATAATCATGGAAGGAAGGCTACGATGGAAGGAAGGGTAACTATCAATTTTATTGAAATCATGTTTTCTACTTCTCTGTTATCTTCTACCATCAATGGAAAAATGTAATGTTTACATCTACATGAAGATTGAATTTGCTTTCTTCTCTATTTATAATGATTAATTAAATTCAGTTCTTGGTACCGAAGATGTGGTAAATTTCATTGTCATAGTTCAATTTGCTAAAGTCAACTTTGAAAGGTATTATGCTGTGAAGTTATTGCCAGAAGGATAATTGGATGTTAGAATGTTTACGAGACTAATCTTTAATATTTTTTTATGTAAATAGGATGATTAGTATCTGTCTTGATTTGCATTTGTTGCTTTCAAACTAAAATTTGAAATTTTTTCCAGTCCAATTCACTTTAATTCCTGGATCCCTTTCACATTGTTTATGAATAAATCCATATTGGCTCTGCCACATACCTTAATAGACATAAGACCCTCTGGAAGGTTGGCACTTTTAAAAGCTAAAATATGGAAAAAAAAAGTTGTCCAACACAGTGGTGACATGATACACTATTATGCATTAGTATATTACATAGTTTTCTGCATATACACTGTTCTGCATAATTTCTATTCAGTCTCTTGTGACACCCTTCTACCCCAAATGATAATACAATCATCAAGTTAAATTATAAGGAAAATTATAGTCAACATTAAGGTAAAAAGGTTCACATTCCTCATTTAAACAATTACTGGATCCAAATCCACTAAATTTCCATAAAAGTAAAATCAATGTTTTCGAAAACTAATTTATTAACATAATAAAAATACGTCTTGGCCATGTAAGACCCTTAAAAACAATCTCCTTAAATCTCTACATATCAAAATGAAAGAACAAGTTCCTAAACACTAAGCCCCAATATCACACGTATCAGAGCAAGACCATGTCCCTTTAAAATTCAGCACATTGAGTGCCGTCTTCATCACCTATAAAAACCACAGAAGAGTACGGTGAGGAAAAGAATACATACATATACATGCAATACAGAAGGCTGCCCTTATTCCCACCCATCACCATACATATCATCATTCATCTCAATCAACACTCTTTACATTCAGCACATTAATTTCACACAAATATATAATTCACACTTCTCAAACAATCATAAAATGACAAGTATGCTCACTCTATGATCATGCACAATGCCTCTTCCTAAGAGTCATTATTTGGAACTCCGCACAATGGGCGCACCTCATCAATCCCCTTAGTTGTTACCAATGATGGCCCTACCGTTAAATGCCCTCTTGGCTGATAGGTTGCACCCCCTCTATGGGCCAGTGCAAAGACACCCGCTCCCTCCCACCATCACCCACATCTTATGCGCTAGGTAAGTCGCATTGTAAAACACTCCCTCTTGGAGTTATGCATTAGATGTCTCCCATCATGGTCTCCACCCTGCTCGTCGCCCCCTCTTTAGGCTAGGGTATTTTTAGCCACGTCTGGCTACTCATGTATCTCATGCGTCTCATACATCATATTCTCATGCTCAATGCATCATCATTTCACATATCTCTCACACAATTCTCTATGCTCAATGCATCATCATCATTTCACATATATCTCATACAATCTCTATGCTCAATGCATTATCATCATTTCACATGCATCTCATACAATCTCTTCTACTCTAATCGCTCCACATCACATAACGAATATTATAAACATAGAACATCACATAAGATACTAACACCATAGTACTTCATGCCACAGTTAATACACTCTATACATCCAATTTAATCTCATCAATCTCACAAAACAATTCATAAATTAGGTAAATATCCATCTCAATTTCGTGTTTTAAGAAAAGTTATCTGAAGTTTGGAAGGAATCTGTTGAAATTATATTTAAAAATCTTGATCCGCGTTTCTGCGCTCAGCGCAAGTGAAGTGCAGGTTCGAGAGAGCTACGCTTCACTCTGCGCTCAGTGCAAGTGAAGTGCAGATTGCAGAGAGCTACGCTTCACACTGTGCTCAGCGCAAGTGAAGCGCAGATTCCAAAGAGCTACGCTTCACTCTGCGCTCAGCGCAAGTGAAGCGCAAGTGTCGCAGAACGCGACTGCTCCTGCATTTTTTCCCATTTTTAACCCTTTTCTTCAATCCCTACTCAAATCTTTAAGTCCCTAACTCAATTATACTCGTTTTTACCGATTAAATCAATCAATTCATCAATTATATCAATAGATTACAGTTAAATCAATAATCAAATCAATTTATGAAATCTCTCTCCCAAAATCCTAATTTGACCCCTTTCGACAACCTCGCTTCCTACTCTCAATTCCAACAAGAACATGACAATAATCATCACAACAATCACGAATTTCATCATATTACAGACAATTCATCATTCATAATTTAAAATTTAAGAATCCTAGAGGGACTTATAGTTGCCCTCACTACCCAAGCACTCCAGCATACACATATGGCAGCACCCCTCCCCCCCGGTACCTTAGAGGTGACGATCGAAACTAAATTTGCAGAACTCTCTAGATGCTCTACTCTGCGGCACCTTCCCCTTGTGGAGTCACTTCTCTCCTCTATAGGTTTCATTATCTGACATTTGAAAACAGATAGGGTGATGTAGATGACCCATTCTCTTCTTAACTATCTAATTGGGCTGGACCTATTCTGACCCACCCATCCCCTTTTTAATTTAATAATATAATTTCTAACTAATAATAACCATAATATAATATTAATACTATTACTTTTTCATTTTATTTTATTTTAATTTTATTTTAGAAATATTAGGATGTTACAATTCCTCCTCCTAAAAGAAAATTCGTTCTCGAATTTACCTGAAGTAAATAACTCTGGAAAAGACTCCTTCATCTTCTCTTCAAGCTCCCAAGTAGCACTCTCTGGTGTAGCTCCTCCCGAGATTACCTTAACCAAAGGAATTTCCTTACCTCGAAGTTGTTTCATCCTCCGATCCTCAACTCTCACCGGTATGGTTTCCACCGTCAAGTTTTCCTTAATCTCAAGATGATCCGACTCAATCACATGTGAAGGATCGTGAATGTACTTCCGGAGTTGAGAAACATGGAAGACATTGTGAAGATTTGACAAATGTGGAGGTAAAGCAATTTGATAGGCAACATTGCCGACTCTTTTATGAATTTGATAGGGACCAATGAAACGAGGTGTAAGCTTTTTAGACTTTAATGCCCTACCAACCCTAGTCCACGGAGTGACTTTCAGGAACACATGATCCCATTCTTTGAATTCTAAGTCCTTCCTCCTCTTATCAGTATAACTCTTTTGCCTACTTTGAGCTGTCCTCATCCTCTCCTGAATTAACTTAACCTTATCCGTGGTCCGTTGCACTACATCCGGTCCTAAAACAAGGCTCTCTCTTGGCTCATACCAACACAAAGGTGTCTTAAACCTTCTACCATACAATGCCTCATAAGGTGCCATGTCTATGCTAGAATGAAAACTATTGTTGTATGTGAACTCTATCAAAGGTAGGAAACTATCTCAACTACCCCCTTGGTCTAGCACACAAGCTCTAAGCAAGTCCTCTAACGATTGTATGGTTCTCTCGGTTTGCCCATTGGTTTGAGGATGATAAGCTGAACTAAGTCTAAGCTGGCTCCCCAAAGCCTGCTGCAAACTCTCCCAAAATCTAGATGTAAACCTGGGGTCTCTATCAGAAATTATGCTAGATGGTATTCCATGCAACCTTACAATCTCACTAATGTAGATCGTAGCAAGTTTTTCTAAAGAGTACTTAATGTTAATAGGGAGAAAATGAGCACTTTTAGTCAATCTATCTACAATAACCCAAATAGAGTCATGTCCCATTACAGTCCTAGGCAAAGCAACTACAAAATCCATAGAAATGCTATCCCACTTCCACTGAGGTATACTTAAAGGCTGAAGCAGTCCTAAAGGTTTTTGGTGTTCTACCTTAGCCTTTTGACAAACTAAACAACCACTCACAAAGTCCTCTATATCCCGCTTCATCCTAGGCCACCAAAACACCTTTTTCAAATCTTGATACATCTTAGTTGAACCAGGATGGAAACTAAGCTTACTCTTATGCCCTTCTTCAAGTACTAAATGCTTAATGGTAGGTTTACTAGGTACACAAACTCGGTCTCCAAATCTCACTACTCCATCTATACCTAAGACAAATTCTCCACCACTACCCTTTTCTATAACCTCATGTCTAATCACCAAGAATGGGTCCTCTAATTGAGCATCTTTAATTTCTCTCAACCAGTCATTACTTACTCGAATCATTCCCAATTTCACACTATCAGGGGTTACCTCACAAGCTAAGCTTAAGTCTCTAAACTGAGTCAGGAGATCCATTTCCCTAATCATCAAAGAACTAACATGAAGAGATTTCCTACTTAGGGCATCTGCTACTACATTAGCCTTACCAGGGTGATAACTCAATTCAAAATCACAATCCTTTAGAAATTCCAGCCACCTCATTTGTCTCATGTTCAACTCTTTTTGATCAAACAAATACCTAAGGCTCTTATGGTCACTAAAAACCTCAAATTTAGAACCATACAAATAATGTCTCCACATCTTTAACACAAACACAATGGCTGCTAACTCAAGATCATGGGTAAGTGATAAGTGAAAATTATATGATAAATTAGAGCACTTTTTAGTTCACTTATCAAGGATAAAATGGTATTTTCGCCCCAGTTTAATCCCTTTTTATTAAATATTAGATAAATTGTATTTATTAATCTTGGATTTGAATTTGATTCTATTTTAATAGAAATATTGCTGATTTTTGCAGGATATTGCAAAGATTTGATTTGAAGGAAAGATAGCATTAAATGAAGGAGATATCTGCAAAATTTGAGTTTGATTGAAGACATTTAATAAAGATTTGAAGAAGATTTGAGGCAATCAATGAGGAGATCACTGCTAATTAAACAAGGATTCTGCATACAACCTTCCCAATTAAATCCAAGATGCTCAATAAATGCAAGATTTCATCAAGAAAAGGGAAACAAGGAAAGACAAATCAACAAAACCAGTCTCGGGGAGAGATCAAGTTAAAAAGAGAAAGTTTGAAGCTGCAGGACGCATTCTGCGCTTCAACCTGCGCTGTAGCACAGGGTGAAGCGCAGCTCTCTGGAACCTGCGCTGTAGCACAGCTTGAAGTGCAGGTCACGCATATTTGTTCCCTATTGCCATTTTTAGATAGATCTCTCCCCAATTTCCTTTGTCTTTCCTTAGCCTATAAATAGGACCTCATTGCACCAGATCAAGGTGTGCACGATTATTGTAATTCAGTCTTATTTCAGTGATAATGCACTGAAGCTAATTTTAGAGCAGGAGAGGAGGAGCGCTTCACAAGGATTGAAGATGGTGACAACATCTTCTGTGGTTTGTATGGCTACCTTGTGTAGTTAACTCTCCATTAGGATTGAATGTCATTGATTCTATCCCCAAGTGTATGTAAATTCTATTTTATTATTTCTGAGCTCTCTGTCTATAATATTGGTAATCTTATTCTGTGCTTAATTCCTAACTTCCGCTCTTGCGCCGGAGTTATAGGCTAGTTTCGACTAGGATTGAGGATGGGGGAGCGGATTCTGAAGAAACCCAAACTCTGATTGAATAAGAGGACTCGGTACTATGTGACCGATACATGAACGTTACTAATGAGCGATGGGTAGTGACAGTACTCTAGCGAAGGGCGTTTACAGGATTAGGCCTTAGTATCGATAGCAAAGGATTAGTTGATTGTTAATCCAGGACCGACATATAGATGTATCCTGATGAGTGATGGGTAGTGTGAGTACTTTAATGAAGGTGTGTCTACAAGATTAGGCCTCGTTTATCAATTAGTTCTTTTACAAATGGAATAAAGAAAATAAAACAAGCCGAGGGTAAGTCTGTCGCTTAGGAGAGCGTGCATGGATTATCTTTGAGTGTGAGTGGCGCCTGGTAACTCAGGGTCATAAGCAATATAGTTTGTCTACAATATTATAGAGTAAACCTAAAATAATAGATAGTTTTTACATGCACAAAGGGTGTGATGATATGAAGTTCAATCCTAATCCAAGTAAAGTGTCTCTAACTCTTCCTTTCTAATTTCATTGATTATTTATTTGCTATTTACAATTTACACAACAATACTCTTATAAATCCGTTGTTTTCCCTTGATAAATAGATCACGACTATACGTGAATTGACTGTTCCCTGTGGATACGATAACTCTTCTAACTATTATACTACTGGGTTTTTGGTTCACTTGCCAGAAACCCATCAGTAGGGTAGTTTAACTCATGAATCTTCAATTGCCTAGAAGCATAAGCTACTACTTTACCTTCTTGCATTAACACCCCACCTAAACCCATCTTAGAAGCATCACACTATACTACAAAAGGTTTACTAAGGTCAGGCAAAACTAAAACCGGTGCACTAGTCAACTTTTCCTTAAGGGTTTGGAAACTAAGCTCACACTTACTATTCCATACAGAAGTAACCCCCTTCCTAGTCAACTCGGTCAAAAGTAAAGCTATCTTAGAAAATCCCTCTATAAATCTTCTATAATACCCAGCCAACCCAAGAAAACTTCTAATCTAACTTACTGACTTAGGAGTCTCCCACTTAAGTACAACCTCTACCTTAGAAGGATCAACACTTATACCCCCCTTAGAGATCAGATGACCTAAGAAGTTCACTTCTTCTAACCAAAAATCACACATAGATAACTTACCATACAATTGTTTATCCCTAAGAATCTGTAGTACTACCTTTAACTGCTTTTCATGCTCCTCCTTAGTTTTGGAGTAAACTAGTATGTCATCTATAAAGACAACTACAAATTTATCCAAGTAGGGATGAAAAATTCTGTTCATATAATCCATAAAAATAGCAGGAGCATTAGTCACACCAAAAGACATTACAAGATACTCATAATGTCCATATCTAGTCCTAAAGGTAGTCTTAGGTATGTCCTCTTTTCTAACTCTAATCTGGTGATAACCCGACCTAAGATCAATCTTGCTAAACACACAAGCCCCCACTAACTGGTCCATAAGATCATCTATCCTAGGTAAAGGGTACTTATTCTTAATAGTTACCTTGTTCAACTGTGGGTAATCTATGCACAACCCCATACTACCATCCTCCTTCTTCACTAGCAAGACAGGTGCTCCCCAAGGTGATACACTAGGCCTCACAAACTTCTTCTCTAACAAATCTTCTATCTGTTTCTTAAGCTCAACTAACTCCATGGGTGACATCCTATAAGGTGCAATTGAAATAGGTCCAGTCCCCGGTACTAGATCTATGGAAAATTCTATCTCTCTCTCAGGTGGTAGACTAGACATATTTTCAGAAAACACATCAGGATAATCACACACTACAGGTAACTGATTGTTAATAGTACTACTCTCAGATCTCAAAAAAGCTAGCAACATGTATACCTGGGCATCTTCCCTTAGAGACGCTTTCACCTGGTTGGCAGTCAAAAAGTCCTTACTCTTCCTCTCAATAGGTTGACCAAAGGCAACAGTTTTATCAGCACAATTTAATAGAACATGGTTGGAAGATAACCGGTCCATACCAAGAATAATATCTAGTTGACTCAGAGGCAAACAAATCAAATCAGCTAGAAAATCTTTACCTTTGATATGAATAGGACAATTCAAGTATACATCGGAGGTAGGAACTTCAGCAATAGCGCGATCGTTTCTACCTCCTCCAGACATCACTTTTCTGATTCACAGAAAAGTAGAATAACCAAAACAAAATAGTTATATCAAAACAATTCATCTCACTCAATCAACATCACAAGTTAGCACCACGGAAACATATCAAACACACAACTCAAGGCCGATGAATCGACCTGCTCTGATACCACTAAATATGACACCCTTCTACCCCCAAATAATAATACAATCATCAAGTTAAATTATAAGGAAAATTATAGTCAACATTAAGGTAAGAAGGTTCACATTCCTCATTTAAACAGTTACTGAATCCAAATCCACTAAATTTCCATAAAAGTAAAATCACTGTTTTCGAAAATTCATTTATCAACATAATAAAAATACGTCTTGGCCATGTAAGACCCTTAAAAACAATCTCCTTAAATCTCTACATATCAAAATGAAAGAACAAGTTCCTAAACACTAAGCCCCGATGTCAAACGTATCAGAGTTAGACCCTGTCCCTTTAAAATTCGGCACATTGAGTGTCGTCTTCATCACCTATAAAACCCGCAGAAAAGTACGGTGAGGAAAAGAATACATACATATACATGCAATACAGAAGACTAACCTTATTCCCACCCATAACCATACATATCATCATTCATCTCAATCCACACTATTTACATTCAGCACATTAATTTCACACAAATATATAATTCACACTTCTCAAATAATCATAAAATGACAAGTATGCTCACTCTATGCTCATGCACAATGCCTCTTCCTAAGAGTCATGATTTGGAACTCCTCACAAAGGGCACACCTCATCAATCCCCTTAGTTGTTACCAATGATGGCCCTACCGTTAAATGCCCTCTTGGCCGATAGGTTGCACCCCCTCTGTGGGCTCGTGCAAAGACACCCGCTCCCTCCCACCATCACCCACCTCTTATGGGCTAGGTAAGTCGCATTGTAAAACACTCCCTCTTGGAGTTATGCATCAGATGTCTCCCATCATGGTCTCCACCCTGCTCGTCGCCCCCTCTTTGGGCTAGGGTATTTTTAGCCACGTCTGGCTACTCATGTATCTCATGCGTCTCATACATCATATGCTCATGCTCATTGCATCATCATCATTTCACATATCTCTCACACAATTCTCTATGCTCAATGCATCATCATCACTTCACATATATCTCATACAATCTCTATGCTCAATGCATATCATCATTTCACATACATTTCATACAATGTCTTCTACTCTAATTGCTCCACATCACATAGCGAATATTATAAACATAGAACATCACATAAGATACTCATACCACAATACTTCATGCCACAGTTAATACACTCTATACATCCAATTTAATCTCATCAATCTCACAAAACATTTCATAAATTAGGTAAACATCCATCTCAATTTCGTGTTTTAAGAAAAGCTATCTGAAGTTTGGAAGGAATCTGTTGAGATTATATTTAAAAAGCTTGATCCGCGTTTCTGCGCTTCACTCTGCGCTCAGCACAAGTGAAGCGCAGGTTCCAGAGAGCTATGCTTCACTCTGCGCTCAGCGCAAGTGAAGCGCAAGTGTTATAGAACGTGACTGCACCTGCGTTTTAACCTCTTTTTAACCCTCTTCTTCAATCCCTACTCAAATCTTTAAGTCCCTAACTCAATTAGACTCGTTTTTACCGATTAAAATCAATCAATTCATCAATTATATCAATAGATTACAGTTAAATCAACAATAAAATCAATTTATGAAATCTCTCTCCCAAATCCTAATTTGACCTCTTTCGACAACCTCGCTTCCTACTCTCAATTCCAACAAGAACATGACAGTAATCATCACAATAATCACGAATTTCATCATATTACAAACAATTCATTATTCATAATTTAAAATTTAAGAATCCTAGAGGGACTTATGGTTGCCCTCACTACCCAAGCACTCCAGCATACACATATAGCAGCACCCCTTCCCCCCGTACGTTAGAGGTGACGATCTAAACTGAATTTGCAGAACTCTCTTGATGCTCTACTTTGCGGCACCTTCCCCTTGTGGAGTCGCTTCTCTCCTCTCTAGGTTTCGTTATCTGACGTTTGAAAACAGATAGGGTGAAGTAGATGACCCCTTCTCTTCTTAACTATCTAATTGGGCTGGGCCTATTCTGACCCACCCATCCCCTTTTCAATTTAATAATATAATTTCTAACTAATAATAACCATAATATAATATTAATACTATTACTTCTTCATTTTATTTTATTTTAGAAATATTAGGATGTTACATCTCTCGCCTTTGTTCTGCTTCTGCATAATACACTATTCTAAATAATCATCACATATACTTTACTTTAATTCTCTCTTAAATTACTCCATTTGATGAAAGGAGGGGAAAATATCTTTGTTTTTATTCAATTTGCTACTGCTACAGGTTGGGAACATTTTCTTCTATTTCATTCTTCGTTATACAATATACTTGGATATTGCTCTGACAGGGGAGGAAAGTTGAACAGATAAATTCATAGATATAATGGAATCACCTCTTTTTTGTCCATTTCTCTAAAAAACTTTTTTTCTTATCTGTTAAATCCCCCACCTTGATTAGATTGATTAGTCCTTAAAATGTCCCTCAATATAGGTTGAAAATCACTTGCTAGAGTTGTCTTTTGATCCAATCACATATAAGATTTCCTTACTTGCATACAACTAATATATATTTGTTTCTCTTGATGTCATGCAGATTTTAAAGGGTGGTATAACACATTTATGGAGGCAGTGTAGTAGGTTGGGTGAAAGAATAGAATCAGAGCCTAAATATTGGATGTGAAATGATTTTTTTTACTTTTTCTTATATTAGCTCTTATTTGTCACATTTTCTGTTGTCACTTTAGGATATTAGAGCACTGTCTTTAGGGCGCTCCCATGTTAGCTAGCGTCTAAAATGATCGTTTTAAAATCAGGGCGCTCTAAAATTTGGGCGGGAGCGCCCTTACAGGTAAAATAGAGGGCGCTCCATCTGCGCGCCCTCGTACCCAGGGTATTTTTTTTTAATTATGTGGAATTGAGGGCGCTCCCCTTCCTAGAGGAATTTTCCACAATTTTTTTCCAGGGCGTTCCCAGGGAGCGCCCTCGTTTCTGGTAGAAATTTATTTATTTCTTATTTCCCTGCAATAGAGGGCGCTCCGAGCGCCTTTCTTTATTTTTTATTTATTTTTACAGATCGCCCGCATTTCTGGTGGAATTTTTTTTATTTCCCTGCAATAGAGGGCGCTCCCTATATATTTTTTATTTTTTAATAGGGAGCTCACTGGAGCGCCCTCGTTGCCCCTGTTTCACTTTTAATTTTTTTCATTCATAGAGATCCTTATTCACTCCCGCGTCTGTCTCCCTCTTCTTTTTCCTCTCACACTCGTCCGTCTCCTCATCCTCCTTCCACCATTCCCGTCGTCCGTCTCATCCTCCTCCGTCCACCGTCCCCTCCTCCGTCTCCTCCTCCTCCGTCCACCGTCCCCTTGCGCCGTCAAGCATCTCCTCCGTCGCGGTGTCTTCCTCTCTCCTCCCTCACTTCGCAGCGCCGCACAACTAGGAGAAGCTCTGTCTGCCTCCTTCTCCATTGTCTTTGAGCGGTCGTAGCACAACAAGGAAGGGAGGTAGGTTTGCTGAATTTTTTTCTATCTGCACCCCTCATTTTGGTGTGTTTTCTGCTAGTTGCACCCCTTTTTTATTTTTTACTATTTTTTATTAAAATGATTATGTTAAAATTGTTATCATTCATATTGATATAGTTGTTGATAATAAGGAACGAAATATATTCCATAAATTTGTGATACTTAAAAAAAAGGTGAAATGTTGTTCAAATTTTTACAATGATTTAGGTATTAGGTAAACATGCACGTAGTAAATTTGTTATTACATTTAAATTATATGTTACTGTTCGAGTCAATTATAAATGATTTGATGTTTTGTTGATAGAATATGTATCGTTCTTGGATGTTTGCAAACCGTTTGACAAATAAGTATGAGGAAGGAGTGGAAATGTTTATAAAATTTTCCATTGACCATGCAACAAATCCTAGTAGAATTGTCTGCCCTTGTACGAAGTGCTTTTGTTCTAAGCGAGTTAGTGAAGCAGAGTTGAGGGACCACCTTTTCTGTTTTGGAATTGATCAGAGTTACACATGTTGGACATTTCATGGTGAGATTAAGAGTGAACAAAGTGGTATGGGAGAGAATAATGTCAATGTAGAACCAAGTGATGCTGACTTTGGGACCGGGTGGGATGATTGCGACCGAATTGATGAGATTCGAAAGGTGGTTGAAGAGGACCTCAGAGATTGTCCCCAAATGTTTGATACCCTAGCCAATGATGCTGAAAAGCCATTGTACAACGGGTGCACCAAGTACACAAGGTTGTCAGCTGTGTTGAAGTTGTATAATTTAAAAGCAACAAATGGTTGGTCTGACAAGAGTTTCACAGAGTTACTCACCTTGTTGAAGGAGATGTTACCGGAGGACAATGTGCTACCTAACAGAACATATGAGGCAAAGAAGATGTTATGTTCTATTGGGATGAGCTATGAGAAGATACATGCTTGTCCCAATGATTGCATTTTGTTCAGAAATGAGCATGCATCATTAAGTGTGTGTCCTAAATGCAATGTGCCTCGTTATAAGAAAGAGACTACACCAGCAAAGGTGGTTTGGTATTTTCCCATAATACCAAGGTTTCGAAGGATGTATCGTAGTGTCATTGATGCAAAGAACTTAACTTGGCATGCAAATGAACGAATCAAGGATGGCATGTTGAGACATCCTGCTGATTCTCCGCAGTGGAGGAGGATTGATGATGAGTACCCCTCTTTTAGCGAGGAAGTAAGAAATCTTCGCCTTGCTTTATCAACAGATGGAATGAATCCGCATGGTGTCCAATCTAGTACTCATAGCACATGGCCGGTGGTATTGATAATATATAATCTACCTCCATGGCTCTGTATGAAGCGGAAATATATGATGTTATCTATGTTGATATCGGGACCCAGACAACCGGGTAATGATATAGATGTGTACTTGGCACCCTTAATTGAAGACTTGAAGCTATTGTGGGATACTGGAGTAGATGTCTATGATGGCTACAGAGAAGAATCTTTTCAGTTAGGGCGATGCTGTTTGGAACGATAAATGATTTCTCGGCATATGGAAATTTGTCTGGCTATAGTGTAAAGGGTCAGTGTGCATGTCCTGTTTGTGATGAAAATACTTCTTGGATGCCCTTGACTCATTGTAATAAGAATGTATTCCTGGGTCATCGTAAGTTTTTGCCTTTATCCCACCGTTATAGGGGATGGAAGAAATCATTCAATGGCAACACCGAAAAGGGTAGGGCTCCTTCTCCATTGACTGGTGAGCAGTTGTGGGAAAAGGTGGGTAACTTGACCAACAACTTCGACAAACCTTTTGCCGGACAACTCGTTACTGGAGGGTGGAAAAAGAAGTCTATTTTTTTTTGAGTTTCCATATTGGAAGACATTGTTTGTTAGACACTTCCTTAATGTGATGCATATAGTGTTATTGGCATGTTATTGAATGTCAAAGGCAAAACCAAGGATGGGATAAATGCAAGATGGGACGTGTTGGCAATGGGTATAAGGAAAGAATTGGTCCCAGACAAAAGGGGATCATGTACATATCTTCCCTCGGCAGCTTATACTCTTAGCAAGAAAGAAACACTAGTACAAAAAACCCTTTTAACATCGGTTAAAATAGACTTTTTACATCGGTTCTACAACCGATGTGTATAGAGCCAATGTAGAATGTCAAGTGATTCTACATCGGTTATCAATAACTGATGTAAAAAGTCAAACATTTTACATCGGTTGTAAAGCAACCAATGTAAAAAGTAACCCTTCTAAGTCAGTTTTTAGAGACGGATTTTTTCCGTCTCTAAATTCCTTCTCTAGTTTAGACCTTAGGCAAGCAACATGCTTTTCCAAGCAAACATTTGTTGTTAGAGATGATCATAAACTATGGACTTCCCTAAACACACACACACACACACACACCTATCCTAGTTCCACTTAAACAAATGATGAATTTCAATAGGCCAATTAAATGAAGTATATAATTGATGATGATGTGAATGAAATTTCTAATGACAAGGGTAATATCTACACAAAACGAATTTGTTAAATTGTTAGTAGTAGTTAAAGCATAACAAAGAATGTCATTTCCCCCTAATTGTTTGATATCACACTCATGAGGGAGGAAAAACATATATATGAACCAATATAATCATTTGCGTAGTTTTCTATATTTTTTCTTACTTGGAAGCATTCCTGGAAAAGGGTGATATTTATCCATAAACAAAAATAAACATGAGATATATCTCATAACTAATTTGTCAATGAAAAATCAATGTCGAATCCTACAAAAAATATATATATATATCCTACAATAAATACATTAAGAAAAATTCCTGAAAATTAAATGTCAAATCCTTCAACATATTTGTAAAAGTATTAAAGAGCATATAGGGTCATAATAATAGCATTTAGGGTGATTACTTGGAAAAATATTAAAGAGCATTTAGGGTCATACTAATGGCATTTTTTAAAATTATATAAGCAAATATCATAAGCTTACTTGAAATTCTGGCAACCATGGAGTGCTTTTCTTAGGAAGTGGTGATGAAGGAGCATTAAGAATCTTGAATATAATATAATAACTAATGGTTATTGAGTTGAAGAGAAATAGATATGATGTTATTAAGGCTTCAAAGAGACTTGGTACCTGCATATTTTGGCAATGACCTTCAGGAGCCTTTCTAGGCCATTGGCCTAAATGTACTTGGACATATCTTTTAAGTGCAATCTGCATCTACTCCTAACCAATACAAACCACGGTAAGATGATTTGATTAGATAGATGGTGGCTCGAAAAAAGAGGTAAAACAAAACATATATTAATTGAAAGGTTAGACCATTAACAATACCAAGAATATATAAAATAATTATCAAGAATATTATAAAACTAAGAGCGATTAACATAACAGTAATGACATGAATAACAGAGTTTTGAGTAAGATAGCAGAGACAAAATGTAGGTCCATGACTAAAAACAAAATGTAGACAAAGAGAGACAGAGCTACATAGGCATACACAGCTACCAATATTTTATATCCATATGCAAGTCTATGACAAAGTTGTATAAAAACCAAGCTATTAATAAAAGTATGACCAAACTGTACATGTCCACATGACTTCTTGCAAAGAAAAAGATGCAAAGACGTCTATTGGGATTCATAATACACAAAGAGATTGTAGCTCAAAGCTGGAATTATATTCCATTTAGACAAATAATAACATCTCTGTATCTAATGTTCTCCCGGTTTTGAAGTTCTTGCTTAGAAACAACAATGAGGTAATTGACTTCATCTTCTAGGCGTTCATAATTGTAGATATTGCTAAGAAACATTGGCATATATGTCACCTAAAACAGGACTCAACAAGAGATAGTTTTTTTCAAGTTGGGGGATCTGCATCTCTATGGGATGTTCAAGGGCATGTTTAATTGTTTATTTATAATTTAAGCAATGTGGTTCTCTTATTATGTATAACTCAGAATAATGTCTTGTTCCCATTCACAGGAAGCTACTTTGAGTATTAATAGTCATGATAATGAGGTCATTTCCAAATACATTGAATAAACTATTCAAATTCATCATATCATTTTTGAATTGGTAGCTTTCACATCAATGCTAGTCAAAATAACAAGAAAGATACAGTGTAGATAAACCATTTATATTACTCTATGTAGATAAACCATTCCCAACCAGACCTATATTAATTGAAAGGTTACACCATTAACAATACCAAGAATTAACAATGCCAAGAATATTATAAAATAATTATCAAGAATATTATAAAACTAAGAGCGATTAACATAACAGTAATGACATGAATAGTTTTGAGTAAGATAGCAGAGACAAAATGTAGGTCCATGACTAAAAACAAAATGTAGACAAAGAGAGATAGGGCTAGATAGGCGTACACAACTACCAATATTTTATATCCCTATGCAAGTCTATGACAAAATTGTATAAAAACTAAGCTATTAATAAAAGTATGACCAAACTGCACAGGACTTCTTGCATAGAAAAAGATGGAAAAGCGTCTATTGGAATTCATAATACATAAAGAGATTGTTGCTCAAAGCTGAAATAATGTTCTATTTAGACAAATAATAACATTTGTATCTAATGTTCTCCCGGTTTTGAAGTTCTTGCTTAGAAACAACAGTGAGGTAATTGACTTCATCTTCTAGTAGTAAGGTAATTGTAGATATTACTAAGCAACATTGGCATATATGTCACTTAAAACAGGACTCAACAAGAAATAGTTTTTTTCAAGTTGGGGGATCTGCATCTCTATGGGATTATCACTTTCCTTACTCTTATCAGCTAGGGTGGAAATTGTTAGGCACTCACGCTTTGGTTTGTCTTTCAACAAACTCTTTAGTGCTAAAGTTGGGGCTTCAATTTTGAGAGCAAGAAGCTTTAAGAAAAGAGAATCAAAAACTGCTACTGTGTTATCAAAATGCTTCACTAACAGTTCAAGAGGGTTAGAGGAGTACAAACCTGAACATATGATCCTTGAAAGAAACCTTTCACTCATTAGAAAAATGGAGACCATGGCTTCAGAATATATTGCAAACACAAATGAACAACAATTTCAGCATAAGCCAGTGCCTATGCTTTCAGTTCCTGAAGCATTAGTTTTTTCTTCACTAAGACCAGTCAGTGCACTCAATGTTGCAGCAACTAAAATTCAGAAAGTCTACAAGAGTTACCTTACTAGAAGAAGCCTTGCAGAATGTATTGTTGTGGTGGAGCAGCTTTGATTAGTCTCAAATTGAAAACCAATATTTTTATGTTGGATTTTTGCTTTAGCTTCTATTAATGTTGTATATTAATTGATGGTTTTCAAATGATGTAGGTGGAAGGCATTGGACTTCGCTGCTGCTCTTAAACGGAACTCAGTTTCATTCTTTGATATGGAGAAACAACAAACTGCAGAGTCACGGTGGGCAAGACCAAGGACAAGAGCAACTAAGGTACAAAAATGAAACTCTACTTTCTCTAAATTAAAGTAACTTCATTCATTTTCTTATTCATGTTATTTTAATTTATTTGGGGTATTGCCATTGCTAACTGTTTCTCACACAAGTAGTAAAAGGTTTGTTCAAGGATGAAAAGGCACAAAAAATTAGCCTGACAACATTGGCTTGAAGATGTAAGTTAATATTAATTTTCCCATTATTCCATTATTAACTCTATCTTGCCTTGAAATCACATTACCCTTTAGTTTATGGTCTAACTCTAATCTAAACATTAACCATGTTCATTCCTTTAGTCCTTCTTGTTTTCTGAATAGATTGACCCGCTCGCTATGGACACAATTTGCAATTTTATTATGATATTTGGTGTGAAAGCCAAAGAAACCAACCATTTTTCTACTACTAAATTAAACTCTTAATCTAAGATATCTAAAAATCTATATCTTGTTGATTGTAATTATCATGAAGCTGGTAAAACCTAAGGATCTGAATGGAAAAATATCCAAGCTAATTCTCAATTAGAAAAAATGGAAAACATAAATAATTAAAACACATATAGGTTTTGGGGATACCTTATGCAAATTTATTTTATCCTTGCGAACCAATGTAGCAACAATATGCAAATGCAGTGATCCGGTGCAGATTTGGGCACATAGAATAGAAATAGCTAAGGTTGCAGGAACATCTTGAGAGAACCTGCAAGAGCGACAAATTTACCACTTCAAACCTGAGCAGTAAACCCTAAGAAGTGAAAGACAAAGAGTGAGGGAGAGAGACCGAGCACTTAAAGAGGAACGTGCCCAAAATCGAACCAAGATGAAGACACCGTGAACCAGGGCCAGTGCCCATTGTCAACTGTAAACGACGACGAGGGAGGACCATAATGCGAGAGAGAGACGACGACAAGGCGTCGGGGAGAATTTCTTTTAGAACATGAGGCACACGAGTAGAAGAAAGAAAATAGGAAAGCTTGACCTAAGACTGAAGTTTTATTTTAGAACCAGTGGCGACTTTCTACATGGGTTTATTTGAAAACTGATGTAAAATATGTTCACTTAATTTCAAAATTGCCACCATCCCACTTTTCATGTCGGTTATTTAATAACCGATGTAGAAACCTGTTGTAGAATCCCTTTTTTTCCACTAGTGAAAAAGTAACTTTTTGCAAGTTTCTGCAGGGAGTCAAAGTTCTAGAGGGTTTTTCCTTTAACATTAGAAATCTAGTATCACTAAAAGAACAAAGATTGAAAGGTGTCAAGTCTCATGATTTTCATGTTCTGATGGGTCATTTGCTTCCGGTTGCAATACGCTCCATTCTTCCAAATAAAGTGCGTGTTACAATAACTAACCGTGTCATTTCTTCAGAGCTATTTGTAGTAAGGTGATTGACCCTGGGAAGTTGCCTATTTTGAAAATAGAAATAGTGGTCACACTGTGTGAGCTTGAAATGTATTTTCCTCCCTCTTTTTTTTGACATAATGATTCATCTCACAGTTCACCTGGTTCGGGAGACTCAATTGTGTGGACCAGCTTATATGAAATGGATGCACCCGGTTGAGAGATACATGAAGATATTAAAAGGGTATGTTAAGAATCGCAGTCGGCCTGAGGGTTGTATGGTTGAAAGGTACATAGTTGAAGAAGCTGTTGAGTTTTGCACAGAATACCTTAGTGGTGTCAACACCATAGGGCTTACGGCCTCTAAACACATCAAAAGCTTAGAATTAGGAGGGATTGGGGCAAGTGAAGTCATAAGTATTCAAAGAGAGGAATGAGTTCAAGCACACCTTTATGTATTGCATAATGATGATGAGGTAGAGTCGTATGTTGAAATTCACAAGGAAATACTTCGGCACTCTAATCCTAATATATAGAGGAGACAATTGGATCACAAGAGAACACAATCGAAGCTTCATCACATGGTTTAGGTCTAGGATTTTTCATGACATGAACCACAATAATTCTTCAGTCTCTACTAGGCTAAAATTTTTAGCATATGGTCCAAGTTTTCATGTAATATCTTACAAGGCTTACATGATTATTGGCTACACTTTCTACACAAAGGACCATGATGATAGAACAACGGTTCAAAATAGTGGTGTCACTTTAATTGCCCAAGCATTACGTATGTCAAGTGCAAAAGATAGAAATCCAGTTTATGCAAATATGTCCTATTTTGGGGTCATTGATCGCATATGGAAATTGGATTATACTAACTTCCGGTTGCCTGTGTTTGGTTGTAAGTGGGTCGACAGTAATAGTGGTGTTCAGGTTGACAACCTTGGCTTCATTCAAGTTAATTTTAGCAAGGAGGGGTACAAAGATGAACCATTTATCCTAGCATCCCAGGCTCAGCAAATTTTTTATGTTACTGATCCCGCGGACATGAATTGCTCCATAGTGATGTTAAATAACAAATTCAATGACGAACCAAATGTGGATGATGACCAACTGGAGGATGTTGAAGATGATCCTTTTGTTACGACAACACACATATTACAGGGTGACTCCACAACAGATGATGTGTGCTACACTAGACCGGATCACGATGAGGGTATTTGGATCAACCCATCAATTCGTATTAGAAATCGACCCACAAGTTTCAAACTAACCAGAAAAAGAAAGAGAATGAGTTAGTCAATGTATGCATGTTTATACATATATAATTTGCATTTTTTTTCTCGTATACTTTTAAAAGAATTTACTAAATAATCTCATATATTTTTTATGCAGTTATCATGTCAGGCTCGGACCATGATGATTGTCAAAACATGGATAGAGAGCACCGACGTGGGGTAACAACAATGTCTCACGTAAGCAAAGAAAGAAACAAGGGAAATAAAATCAAGGTAAGCACTTAATTGGCACCATTGCTATAATTTATGTTTATTAAGTTGAATTATGTAACTATAAAGTATGTCCCGTTACTTAGGTTTCATGGAATGCAAGGGGCCAACCTATTGCACCTGGTTGCACGACACTTAGTAGTTACATTGGTGTCGTTGTTCGTCAAAGGGTACTAATTACAATTAGGCAATGGAAGGACGAGAATTGCAAAGGATACAAGGATATGATATGGGAGGACATAAAGGTATGTACTATGTCCCTTTTATTTATTAATAAGAATGAGAGGACATAAAGGCATATGACTAACTCATTATTGTGTTATGTTTTATTTTATATGTAGTCCGCATTTGATGTTGAAGAATGCCATAAAAGATATATTCTTATGTTGGCTGGTAAAAGACATAGAGCTTTTAGGTCAACATTATCCACCCATTTTCTATTTGATAAAAATGGCGATCTCATCCCACATCCTCCTAAGAGATATGAGGAGGTAATCTCTAAGGAGCAATGAGATTATTTTGTTGCCCTACGGTCACAAGAACATTTCAAGGTACTATATTCATTCATACATAGTTTTTTTAAACCTTTTCAAGTTAACGAATATTTTTACACGTTGAATAACTGCTTGAATATATTTACCATGTGTTATTCCAGGAAATAAGTGAAAAAAACAAGTCTAGAGCTTCTAATTCTCAATACCCATATAGAGGTTCACGTATGGGTTATGCCAGACTTGAGCAACAACTGGTAATTATTGTCGTTAACATAAAATCCCAATTTAGTATTTTTTTAGTATTGATTGTGTCTCAATAATACTTTACAGTTAGAACAAGCGGGAGATGGAACATCTAAACTTTCAAGACATATGTTGTGGAAAGCCACTAGGATTAACAGGAAAAAAGATGCGAACAATGAAGGAGTCGAAGAGGTCATCACACAATGTGTAAGTATATACTTACTATTATTGTGTGTTAAATTTCATGTATTTATTGATCGTGGAGTTTATACTTTTGCCCTTGTCTTATTAGGAGGAAATATTGTCTCAAGCTGATGAGAGAGGTACCTCTGATGATAGAAAAGTTCTTGACCAAGTTCTGAAGAAGGATGTGTATAGGGGACGTGTTCGGGGTATGGGCTTTGGTGTATATCCCGGACAATATTATAATTCTCCTAAACCCCAACCAAAGGTAGTCTCTGAAGACTATCAAGACATCATTGCGGAAATGAGGGAAATGAAAGTCGGATACTTGGACATGAAACAACAACTTGATGAAACAAAAAGAAAGCTTAACGAAGTTAGGAGAGAACGAAGCTTTAGAGATTCTACCTCTTTTACTAGACCTGGCTTGACTGAGGTATTTTTTTTACTTCTTAACAGTTATGTTTTTTTGGCACTAGTTATCCATAAACATCTTTACTTGTGTTTATTGTATAGGGTCTATTTCAATGTATACTGTACTTAGGAGACTCGGTGTTACGAGTAGTGGGTAAGGGACAAGCATGGAATCTCCCAGGGCAAGATTTACACAATTCCCCACTTCCATCCAACTCAATGAAGGTGATGGTTCAAATTGCTATTCAACCCCATGCCGCGCTTCCATGCCCTGACGCTTATGGGGAACTGAGCACTATTGGTGATGCATTGGGTTGTTTCATCGCATGGCCATGTTCACATGTTGGATTGGATGCATTGGTATGTCTGTATTTTATTTGTGCCAAAAGTGCATTTTTATTATTTCAACTACAAATATTAATTATTCAAATTATGGAATTTCTAGACTCCACAATCTTCCGCAGCGGGACCGCATGTGGAAACTCGTTATTCACAACACTTAACTATGCGGAAGTCTCCCGTTCATGAATGCCCTGCAGAGGTGGTGACTTCAATGCCTGCACCTACCAGAACATCGTTGCAAACATTGGATATGTACTACTCTGAAAAGATGGAAGTAAGTGGTGCTATGATTAGTTGCACGATAGGTGCAGGCATTGTTACTCCTGATGAAATAACTGCATGGATCGATCCCAATTGTCTTCATTCGGTTTTGTACCGTGAGTGGTTGGATGGCACTGTGATTGATATCTATTACAGGTAATTTCAATTCAAAGCATCTCATAGTTTGTTTATCTCATTTTTTTTACTTGCTTTGACATTATCTACATTTTTTTTGTATAGTTATTTATATCATTCAGTCTTAGCTCCATCTTCCCGCATGGATCGATATGTTTTCATATCTCCACAACGCACCACAACATTCAATGTGAATGACAAGCAACATAAGTTGGTGGGAGATATGTTGTACAATAGACGCGGGCAAGACAAATTGTTCCTGGTTCCATACAATCATGCTGGGTATGTGTAGTATATGTTTATGTCTCAATATTCTTGTTTTTAAAAAACTATATATTTGACATAACTTACATTGTGGTTGTAGGTGACATTGGGTTCTTCTTGCATTGAGTCTTAAGGATTTTGGCAAGGTTTACTTTTTGGACTCTTTGCATAATGATCCAAAACATTATGAACCCATGAAGACAATGATTGATAAGTAAGTATTCCATGTCCAAATAACTTATACTATCACACTTATATTGTTAAGAGCTCTTATACAATTTATTTGTCATATTGGTTTAGATCATTTAAAGAATATAGAAAGTTGAGCGATTTCCCGCAATCAAGGAATAGGATTATCCCTGATCCCATATGGTACCGCATTAAGGTAATATATTTCAGATTTGGACATTGTGTTTCTTCATAACTAAGCGCATGAGTGTTTTTTATTTTAAATTAATTATACTTGTAGTTTCCAACACAAACAAACAATGACGACTGTGGGCTCTTTGTAATGCGTTTTATGAAGGAGATCATTGATCAAAACACACTAACAATACCTAAAAAGGTAATTATAACTTGTGATAGCAATTAAGTTTTTTTAACCCTCATTTACTAGCTTATTTATTGAAATCAATTTTTGCCTTTTACAGTGCTTTGCTCAGTACCGAAACTCAACTTACATAACGGAGCAGCTTGATGAGGTTCGAGAAGAATGGGCAAAACATGTAGTAACCACTTGTTTGTAATTGATTTGTACATTATGAGGGTAAGTAAACATGTACATAATGTGAAAATGTTGAACAAAGTTGTATATTAATGATAAGTTATGTAAATTGTGTACCTTTTCATATTAAATTCCTGACTGGTAATAACTCTTTGACTGATGAATTCTGGCTGCTGTTATGGATTTTTACAGCTGTTTGATAAATTGGGAAATGTTGAATAAACAGAGGAAACTCTGCCAAAATTTTTATATTTTAGATGACTAGAGTTGTTAAGCATATGAGATGCATGTATACTTACCAATTGAGTTGAGTATTGTGAGATGTCATGTATTTTGGTTATTTCTATATAGTTGTATAGGTACTTCATACTTCCACCACACTTTATAGCATGCATAGGAAACTATTCAAAGTATGAAAAGTTTGAATTCTTCATTTGAAGTAGATATGTGTGTGTTGTTTAATGTGTAAATGAAATTAAAGGGTTCTTCATAGAATGACTAAGTGTTTGAATGTTAAGGAATTAATATGCATGGTTTTGGAGTAAACCATTGGGATCAGACTGAAATAAATATGCAAGTTAAAGTGGGGTAAAAAAACAAAAAAATGAAAAAAAAAATAAAAGGAGGGCGCTCCTTGGACTTGTTTTAAACAACAAGGGCGCTTCCCTGAAGCGCCCTCCATAAGCACGTCTTGTGCTTAAGGAGGGCGCTCCAGGGATGCGCCCTTGTTGTTTAAAACAAGGGTGCTCCAAGGAAGCACCCTTCCCTAAAGACGCTTCACAAGGGCGCTTCCGTGTTTTTTTGGAGCGCCCTCTTTTGGCTTCTGTCAGGACGTTCCTCTGCACGCCCTCCTTTTAATGACCAAACAAGAGCAGTTTCTATTAGTGCGCATGGAAGCGCCCTTTAATGCTGCACGGGAGCGCCCTTGAAGGACTTTTTTTGGCATAGTGTCAGTAATTTGTCCTTATACTTATGATTAGCTTTATGTTTCCTTTCATGTCAAGGAAATCAATATGGGATATTACTTCCAAGTCAATCTCTACCACTGCTACATTTACCAAGTCAGACTTTGATGCCAACTTTAAATGATATATATTCTCATTCCCTACATTATAGTTGTCCTTAGGTTTCTCTTACACAATAGTTTCATTACTGTATTTGCATATTGAGATTATAGGAAAGGCACTTGGTTTTATGGATTGAAATTATCCCCGTAGTTGTCCCTTTCAAGTTAAGAAAGTTGATCTGATCTTTGGATGTGAGGCTACAATGTCATCCAGTGTACTATAAGGCATCATCTAGGGTGTAGGTGACTTGAACATCTAACTATGCTTATGTGCTAAGACTATAGCTCTGCGGACCAAAATTGAGAATGATAATTCTGGAATAAAGAGGTAAATGAGAGCTTCCCCATGTTCATTTCTTAGTTGAACTTCATTGGTAAATATTGCTTGGGGAAGCTCGATGAGAGGGCAAACTTGGGCCATGACAACCTCTTCAAATTGACTTAAAGTTTTCCTATTAGAATGATTATTGGTTGTATGAAAAACTTTAATCTGCTACGTTGTTTTGATTGTTTCTCATTTAACAGTGACATTGAAAACCAACAAGATGTTCTTATGAGGATACACTCAATTTTTTACAAGAGACATTTAGATATGCTAAATGTGACGGGAAATCAGCTTGCACTTGCAATGCAACGGGTTGAGGCCGCTGGTAAAGGTATCAGATTGGGATTTGAGATTGCATGTTCACTCTAGTACGTTATTGTTACTCGGGTAATATAGTAGAAATGTTTAATGGCTGAATATTTAACAATGACATGTTATATTGACATAGCATTTAAATTGATTTAATACATGGCAATTTAGAATGACAGTGGCAATTTATAAATATTTCGCATTTCTGTTTATAGATTGTAATAATTTGATTGAGAATAGTTTTTTAAATCTCTTACATTTCCAGCGACACCCTCCAAATTGTCAATTGCAGATTCACCATAAGTAGCCAAACAACAGCATGTTGTGGCTGGATACCCCTGCTACCACAAAGAAACCACCAGCAGAAACTTTTGCGATATATTGATGCTTATTTGAGTTAATTATATAACCTATTTAATTTAAAAAAAAAAACTTTAGTTTAGGTTTACCAGATTGTGAGAGATTACTTGAATGAGATACAAAGACATAGAAAATTGGGAGGAGAGCAAGCACGGGAGAGAGAAAGAGACAAAAGGATAAGGGCATTGCTATATATATATATATATATTAACGAGTTTGCTGACAAAGATTTTACTCTGTAAGATTATCTATTGGAAATGATAATAAATAAAAGTTGGTTCATATATATTGGTATGACGTGATGGATAAGATCATAATTTGTATTAAATTGAAACTGTTTAATTAACTTTATTAATAAAGTATGCTAGCTATAATTTATTACAAGTTTTAAAGAACTGCATTATGACCGAATAATTTGGAAACTTGCTTACATTGTTATTTCAATGTTTATTATTTTTAGTCCGGGTTCCAGTATAAGAAATCATATCTGAACTAGGGTGGGAATAGATCAGGTCACTCACCAGGAGCCTATTATCCGGTCTACATCAGGCCCAAGTTAGACCAGACTAATTTATTAAATAGATCATTTTTTCAAAAGCCTATATAGCAAAACAGGCCAGACTTCAAGCCATTAAAAAAGCCTTTTGAGCCTATCAGGCAGGTCTATTTAACTAAATATAAATAAAATCAGATTTTTTATTACTTTTTGTTGTAATTATATACTTATTAGCTTGTATAAACATTTAAGTATGTTAAAAACTTGAGCCTATAAGTTTATGATATATTCAAGTACCTTACTATAAAACAGACTTTTAAACAGACTTTCAGGCCAGACTTTAAATAGGCCATACTTAGACCATAAAATAAAGCCTATGTCAAGTAAACAGGCCATGCTCAGGCAATGGATTTAAGGTGCAGGTCAGGCTCAGGTCTTAGAAAGCCTAGCTCGACTCGGCCTATTCCCACCCCTAATCCGAACTCTTATATTCTTATGTATCATAAAGACAAATTTCATATGTAAAAAGCTTTCATATAATATATATATATATATATATATTATTCATAATTGTCAACGACTTTAGGCTATAAAATTACCATTAAGTGTTTAATTTTTAATATTTGATAATGCATTTTTTAATTATAGATTTGAAGGGTTTCAGTTATGGGATGTAAATCTATTTAATTTTATTCATTGAAGTTATTACAAAATATTTTTTTTTTGAGTATCCATATTATTTATTGTATCTTTATTGCTAAAGTATTATTATATAATATTAGATATTTTTAATATTGAATTTTATAATGTGAATAGCCTTTTCAATTTATTATATAATTATTTAATTAATTAGTTTCACTTACAAATTAATATTAATATTGATTTGTATATATCAAATTATATGGAATCTTTTATAATATGTGTAATTTATTTAGTCATTTAAGAATAAATATATCAAAATAGTTACTTTTATTTAAGAATGATTTAATAAAAGAAGTAAAATAAATAAATATCACCCGTCTATAGGCACAAAATAAGTCTTTATATAAAAGTGTACATAAAAGTAAAAAATAAACAATGTTAATGTAATTTTTTACATATGTAATTAATAATTTCTTATATTGTAAAGTACTTATATCACATAATAAAAATTTTGTACAAAATATATGAGGTTAATGTTTTATAATAACTTCAAGTTGTTCTAATGTTGAAATATCAATTGCAAAAACAATTATATCTATTAATGATGATTTAAAAATATTTATAAAATCCTTAAAATAAACATTTCAGAGTAGGAAAAAATTAAATAGTGAATTGTCTTTTTTATCTTCATATAATGGCATCAATACATACTTTATTTAATCTCAAACAATTTAATTAACAAAAAATTTTAAGTAAATATTTAATTATATACACAATAGTTTAGGATTTTTATATTAAATGAAAAAAAATCATATATGAAAAGTTAGTTAATTAATATCCAGATAATTAAATCATATCAAAATAAAAATATTGAAATAAATTTGATCGTTTTATATATTTTATAGCACTTTTTAAATTTGAAATAAGTCTTTATTTTCATTATTTATGATTTAAGCAACTCTTAATATTTCATTTAAACATTGAACCAACCAATGCTTTGTATTTTTTTTATGTTAACCATAGATATCCCCTATTATCAGAGACAATCCTATTCGGGGCTTAGTCACAGTTAAGGCTCCTCACCCCTCCCGAAGAATATGTTTAGTGCTTTGTATGAGTGCTATTAATAGTTGATAATATTATTAAACAGTGATAAAAAACACTATAATGTACAAAAAAATTAAAATAAACTCTTTATATTCTATTAATTGGTACGTATAATTACATTATAAATCAATTTAATAAAAAATAATTTACAAATAAGTTCTTCAAATTTATTGGTTAAATACTTCCTCTCCATTCTTCATTTGAATAGTTTGGCATTATAATAAAGTCATGCCCGTAGATGTACAACTTATTAATACTTTGGATAATTTGAAACTATTTGATATTGAAAACTAAATGAAGTCAAGAAAATATAAATTATTTATATTTAATGCCTTACAAAATTTAAGTATTGATCTATGATGTCAATGTAAATTCTTGATATATAGTTTTTTTTAGAAAGTAAATTTAGATATAAAAGAAAGAATGAGACATTTAACTAATAATATTGATGTTCTCATCCAGGGGCGTAGCCAGGAATTTTTCTTTAGGAGGGCGGAATAAAATATTAAAAAGGGTTACATATATTTTTGGTCCCTCAAAATACGATGAAATTTGGTTTTGGTCCCCCATTTATTTTTTCATTGATTGTGGTTCTCCACCTTTTTAAAATCACATGCTTTTAGTCCAAATTATTAATTGTACTTTGTTAATTCACTTCAACAGTTTCCCTACGATTTTTCCTGAGTATAAATTTATAGGAATTTCTTGCGATTTTTTCTCTAGAAAATTAATGTGTAATAAATTTAAAAAAAATTACAATTTTTTTTTACATAATAATGTTGCTATAAAATTTCTTTGCTTTCTTATAAAAAAAATATATAGTAAATTTTCCACAAATTTTAGAATGTAAACGATATTTCCTTTGAATTTTGAAATCTACAGAAAATTTCGAAAGAAAATATATAGAAAAATCTACAAGAAATATCAATATGTCATCACTTAGCGAAATATAACTAACGACGAGGACTAAAATCATGTGATTTTGAAAAATGGAGGACCAAATCCAATAAAGAAATAAATGAGGGACCAAAACCAAATATCGATACATTTTAAGGGACTAAAAATATATTTAACCCTATTAAAAATTATGACAAAAATATTAAATAATTTCATTCAAGAATAGTAAATTTTATTTAAACGAAACACTCTATTCCTTCATCTGCATAAAATTTCTCAACAAGTTGACAAATTTGTTCAATATCAAATGATTTTAAAGAGTTTTTGGGATCTAAAGTTGAACTAGGTATAAGAAATTCAATTGCTTTTACATTAAATCTTTTATTTAATTCAGATAATTACAAATCAAATTTTTAATTTTTCTTATCACGTAATGCTAAAAAACATATTCAAATCAAACAAAATGAATAAACCACCAATTCGGTCCCCATCGTTTACCACCAACTTCAGGTTAGTCCCTAACGTTATAGAAATTAATTATTAGTCCCCAACGTTTTGCAACGTCAAGCACGTTAGCCCCTGACGTTAAATGGCTTCTGTTAACATTAACAGAACTGCAGAGCCACACAGTTAAGTGCCAGGTGTTGTCTTCCTGGGCTCCTGTAAGAAATCTGAGCTAACATTTTTACCAGGGCCGGGTCAACATGTAGTGAGGATTCAAGCAAACATTCATTTTGGGGCCTTTTTAAATACATTAGTTGGAAAAAGGGGCCTAAAAGTTAAAATTTATTTAGCAAGGATTAAACCATCAACCTTTAAGGAGGAAAATCAATTTCTATACTAATGAACTAGGCCTAATTATAATAATATTTTTAATTTTTATTATAAAGGATGTTACTAACAATTGGGGCCTAAAACAAGGGCTTGAGCAGCCTTACCCTTGGGCCGGCCTTGATTTTTACTGTAACAACCCAAAAATCCTTCAATTTAGTCCCCGGTTAAAAAATAAATAAAAACCCCAACAGTTTCTGGTAGCTGAACGCTTGGACTATGGATAACAGTATCTCAAAATCTCTTAATTGAATTTTTTATAATGGAATTACCTACTTTACTAGCCAAAAAACTCTCTAATTGTTATAGGCGATTGGTTTGTTAAATAAGTCGATGTCTCTTAACATTTATCTTGCACGAAAAGTGACCAACCTGAAGATTAATTAAAAATTGACAGCTTCTCATTTAGTCAATTGTTTGCCTTTACTTAATAAATCGTGCCTTCTTTCAACTTGAAATATTTGACTAAACATATCATTTTTATAATAAAAAATTACATCCCATTCCATGGCATATTAATTTGATAATAACATATTAAAAGTTCAATTACAAATTATTCATAGTAACATCTGAACACTGCGGTAACTTCAAACTGTCATATATAGTCCATGAATAGAGACCGAGAAGCTAACACATTTTCTTATAATTATATTCAACTAAAATGGTGGTGCATGCTTGCAGCTATATATTTAATGACTAACAAATTTACACTGCTGTAACTTCAAACTTTAAATAAGTCCATGTTTGTTAAATAGAAGTAATTGTTATAGGGGTTAAATAAGTCCTGCACCAAATTTCTGATTGGATTTCCCAGCTTTCCCACTGCAATTTTCTTCCCAGCAGGACTAACCAGCTTTCCTGTCTCCACCACTCCCACCTTAGCAGTGAGCTTATCCACTCCCTTAGCAAGACCCTATTGGCAAATTTCTTTCACACAACATTCACGTGCAATCTTCATTAATCTCCAAAATGTAAAGAATAGTATGCTTATGCTTGCTACATGCCTCTTCTTTCTATTCTTTCTATTTCACAATCCTTTCCTTCTCAACCCCCCAACCCCAACCATTAAGCAAAGCAAAGTCACTGCCATTGAACCCATCAGACTTTGAGACTGTGATTGTGACTCACCAACCATACCCCACAACCACCCCTTCATCTCCAAAACACCACTTTTCTTATCCAATGCTTCTTCCTTACCACTCCCACTATCACTTGATCTCACTTTCTCCTTATCCCCAACAACAAATGAATGATAATTATCAAACCCTTTCCTAGGACTACCAGCAGAAACAGAAACACCAATGTTGTTGCTACTGTTATTGTTGTCAAGAAAGGCTAATGAATGAGTAGCAACAACTTCTTCAGGGGTTCCATCACAAGGCTGTCTCCCAGGAATAGGCCTAACCGCACGAAGAATAGGAACAAGTGAAGCAGCCTCAAGGCGGTCCTCAAAAACAAACTGACCCAACTGAATCTTATCACTGAGAATGAGATCTAACAGATTTTTGAACCAGGGACTAAATTGAAGGGTTTTTTGGTTGCTACAGTAAAAATGTCAGCTCAGATTTCTTACAGGAGCCAGGAAGACGACACCTGGCACTTAACCGTGCGTCTGTGTAGTTCTATTAACGTTAACAGAAGCCATTTAACGTCATGGACTAACGTGCTTGACGTTGCAAAATGTTGGGGACTAATAATTAATTTCTATAATGTTAGGGACTAACCTGAAGTCAGTGGTAAACGATGGGGACCGAATTGGTGGTTTACTCCAAACAAAATCTTTTTTAATGTTATATTATGTTACCTAATGATGTTTTCTCCCATCTTTCCTATTCTTTGAAATGCTCGCATGTTTCTGTAGAAACACAGGGAAACACTAGAAGGGGGGTTGAATAGTGTTTCTTAATATTTTATGAAAGTTTTTCGCAGACAACAAGTTTGAAACAGTTTTAGACAGGTTTAAGGAAGTTGTCTGAAGTTTCTTAAGACGGCTTCTGAAAAAGTATTTTAAAAGGTTTCTTTGCTTTTAAAATATCAGAACAGTTTTTCAACACCCTTTGATTAGTATAAACAAATTGACAAGAGATAAGGGTAAGAAAACTTAGCCAAGGAATTTATCATGTTTCACTCACTACCATTGTGAGCTACATCCAGTCCCAATGCCAACTAGCACTTGGATTTTCTCTTAATCTTCACCAAGATTACAAGTATTCTTTTCTGTCAAGCATCTTCAAGCTCTACAACAAGTATTCTTTTCTGTCAAGCCTCTTCAGGCTCTACAACAAGTATTCTTTTCTGTCAAGCCTCTTCAGGCTCTACAACAAGTATTCTTTTCTGTCAAGCCTCTTCAGGCTCTACAACAAGTATTCTTTCTTCCACCAAGCCTCTCCAGGCTCTACAACAAGTATTCTTTCTTCCACCAAGCCTCTCCAGGCTCTCAGACACTTATCCAAGTGTAACCCAAGTATTCTTTAACAAGCAAGCCTCTCCAGGCTCAATCCCAAATGTTTACAAGGAATATGTTTAAGCTAAGCAACTATAAACAAGTTCAGAGCTTAAACTCAAAATTGTACAAGATAACTGAGTAGAACTCAGGATATGAAAATATGAGTACAACGAATTTTTTTTCAGAGAGTTTTTACAGAGTAAAAACTTGCAGCGTGATGTTTCTCTTGGCTTTCTTGTATATTAATTTTCTGACTCTTGATGGTCTTCATGGAGGGGTATTTATACCCATTCTTCAATCCGTTGAAATACCACCGTTTAGAGATAGCATTAAATGCTATTTAATCCGTTGTGAGACATGCTTCTGAGAGCTATGATATATCTGACATGGTACAAGGTTGCTCCTGCCATAAAGTTGCTACACATGTTGCTGCAGAGGCTGCGTTGCAGAGATTTCCTCAGTGGTGTATGAAATTCAAAAATACCAGGAAAGGTCTCTGTGTTCCTTGCTATAAACGTGTTTGAAAAGGTACGTGCAGCAGAGGTTCAGAAAAGTCTTCACAAAATTCAGCAAAGGGTGCCACGTCATTAATGAGACTTCAGACAGCTTCAACACTTCAGACGGGTTGTGCACTTCAGACGGCTTCAACGCTTCAGACGGGTTGAACCTTCAGAAGGCTTAACTTTTCAAACAGGTTGAAAGCACTTCACATAGTCTTTATATAAGCTTATAGTGGCTTGCTGAAATCATAGATAAATCGTTAAAACATATATGTATCTATGATAAATATTTTAACTCAAATTTGTTAAGCATTAAAACTTGGGAATTGAGTTGTCTTAAACATCATATTTTCTCTTTTGATATTTTTGAGACTCAACATTCTCCCCATTTTTAATGATGAAAAATTTGTTTAAAATACATAAATCTGAAAGGAGTTTTAAAGATAAAAGAATAGATAGCTCCCCCTCATATGATGATCTCTTAAACTGATTTGATCAAAAATCAATTTCTTATTTACTCCCCCTGAGTCCTGTGATCACTTCAGATTCAGATTTTGTTAGTTTTTAATACTCCCCCTTTTGTCATCAATCAAAAGGGAATTCCAGAGCATAACAACAACAACAATCATAGCAAAATCATGAAGTATGAAAGAAAACAACAAACACAAACACAACATGATGTGGAACACTGATAGTATTAATCAAACTGTTAAAAAAAAATTAATCACCTAGCAGAAATAAACATGAGACATGGCTACACATCACTGACTACCCATCCTTCTTCAGCAAAGCTTCTTTCATGAAGGAAATCAGCTCATCCTTGGCCTTGTCAATCTGAGAGATGAGAGCAGTCTTCATGTCTTCTTGGCCACTTCTAATTTGCTGTTGTTCTTGAAGAATCTTATCTTGTTTAGTAATGAGATCAACATTCTTCTTCTCTAGCTTCTCTATCTTCATCCTGAACTTTCTGTTCTCTTCTTCAGGATCAGGTGGTGCTTCATAAAGAATAATCTGGATGTGTCTGCACACAAATTCAGCACATCAAAACCTGGAAGCAAACCATACTCCTGTGGATGATACACTGGAAAGAAGAATGTTCCAATGGGACACATAATCTCCCAGTCTTCATGAAATGATTCAGACAGAGGTGGGAAATTGCCTCAGATGTAATGATATTTCACATTTATGAATTTCCCATGTCCGATGATAGAATCAGCATCTGGTCCAGTTGACCCAGAAGAGGATCCAACATCCTCTCTGATCTTCCAGTAAGATGACCAAACTCTGTCTCTGAAACTGTGATCCATGCCTCCACCTTGTTTCTTGATCGTTGCTGGTAGCTCCTTCCATTCTCTTGGAGTCAGAGGCTTGAAGGGAACATGATAGGCCTTAGGTTCCTTGAACTTATCAGCAGGGCCTTCCTTCAGAGGGTACCTAGGAACAATTCTATCAGGTTGCACTAGAATCTTCAGATTGTGTTGACTCTAAAGATGATGATGATAATGGTGAAGATGGTGGTGATGATGAAGTGATGATGGTGATGGTGGTGCTGCTTCTTCTTCTTTCTCTATAGGTTGCCTTTCTTCTTCTTCTTTCTCCTCTTGTTTCTTTTCAGGTGAGGAAGGAGGTGATGGAGCCACATTGTCAAACCTCACCCTTGGTCTTTTCACAGGGGGTTTGACCTTCTCAGGTTCAGACACCATCTCCCTTTCAGCTTGTTTTTCTTCTCTTCTCTTCTTGAAATAGAGATTGGCCTTTACAAAGTTCTGGTACTTGCTAGCTTCATCCATAGCTTCCATTTGGCTAGCAATGCTCCTTGTTACCCTAGTAATGGGTTCAGGAACTGTCTCAAGAATCTTGCTCTTGGTTCTCCTCCTTTGCTGAGCACTAGACCTCTTTCTCTTCTTATTACTTTGAGCCAAGGTAGCTTGCCTTTCATCTTCAGCCACGGCTAGCTGAGAGGCCTCAGAAATAGCATAGTTTGTCTTCTCTTGCTCAACCTTCATATCCAATTCTTCTTGCTCTAAAGCAGTAGCTGTGGCTGCTACTTGAATCAACTCTGGATTAGAGGGGCAAGCTGCCAGAGGTGAAGCTGCTACAGCTTCAAGATCAGCAAGGTTAGCAATCTTTTCCTCATGAGCCTTTCCTTCTATGTCAGAAGTAGGCTTAAGAGATTTTGCACCTTCAGAACCCTGACCTATTATTTCAGACGGCTTTTGCAAAGCCTTCTGAACAGGTTCAGATGCCTGAGTGTGGAAAGTAGAAGCTGCTGAAGATACCTTTGCTGCACTCCTCACAGGGAGCTTCTTCAGCTTAGGTTGAGGGGATGGTTTGGAGGCCTTGAACTCTCATTTTCTGATGTCTCGTTGAAGCTCTTGTTCAAGAATCTCTATTGTGCTTCCTCTTCTTGAGGCCTTCTCCATGAGGACACTCTCCTTCAGAGTAGGAGATGGAGGTCTTGGAGTGAGAGGGTTCTTCATATTCATGCTCTTCAGATTCGACTCACCAAAGAATGCGGGTGACTTGTGATCAAACAATCTTTCAATAGGTACTTTAAAGTGCAAGAGTACCTTTGTAATGAGAGTGTTGTGAGGTAGATTTGCACCAGAGTCTCTAATCTTCTTCTGCATGTGGAACATGATGATGCTGGGAAGTTTGACCTTCTTCTTCTGCAGCAAGTGAATCATGTAGAATCTTTCCAATTCAAACACGTGGTTTTCTGCTTCCACTCTTAGGGATTATGGAGCACCCTAAGATGGAGTGAAGTACTCTGACCTTATCCAGCAAGAACTTAGAATCAGGAGTCTTGGGTTCTTCTGTACCATACATCATCTTTGTGTACTTCTTTTGCCCACCATTCCTCAACTCCCATCCAGGAGTGAAGGTTTCTCCTTCTGCCTTGACCTTGGCGATGGTGGAGAGAATCCCTTCATCAACAAAGACAGGGACTCCTAGAACAGTAGCCTTGATGCTTTCATACACTCCCTTGGAGTTAGGGATTCCTCTAGCTGAAGCCCAGAAATCTATGACACTCAGCTCGTGCCATGAACAGTAGATGTTGTCAAAGAATGGAGTCCAGCCAACAGCATCAAATTCCTCAACCAAATCCATACCAAGATTTTGAAGCTCCTCAAGGTCCACACCTTTCGATCTGACCACATTTCCACCGGAACTGGAAGACTTCTTTGGTGCCATTGATAAGTTGTAGAAAAACTTGAGAGGAAACGGTTGCTAGAGAGAAGAAGAAGTTCAAACAGTGCTGAGAGAAAATGTAAGACTTCCTCGACACTCTTACTCCTGCATTTATAGACCCACGATGCAATGATGGCTTGTACCGGCTGCGCAGACATTGGGTAACGTGCGAAGTGGAAGAGACAAAATAAATGGAATTCAACCGTCTCAGATAGCCACGTCAGCAAGTCATTTCAGACAAGTGAGAAATTTCAGACACACATATAAAATTTCAGAAACCCTAAAATTTCAGACATGTCACAATTTCAGACGCCCTGGAATTTCAGATGCTCACAACATATAAGACAGTATCATACACAATCAATTATTAGAAAATGCATGTATGTTCAAATTATTGCGTATGAACTTAAATCTATCTTCAGTCAGGGGTTTTGTGAATATATCTGCCCATTGATGCTCTGTTTCAACGAACTGAATATCAAAAACACCTTTCTGAACATAGTCTCTAATAAAATGATGCTTGATTTCTATATGCTTAGCCCTAGAATGTTGGATAGGATTTTTAGACAAATTAATTACACTTGTATTATCACACAAAACAGGTATAGCAGAGATAGGAATATTAAAGTCCTCAAGCTGATATTTGACCCATAGCAGTTGTGAACAACAACTGGCTGCTGAGATGTATTCTGCTTCTGCTGTTGATAATGCAATGGTGCTTTGCCTTTTGCTTGACCAGCTGATCATGTTATTTCCAAAGAAATGACATCCTCCACTGGTGCTCTTTCTTTCTATTCTATCTCCAGCAAAGTCAGCATCACAATATCCTATTAACCTGCAATCCTTGTCTTTCTTATAGCATAGACCAAGATTAGTAGTGCCTTTAAGATATCTAAAAATTCTCTTAACAACTTTGTAATGAGTAGTTCTTGGATCTGATTGAAATCTAGCACAAAGACACACACTAAACATTATGCCAGGTATGCTTGTTGTTAGATACAATAAAAGCCAATCATTCCTCTATACAAAGTTTGATTTACTGGTTCTTCATTTTCATCCTTGCTTAAAGATGAAGAGGGATGCATAGGAGTTGACATGGGTTTGCAATCATTTAAGTTAAACTTCTTGAGCATTTCTTTTGTATATTTTTCTTGATGGATCCATATACAATCAGAATCTTGCTTAATCTGAAGTCCTAAGAAAAATTTTAGTTCTCCCATTAAACTCATTTCAAACTCTGATTGCATTAACTCAGAAAACTCCTTGCACAGAGAAGAATTAGTTGAACCAAAAATAATGTCATCAACATATATCTGGACAAGTATAAGATCTTTGTTAGACTGTTTTCTAAAAAGAGTTGTATCTACTTTTCCTCTTTCAAAACCATTTTTGATAAGAAAACTGCTCAATCTGTCATACCAAGCTCTTGGGGCTTGTTTCAGACCATAAAGAGCCTTTTTTAGTTTGAAAACATGATAAGGAAAAGCTATATCTTCAAAACCAGGGGGTTGTCTAACAAAAACCTCTTCTTCAATGAATCCATTGAGAAAAGCACTTTTGACATCCATTTGATATAGTTTGATGCCATTATTTACAGCATAAGAGAGAAGAATTCTAATTGCTTCTAACCTGGCAACAGGGGCAAAGGTTTCAGTGAAGTCAATACCTTCTTGTTGATTGTACCCTTGAGCCACCAATCTTGCCTTGTTTCTGACCACTTTTCCTTATTCAGACAGCTTGTTTCTGAACACCCATTTGGTTCCAATAATAGTTTTCCCATGGGGTTTAGGAACAAGGGTCCAGACATCACTCCTAGAAAATTGATTTAGCTCTTCTTGCATGGCTAGGATCCACCCTTCATCATGCGGAGCTTCATCAATGTTCTTTGCCTCAATTTCAGACAGGAAAGCAAGAGAATTCAGATTCTTAAATTTTGATCTTGTCTTAACTCCTTCTGAAGTGCTGCCAATGATTTGCTCCTTAGGATGATGTGACTTGTATCTCCAGTTAGTTTTCTGAGATACTGTCTGATCTGTCTGAGACTCAACATTTGTCTGAAGAGGTTCAGTGACAGATGGTGCTTCAGACACCTGTTCATCCTTCAAGCTGTTATGATCATTCAGCTCCATACCTACAAAATCATCTTTTAGATCTGATAGTTCCCTATCAGTCTCTTTCTTATCATTGAATTTCACATGAATTGATTCCTCTACAATTAAAGTTCTAGAGTTATAAACTCTATAGGCTTTAGATGTTTCAGAATAACCTATGAAAAATCCTTTGTCAGACTTTGCATCAAATTTTCCAAGATCATCCTTGGTGTTGAGTATGAAACACTCACATCCAAAGGGATGGAAATATGATATGTTGGGTTTCCTTCCTTTCCACAATTCATAAGGAGTCTTTTTCAGAATTGGTCTTACCAGTATTCTGTTTTGAAGGTAGCAAGCTGTGTTAATAGCTTCTGCCCAGAAGGATCTTGGTAGGTTGCAAGAGTTGAGCATGGTTCTTCCCATTTCTTGCAAGCTCCTATTCTTTCTCTCAACAACCCCATTTTGCTGAGGTGTTCTTTCCACAGAGAAATTGTGTGAGATCCCATTCTCATCACAGAACAGTTGAAAGTTTGCATTCTCAAACTCTCCACCATGATCACTTCTGATGACAGATATACAGAATCCTTTTTCGTTCTGTACCTTCTTGCAGAATATTGTGAAATTCTTGAAAGTCTCATCCTTGCTTCTTAGGAATAACACCCATGTAAATTTAGAGTAGTCATCAACAATGACCAAACCATATTTTTTACCACTAATGCTTTCTGTTCTAATAGGACCAAACAAGTCAATATGTAGCACTTCTAAAGGTCTGCTAGTAGAAACAACATCCTTACTCTTAAAAGAGTGTCTTGTTTGTTTCCCTTTCAGACAGCTTTCACATAAAATGTCAGATTTGTAAGAAAGCTTGGGCAGTCCTTTAACAAGGTTGTATTTTGCTAACTTTGAGATTAATCTCAAGCTGGCATGCCCAAGTCTTTGATGCCAAATCTGTTTTTCATCTTCAACAGAGATAAAACATTTTACATTTTGACTTGCTAGCTCCTCTAGATCAATTTTGTACACATTACTGTGTCTTTTAGCAGTAAAAAAGATTTGATCAAGAGAGTCTTTGACTATACATCCTTCTTTAGTAAAGGAGACCACATATCCATTGTCACATAATTGACTTATGCTCAGTAGATTGTGCTGAAGTCCCTCTACTAGAAGAACATTCTTAATAAGGGATAAAGGAGATATACCTACAGTCCCTATACCAGTGATCTTCCCTTGCTGATTTCCACCAAAGGTGACCACACCTCCTGCTCTGGGTCTAAGGTTTTGGAACAAAGACCTTTCTCATGTCATGTGTCGCGAGCACCCACTGTCCAGGTACCATTTGTGGGGTTTCCTTTGTCCTATTAAACACATCTGCAACAGGAATGATCAAGTTTTTAGGTACCCATATTCTTTTGGGTCCTTTCTTGTCAGCTTTGGGCCTTGCTTTTCTCTTGTGTTTGCACTGAGCCACATTCTGTTCCTTTGACAAATTTAGCTAAGTCTTTTGTCAGTTCCTCTACTTGTTTATGAAGTTTTGTATTTTCTTCAGATACAGTTCGTGAACTGCTCACTTCTGTCACAAGAATCTTTTCCTTGAGCATAATATTTTCTATCTCAAGAGCCTCATATTTACTACACATTTCTGTGTGGGCTTTGGTCAGATTCTTATACTCTTGAAAGAGTTCCTTGGAACTTTCCATAAGGTCATCATACATCTCTTGAAGAGTTAAGGGAAATACCTCAGCTTCAGAGCTGTCTGATGAGGGCAGGCTGGCCATGAGACACAGGTTGGCCTCTTCTGAAGTGCCCTCCTCTTCTTCTGAGGTAGACTGATCAAGATCCTCCCATGTTGCCATCAGTCCCTTCTTCTTCTTGAAGAACTTCTTCTTATTAAAGGTGATCTTCTTCAGTCATGGGCATTCTGTCTTCATGTGACCTGGTTGTTTGCACTCAAAACAAGTAATTTTGTCATTTTGAGAGTCTTTACCTGATTTACCTGCTTTAGAGGTTGAAGGTTGGTTCTTTCTGAACTTTCCTCTATTTTGCAGCATTCTCTTGATCTTCCTACTTAGAAGAGCAAGATCAACATCTTCTGAGCTATCTTCAGAATCTTCATCTGCTTCTGAAGTTTCCTCAGCTTGCATAGCCTTCATGCTGCCATGCCTAGGCTGTTTAGCCTTGGAGTTTAGTGTTAGAGACTTTTTCTTGTTGTCATCTTCTTCCAGCTCAAGCTCATGGACCTTGAGAGATCCCAACATTTCTTCCATTCTAAGAGAGTTTAAGTCTCTTGCCTTTTGAATGGCAGTAACTTTGGGTCTCCAGGACTTAGGCAAACTTCTTAGAATCTTTCTATTATTGTCTCCAGATTCATAAGTTCTACCTAAAGACCTGAGTCCATTAGTTATAGTCTGAAACCTTCCAAATATCTGGTCAATGGTTTCAGATTCCTCCATCTTGAACATCTCATATTGATGTATGAGCATGCTGATCTTGGATTGCTTGACAGTTTCTGTCCCTTCATGGGCTGCTGCAAGGGTATCCCAAATCTCCTTGGCAGAAGTACATCCATGAACCTTCTCATACTCTGATTTATTCAAAGAACATGTCAGATAGAGTTTGGCTTTGGCATTCATTTGTATTCTAGCCTTCTGCTCCAAGGTCCATTCAGCCTTAGGAATGGGCACTCCATTATGCATAGGCATATAGTCTCCATCAGTGACCACATCCCAGACATCAATGTTGTTGCTCTCAATGAACAACTTCATACGATCCCTCCAGTAGTGGTAATCCACTCCATTGAATGCTGGGGGCCTTGTGATAGAGGCTCCTTCAGAGATGTATTGCCTGTTGTTGTTGGAAGCTTCCATCTGGATCTTTAGTCCTCAACACTTGTTAGGTGCTCAACCCTGAGTTGAGCTCTGATACCAGCTGTAGAAACACAGGGAAACACTAGAAGGGGGGTTGAATAGTGTTTTTTAATATTTTATGAAAGCTTTTCACAGACAACAAGTTTGAAACAGTTTCAGACAGGTTTAAGGATGTTGTCTGAAGTTTCTTAAAACGGCTTCTGAAAAAGTATTTTAAAAGGTTTCTTTGCTTTTAAAATATCAGAATAGCTTTTCAACACCCTTTGATTAGTATAAACAAATTGACAAGAGATAAGGGTAAGAAAACTTAGCCAAGGAATTTATCCTGGTTTACTCACTACCACTGTGAGCTACGTCCAGTCCCAATGCCAACTAGCACTTGGATTTTTCTCTTAATTTTCACCAAGATTACAAGTATTCTTTTCTGTCAAGCCTCTTCAGGCTCTACAACAAGTATTCTTTTCTGTCAAGCCTTTTAGGGCTCTTCAACAAGTATTCTTTTCTGTCAAGCCTCTTCAGGCTCTACAACAAGTATTTTTTTCTGTCAAGCCTCTTCAGGCTCTACAACAAGTATTCTTTTCTGTCAAGCCTCTTTAGGCTCTACAACAAGTGTTCTTTTCTGTCAAGCCTCTTCAGGCTCTACAACAAGTATTCTTTCTTCCACCAAGCCTCTCCAGGCTCTACAACAAATATTCTTTCTTCCACCAAGCCTCTCCAGGCTCTCAGACACTTATCCAAGTGTAACCCAAGTATTCTTTAACAAGCAAGCCTCTCCAGGCTCAATCCCAAATGTTTACAAGGAATAAGTTTAAGCTAAGCAACTATAAACAAGTTCAGAGCTTAATCTCAGAATTGTACAAGATAACTGAGTAGAACTCAGGATATGAAAATATGAGTACATCGAATTTTTTTCAGAGAGTTTTTACAGAGTAAAAACTTGCAGCGTGATGTTTCTCTTGGCTTTCTTGTATATTAATTTTCTGACTCTTGATGGTCTTCATGGAGGGGTATTTATACCCATTCTTCAATCCGTTGAAATACCACCGTTTAGAGATAACATTAAATGCTATTTAATCCGTTGTGAGACATGCTTCTGAGAGCTCTGATATATCTGACACGGTACAAGGTTGCTCCTGCCATAAAGCTGCTACACATGTTGCTGCAGAGGCTGCGTTGCAGAGATTTCCTCAGTGGTGTATGAAATTCAAAAATACCAGGAAAGGTCTTTGTGTTCCTTACTATAAACGTGTTTGAAAAGGTACGTGCAGCAGAGGTTCAGAAAAAGTCTTCACAAACTTCAGCAAATGGTGCCACTTCATTAATGAGACTTCAGACAGCTTCAACACTTCAGACGACTTCAACGCTTCAGACGGGTTGAACCTTCAGAAGGCTTAACTTTTCAGACAGGTTGAAAGCACTTCACATAGTCTTTATATAAGCTTATAGTGGCTTGCTGAAATCATAGATAAATCGTTAAAATATATATGTATCTATGATAAATATTTTAACTCAAATTTGTTAAGCATTAAAACTTGAGAATTGAGCTGTCTTAAACATCATATTTTCTCTTATGATATTTTTGAGACTCAACAGTTTCCCCTTTTGATCTTTTTACTTTTTATAGACTAATATTTCTAATAAAATCTTATCTATAATTTTGAATATTATCTTATCTTCTTTAAATAAGAAAAAAATAACTAATATAAAAAGTGAAATAATAAAAGGTTAAAACTTTTTTTGGCAAAAAAAAAGATAAATAGCAAGATTCGTAAATAAGTACTTAGTACTACAAAATCTACGAAATTTTTAGGGGGGGCTGAAGTGATAGTTCATGAAATATATTATAAGGGACCTATATAGTTAATAAAAAATTTCAAAATTTTTGGGGGGGGGCCGTTGCCCCTGCCTATGCCCCTGTTCTCATCCTCACTTTAAATTGAAAAAAAAATGGAAATTGATGTTGGAGGGGAATGGAGAAGTTGGATAGACTAATATTGTTGTTAACTTAGAGAAAGTATTGACTTTTCTTAGGGGTAAGTCTTGGAAGCATCTCTATACTCACTACATGATATGAACTCTACATTAATATTATTTATTTACTTTATATTCTAAGTATTTATCATTACTAATATATATTTTATTTTGTGCGAAGCACAAGTAACATAAGCCGCACCATCAATTTACCCTTGCGAATGCACAGGTCACTTACTAGTTACTAACTATTACTAAATATAATAAGTAATTGTATTCACCCTATTAAATACATGTACATATATTAGTAAACTCCACAATTAAAGAAAATAAATCAACAACTGAGTACTTCGTAGGCCTGCAAAAGAAAAACCAATTATTATTATTATTATTATTATTATTATTATTATTATTATTATTATTATTATTATTATTATTATTATTAATTAATTAATTAATTAAAACTTATGTAAAGATTTACTTCGTATGCGAAAAATATTATAAGAAAATTTAAAAAGGACACTTCTATCAATATAATAACAATTCAATTTAAATGGTCATTTTTATTAATTTTAAAAATATTTCTTCGACTAAAAATTAAAAAAATTAAGTAAAACATTTATAATCAACAAAACTTATATTAAAAAATAATTAAAGTGTAATTTTCACCATGTTAATTTAGATATTAATGAGCTTTAGATTGAAATATTTATTTTTGTTTGATATATTCTTACTTTATATTTTAAATATTAATATTTTTTTAATATATTGAACACAAAATTTAATATTTATATTCTACTATAATATTGATATCATTCATCAATAATTTAAATATTAATGCATTTTTATATAAATTTTTCCCTATGTATGATGTATTTTTACTCTATAATTCAAATATTAGTAAGTTTTCTTGTAAAACTTTCATTTTCATGTGATTTAATTTTATTCCATAAACTAATTATTATCAATAATTTTTTCTATATTTTAATATGTAATTAAAATGATTGCCGCTGGTTTTTATTTATTGTCATTTCAAATGAGAGAATAATTGAAAACAATTAATCTATGTTAAAATTTAAAAGGTCTATGATCATGATATTAATGTGTTTTTATGTAAATTTTTTATTCTTATTATAAGCATTTACCCCCTATAATTTAAATTTAAATATTAATACATTTTATGTATATTTTTCATGTTCGAGGAATTATATTTACTTTTTGAAAAATATATACTAAAGTAATATTTAAATATTAATGAACTTTTACATAAAGATTTATTTCCTCATGGTGTATAAAAAATTTAGAAAAAAACTTATATCAATATAATCACAATTCAAATTAGAAAAGTCATTTATTTTTAATTAATTATTTTTTAATATTTTTACAACTAGAAAAAAGAAAAACATTAAGTAAACCCCCATTTTAGTCCCTCGAAGATTTGAGGTCGATCATATTAGTCTTTTCAAGATGAAAATTGCATTTTAATACCTGAAAGATAAAAAAGTCATTCAATTTAATCCTTTTTAAGAACTAAATTGACGTTGAAAAAAATTCTTTTAATGACTAAACTGAATGACTTTTTATTTTTTAATAACTAAATTGAAAATTTTTCATCTTTTAAGGATGAAGAATGTGATTTCCATCTTTCAAACATGGCTGATACTACAAGAAAAGAAGGATATTAGATGCGAAAAGTTAGCGACGACTGTAGGCCGACACAAATAGGGACGGCTAGCCGACGATACATCCTTTTTGAAGTTTTGGCTTCAATCACAAGAAGGGGGGTTGAATTGTGATTGAATAAATCTTATCTGCAATTTCTTTGTATACTTTTTCTGCTCAAGGTTTTGCCTTGGCTAAGTATATCGAATTAAACTTTCAGAAGGTAATGGTTAGCTTGTATAGAAGATATATATGTGCAATAATAATAAAGAGAGAGAGTGAAGAAGATGACACACAAAAATTTATACTGGTTCACCTCTTCCAACCTGAGGCTACCTCCAGTCCCTACACCTGTAGGATTTTCTCACTCTTTCAAAAAACTTACAATCTTCTTGGGTAACCTTACCACTAGTATTCTTTACCTGCCTCTTCAGGCCAACAACAACCTAACCAACTCAGTTTTACAACTGAACATCAACTGCAGAACCTTCTGCAGAAGATTCATTACCCAGAATGCTGCAAGTACCTTCTGCAGATTCTGTAATCCCGCTGAGATCACCAAATCTCAGTAAACCTCACATGAAAACCTTTCCCTTACTGCTCAGAAGAAGGCTATGCACCTGCACACCTCTTTTGTGACTTTTACAATCAATATGAGAAAGAATAAAAACAATCAAGGCTCAAACTATTACAATACTTGCACAGCAGAAGCAAATTGATGAGCCAAGACCCTCTCCAAAGCTTTTCAGACCAGAAAGCACTCTTATGAAGGAGAGAGAAATTTTCCAGAAGATAGGAGCAATGAAACAGCAGATTTATATGTTTCTTCTGGAGTGAGGTGAGTTCCAAGTGTGGAGGAACTCTCCTTTTATAGAGGGTTGGATCAAAATAGCCGTTGGGCAGCCAACTGGGTCCAAGGAGATGTCCCTTTCTCTGCTGCAACAAGTACAGCTTTACAGTTGTCAAGTTTGACCAGCCCTTCCTTCTGCAGGGTTCCTTCTGCAGGCTGTTTTTGGGCTATTTCTCAAAGCTTTCCTTCTGCAGACCTGTAAACTCTTCCAGTATAGTATTTTCATTTATTTTAGAGTCACCTGGCCCACTGGAATTATGAGAAGATAAGCAGAAGGAGATTAGTATGAATTTAGTCTTTTTGCATCTTTTGCAATATTCCATTCCTTCTGCAGGGCTTCTGGAGCTTCACTTCTCTTGCAGATCTTTTTAATATTCATCCTTTGCTTGATTGAGAATATCTTTATTTTTATTGTACAGCTGTGTTCTTAGAAGATAAGGAATTCAATCTGTTCTTTGGTTTAAGACATATTCTGTCCCTTCTGCAGAATTAGTAAGCTTAGGTTCTTCTTAGAAACAGCCATCCATCTTCTGGTAATTAATTTCATATATCAAAGAAAGCATATCTTGATGCTTGAAAGTCAGTAATGAGCTTTTCTTTTACTGTCTCAAAATGAATCTTCCTTCTAACACAATTTTATTATGATTTCTTCTCTTAGAAAGTTGTTCTGATCTTCTGGACAATGACAATGTGCTTCTTATTGCTTTTCAGTATGCATTCTATCTATTTTTCACAGATTTGTCATTCTTGTCAAATCTGAGACTTATCTTCATAAATAAGTGTCATTCATTTCCTTCTTTTCTTGCTCAATTGTTCCTTCTGCAGATGCTTACCTGTATCTTCTGAACATTCACTTGAACAAAATCATTAGTCCTTAAAGTTCAGAATTATTCCAAGTAAACCTTGATTGGTTGTCATCATTAAAACATTCTTTAAGGGATTCTTGGACCTTACAATCTCCCCCTTTTTGATGATGACAACCTATTAAGTTTTACATTGTTATAATTCTGAAGGTACTCCCCCTGAATGTATGCATGTACCTTTATCATTTCCTTTTATGTCACAGATTATTGTATATTTCATGTAAGTTTCAAGAATGCACACAACAGAACTTTATTGTTATAGTTAATCAATTGATCAGATTGTAGAGCAATTTATATCAGCAGGAAAAAGCATAATTTAATTGAACATTCATTAATCATAAAAAAGATCATCCAAGATCATCCAAAAAGACATGATCAATGTCATACAAAATAAGCCAAATAAGATCTCTCCTATCAGATTCCTAAGACATATAACAATGTCACATAACCTACTACATACTATTTCTCCCCCTTTGTCATCTATCAAAAAGAATCTAATAAGTCCTAGGAGAAGCAGAATCATCATCTTCTTCTACTTAGAGGGTGAAGAATGGTCAAAGGATGATGAGGTAGTTGGTTGGAGGATATTCTGAGGAGATTGGTATTGATTGAATGACATTTGTGGTGCTTGAGGAGCAATGACAGGTAGGACAAAGGTGTTGAACCTGAACTGGTGCTGTGTGAACCTTTCAATCATCTCATTTACAGAATTTTGCAGAACATTGATATTAGAAAATAGTTTCTTGATATCTACCTTTATTTTTCTCACTTGTCTCTCAAGTGCTTGGGAGGAAGGAGTAGGTTCAGCCGGGGCAGTGGGAGAAGCATCTTCAGATGCAGCAGCTTCAGGTTCAACAGCCTCTTCCTTCTGCAGAGGAGCAGAGGGCATTTCTTCCTTCTCAGCACTTAGTTATTGGAGAAATGTCTTCATAGATGAGAGATGAGCAGACACAGCAGGAATAGAGTCTTTGAGAGGCATAGCAGCAGGAATGGAGGAGTCCAAAATGGGAGAAGCAAGGAATTGATTCACCAGATCAGTTCCAAAGGTTCCTGCAGAAGGACTTGATGGAGTTTCTTCCTTCTGCACTGCTTCCTTAGTAGCTACTTCCTCTGGAGCAGCTGCAGTAGTGGGGGATGTTGGGAGTGGAATGGTGGGAGAGGTAGGCTGAGCAGTGTAAAGCATAGCTAGGGTTTTGACAGCTAATCCCTCTGCAGAAGCAAGTGATTGGTCCCTTTCTTCTTCTACAGACTCCTCTTCTATAAAAGCACGCTCTACGGGAGAAGCAGCTTTATCTTCCTCAAAGGGTGAGGTGTCCATGCTGTCATGTGAGGAAGAAGGAGTTGGACAATCCTTTTCAGCTCCAGAAGAAGAAATCTTTTGAGCTTTACTGGGCTCTCCATCTCCATAAGGTACTGTTGGACCCTTCCTTTTTCTAGAGAAGGTCTTAAGTACCTCCTCCTTCTTCTTAGTCCTTGGAGCCCTTTCTTCTTCAGAAGGTTCTTCTTTTCCACTACTACTGCTGGAAAATAGCTCAGAATGAGTGGGATATACCATCTTCATTTTCTTAATATTCTTTCTGTTAAAGAAGGTGCAGCTTTCTTCACATTCTTCATCCTCAAGAGGCACATTATACAATCTAAAGATTTTGGTTAATAGCATGCCGTATGGTAGGCTGGCATAAGCTCTTTGTGGATTGGCTGAGTAAATCATGCTTCTAAGAAGCAGGTAGGATAAGGAAAGTGGTTTTCCAGTCAGCAAATGATACATAACCAGTAGGTCTTGGTCAGTAACCCTTTCAAGGGTTCCAGCTCTAGGAAGAATGGAGTAATAGCACATTTTGTGGAATAGCCTACAAATGGGGATTAGTTTACTAGAGACAAGAGGTAGACCAGGTTGGCTAAGGACGTTTCTGACTACTTCTTCTTTGGTTATGCTGGCAAAAGCATACCAAGTATCTTCATAGAGATGATTCTGACATGCAGACAGATTGAGAACTTCTTCAATAATGCTTGGGGTAACGATGATAGTTGAACCTTTGACATCAGCAACAAGAGAGTTCCCATCACTCTTATATTTGCTTGCAGAAGCATAGAAAGCTTTTATAATCCTGGGATATATAGGTTCCTTAAAGACAAGGAAATCTCCTCATCCTTGCTTCTGAAGGAATTAGTTGGTATCCCATCCTTCTCTTCTTATTTCCCTTATCATGAAGACTCTGACAGGGATAATACTCTTCCATTTCCATTTTTCAGAGAATGCCTTGAGCATCTCAGAATCTTCAAAGAGATCAGAATCACTATTATTTGGATCCTCAGAAGGATCACTTTCCTCTTTGCTTCCTCCTTCTGAAGCATTTTTCTCATCTTCTGCACAGGTTTGAGAACTGGATTTGTGAGTGGCAATAGGAGATGAGGGTTTGGGTGGAGAATCAATCCCAATGGGATTGTTTGGATCATTTCCAATGGTATGGAAAGAGGCCTTATTCCTTTTAGACCTTCTTACTCTAACAATAGGGATATCAGAGGGAATTTTTAAGGAGGAAGGAGCTGAGACAAGTTTGGTTTTGGTGAAGGCTGGAGAAGGTTCTGGTATTGATTTGGATGGTTCAGGAGCAGTTTCTTCAGCTGATATTGGTGCTGGTTCTTCAGTTGGTGATTTATCTATGGGTGGAGTAGGTGAAGCTGATGAGTGCTCTACTGCAGTTGAGACAGGTTCTGCCATGGGAGGTTCTGTGGATAAAGGTTCAGCACGAATAGGTTCTGAGTATGGAATCATCTCCATCCCTATAATTTCAAATGGTTCTGGATTATCTTCCTCTGAGAGGGGTGAGGAGGTAGAGGTATTTTTCCAAGCAATGGACTTCATTCTCATTTTTTTGTAGAAAACAGAAAGAGAAGAGGCAATTTTGTTTTGGAGTGCAGAGAGGGGTTGGAGAGGAAGAGATTGAGTTCCTTAGCTGAGATATAGCTATTCTAACTAGTCGTTTGATAGGACAGAGAACATGATAGTAGAAAGGGAGAGAGAAGAGCGCGCATCTCTACATTTTCGTTGTTTCAAACAGTCAGAAACTTAATTGCCTAATTAGTGTAACTAACTTCCTTTTTGAATTGGAGGGACAAAAGAAACCTTTTCATCTATAACACTTGGAGAGCTAAGCATGCTGCAGCTCATGTAGTGTCACTTTCACAGTTGACCTAGGAGAAAGAATTTGAGAGGTTTTAATAGTGACCTTTCCTCGTATACACTTTCAGGATTAAGGAAAGATGTCATACTAGGTCAGTCATGATTCGGATATTGGAGAAGAACATTTCTTCTTTTTGAACAGAAGGAAGAAGTTCTGCAGAATTTTTGCAGAAGGAACAACTCCTAATTGACTTTAAACCTTCTACAGAAGATATAAGTATCTTCTGTGTTTATGACAGAATTAAAATTCAATCAAATCAATCAATTTAACAATTTGCACATTTTTAATTTTTCTCTAATAAACACAAACCTATCTTCTACAAGAGGTTTAGTGAAGATGTCAGCTACTTGAAGCTTGGTTTCAATGAATTTAAGTTCAATTTCATTTTTCTGCACATGATCCCTAATGAAATGATGCTTTATATCAATGTGCTTAGACCTAGAATGTTGTATAGGATTCTTGGACAAGTTTATGGCACTTGTATTGTCACAGAATATAGGGATTTTTGTGTACCTTAAGCAATAATCCTCCATTTGATGCTTTATCCATAACATTTGAGAACAGCAGCTTGCAGCAGATACATATTCTGCTTTTGCAGTAGATAAAGCTATGGTAGGTTGCTTTTTGCATGACCAAGATACCAGTGCTTCTCCAAGAAATTGACACCCACCACTTGTGCTTTTTCTATCTAGTCTATCTCCAGCATAATCAGTATCACAATATCCTGTCAAGTCAAATTTGTACCTTTCTTGTACCAAAGACCAAGATCAGTGGTTCTAACAAGATATCTGAGTATTCTTTTCACAGCAGCAACATGTGATTCTTTTGAAGAAGATTGAAATATAGCACATAGTCCTACTGAAAATAGAATGTCTGGTCTACTAGCAGTTAAATATAATAGAGATCCTATCATTCCTCTATACTCTTTCTTAGATACAGATTTTCCATTTTCGTCCTGGTCTAGAACTATAGAAGGATGCATGGGAGTTCCCATGGATTTTGATCCCTCCATTCTGTATCTTCTGAGAAGATCCTTAATATACTTTTCTTGGTATATGAAAATTCCAGATTTTTCTTGCTTTATTTGTAATCCAAGAAAGTATTTAAGTTCTCCCGTAAGACTCATTTCAAATTCTCCTTTCATTAGATTAGAGAAATCTTGACACATTTTTGTATTTGTTGATCCAAAAATGATGTCATCTACATAAATTTGCACAATTAGTAGATCCTTCTTAATAATTTTCTTAAACAAGGTTGTGTCAATCTTTCCTCTAGAAAACTCATTGTTAAGAAGGAAACTACTTAATCTCTCATACCAAGCTCTAGGAGCTTGCTTCAATCCATATACTGCTTTTGTGAGTTTGAAAACATAAGTTGGATGTTTTGAATTTTCAAAACCAGGAGGTTGGTGCACAAACACTTCCTCACTTATGTAACCATTTAAAAAATCACTTTTAACATCCATTTGGTAAAGTTTGAAATTTTTGTGAGCAGCAAAGGCAAGTAGAATTCTAATAGCTTCTTGTCTAGCAACAGCTGCAAAAGTTTCATCAAAATCAATACCTTCCTGTTGATTGTATCCTTGAGCCACTAACCTTGCTTTATTTCTGATGACTTTACCTTCTTCATCCATTTTGTTTCTGAAAATCCATTTAGTGCCAATAATGGAGTGATCTTCTAGAGAAGGTACTAGTGTCCACACTTTGTTCTTCTCAAATTGATCCAATTCTTCTTTCATTGCATTTACCCATGATTCATCTTCTAAGGCTTCATTTATATTTCTTGGTTCAATTTGAGATAGGAGTGTTGAACTATTTCCATTGTTTCTGAGTTGTGATCTAGTTCTGACTCTTTCTGCAGTGCTTCCAATGATTTGTTCATGAGGATGATTGGTGATTAGCTTCCAGCTCTTGGGAAGACTTTCTTCAGCTTTATCAGTATCTTCTGCAAAACCTTCTGCAGGAGATCCCTGTTCTACTGTATCTTCTGGAGAGCCTTTTCTGTCAGAAGATTGCTTCTGCAGTAGCTCCCCTTCATCATCTGATTCTTTTGTATGTTTCTCTTGACAAGAGGGGTTAGTATCATTGAAAACAACATGCATGCTTTCTTCTATGGTTTGATTCTTGATATTATAAATTCTATAAGCTTTTGAAGTTGTAGAATATCCAAGATAGATTCCTTTTTCAGATTTTGCATCAAACTTTTCAAGATTTTCTTTATTATTTAAAATGAAGCATTCACATCCAAATACATGAAAATATCCAATACTGGGTTTTCTTCCTTTCCATATTTCATATGGAGTTTTGTTCAAGATGCTTCTGATGGAAACCCTGTTAAGTATATAGCAGGCAGTTGACACAGCTTAGCCCAAAAGTATTTTTGAATGCCACTATCATTTAACATGGTTCTAGCCATTTCTTGGAGGGTTCTAGTTTTCCTTTATACCACTCCATTTTGTTATGGAGTTCTAGGACAGGAGAAATTGTGTGAAATTCCATTTTCATCAAAGAAGTTTTTAAAAGAATGATTTTCAAATTCTCCTCCATGATCACTTCTTATAGAAGCTATTAAATGGCTACTTTCATTCTGTATCTTCTTTGAGAAGATTTTGAAAGCAACAAAGGATTCATCCTTAGATGTAAGAAGTAAAACCCATGTGAATCTAGAGTAGTCATCTACAATAAAAAGTCCATATTTCTTTCCTCCTAGACTTGGTGTTTTGGAAGGTCCAAACAAATCTATATGCAACAATTCCAATATTCTTTTAGTAGTGATGACATTTTTAGGATGAAAACTTGATTTCGTATGTTTTCCTTTTACACATGCATCACACATTCTATCCTTTTCAAATTTGATTTTTGGCAATCCTCTAACTAGGTCTAGCTTAGATAATTTGGAAATGCTTTTCATATTTAGGTGCCCTACTTTCCTATGCCATGTCCATTTGTCATTTTCAAAAGAAGCAAAGCATGTATGATCAGATAGTTCTTCTAGACAAATGTTGTATAGGTTTTTGCTTCTAAGACCAGAAAATAGGACCTTCTTTGTAGATGCTTCTCTAATTTCACAAAATGTTGGTTGAAACATAACTTCATAGCCACTGTCACATAGTTGACTTATGCTAAGATTATGTTTTAACCCTTTTACATAATATACATTATTAATTTGGGTAGAATTTTTCATACCTATCTTTCCAATACCTTTGATGTGAGCTTTTTTGTTGTCTCCAAAGGTAACTGTTCCACCTTCCATTTTATGGAGAAGTATGAATTTGCTTTTGTCTCCAGTCATATGTCTTGAGCAACCACTGTCCAAGAACCATAGCTTTTTCTTCTTGAGGGATCCTCCTTTTTCCTACATTAGAATAGAGCAAAGATTTAGCTACCCAAATGCTTTTGGGTCCTGAAGGGTTAGATACGTTTCTTTTCCAGCTCCCTTTTCTTTTGTAATAATTTTGAGCAATATGTCCAATTTTGTTACACCAAGAACATTTAGGAGGTTGCCTTTTAGCATGAATGAAAACAGTTTTCTTGAATTTTGATGTTCCTGCCTCATGAAATCCTAATCCACTTTTATCAGTTGTTTCTCTGCCACTTCCTATTAATTTATTCAAATTGTGTGCGCTACTAACAAATTTACTTAAATCTATTTGCAGTTCATCAACCTTTTTCTGCAGAAGATAGTTTTCCTTCTGCAGTGCTGCAGAATTTGTATCTTCTGCAGGGTTCTCTTTTATCATCCTTACTTGTTCTGTTAGCTTAAAGTGTGATTGATAAAGATATTGATTAGTTTTACTTAGTCTATCATTGTCTTCTCTTAGCTTTTCATTTTCCTCTTTAGTTTTAACTAGTTGTTCTTTTAGAAGTGCACATTTTTGTGCAAGTGTGTGTGAATCAGATAATAGATTCTCAAATGCATCTTCTAATTCTTTGTATGCAGTAGGAGTATAGGTAATTACCTCATTTTCTTCATCATCACTTCCAGCCATGAGGCATAAGTTTGCTTCTTCTTCTCCAGTATCTTCTTCTTCTAAAGAGCTGTCTGAGTCATCCCAAGTTGCCATCATAGCTTTCCTACTCTGGAAAGTCTTTGAATCTTTCTTTAGCTGGGGACATTCTGATTTGAAATGTCCTGGCTTATTGCATTCATAGCAGATGACTTGTTCCTTTGAGTTTTCAGCTTTCTGTCCTTCCTTCTTGAAGTTGAAACTTTTCTTTCCTTTGCCTTTTCTCCTTATCAGCTTCTGGATTTTTCTTGAGATGAAGGCAAGTTCATCATCCCTTTCTGATGATGTTTCATCTTCTTCAGAAGCATTAACTTCAGTAGGAGTCAAGTTGTTTCTTCTAGAAGTGCTTGCTTTTAAAGCAATGGACTTTCCTTTTCTTGGCAGTTCATCCATGAGTTCTTGCTCATGAACTTTCAGTGAACCAAGCAGTTCATTTAGCTTTAGAACAGCAAGGTCCTTAGCTTCTTGGATTGCTGTTACCTTAGGTCTCCATATCTTTGGAAGACTTCTAAGGATCTTTCTCACTTGCTCTTGGTTTGAATAGCTTTTTCCAAGAGATTTTAGGTCATTGATAATGATAGTGAATCTACTGAACATTTCATCAATAGACTCATGTTCAACCATGCTGAACATTTCATATTGATGAATCAATATATTGATTTTATATTCTTTAACCTGGTCAGTTCCTTCATGGGCATTTTTAAATTTATCCCATATTTCTTTGGCTGTTGAACAACCAACAACTTTGTCATATTCTCCCCTGCTTAGTGCATAGAGAAGGAAGAATTTGGCTTTGGAGTTCAAAAGATACTTCTGCTTATCTTCTGAGGTCCAATCTTCTCTGGATTTTGGTTGAGGATCTTCTTGCTGTATTTCTGATTCTCCTTTTTTGGGCTGAGCAAGAATTCTGGTCCTTCTAGTTACTGGAATGAAATTTCCCTTTTCTATAATATCCCAAAGCTCAATGTCTTGGGATTCTAGGAACAATTTCATCCTATCCTTCCAATAGTAGTAGTTCTTTCCATCAAATGCTGGTGGTCTATTTGTGGATGATCCTTCTGGTATGAACATTGCATCTCCATGATTAGCCATTTCCCTTGATCTTTTCCTATCTAACTGTTAAGTAAGTTCAACCCCAGAGGCAAGCTCTGATACCAATTGAAGTTTTGGCTTCAATCACAAGAAGGGGGGTTGAATTGTGATTGAATAAATCTTATCTGCAATTTCTTTGTATACTTTTTCTGCTCAAGGTTTTGCCTTGGCTAAGTATAACGAATTAAACTTTCAGAAGTTAATGGTTAGCTTGTATAGAAGATATATATGTGTTGTAATAATAAAGAAAGGGAGTGAAGAATATGACACACAAAAATTTATACTGGTTCACCTCTTCCAACCTGAGGCTACCTCCAGTCCCTACACCTGTAGGATTTTCTCACTCTTTCAAAAAACTTACAATCTTCTTGGGTAACCTTACCACTAGTATTCTTTACCTGCCTCTTCAGGCCAACAACAACCTAACCAACTCAGTTTTACAACTGAACATCAACTGCAGAACCTTCTGCAGAAGATTCATTACCCAGAATGCTGCAAGTACCTTCTGCAAATTCTATAATCCCACTGAGATCACCAAATCTCAGTAAACCTCACAGGAAAACCTTTCCCTTACTGCTCAGAAGAAGGCTATGCACCTGCACACCTCTTTTGTGACTTTTACAATCAATATGAGAAAGAATAAAAACAATCAAGGCTCAAACTATTACAATACTTGCATAGCAGAAGCAAATTGATGAGCCAAGACCCTCTCCAAAGCTTTTCAGACCAGAAAGCACTCTTATGAAGGAGAGAGAAATTTTCCAGAAGATAGGAGCAATGAAACAGCAGATTTATATGTTTCTTCTGGAGTGAGGTGAGTTCCAAGTGTGGAGGAACTCTCCTTTTATAGAGGGTTGGAGCAAAATAGCCGTTGGGCAGCCAACTGGGTCCAAGGAGATGTCCCTTTCTCTGCTGCAACAAGTACAACTTTACAACTGTCAAGTTTGACCAGCCCTTCCTTCTGCAGGTTGTTTTTGGGCTATTTCTCAAAGCTTTCCTTCTGCAGACCTGATAAACTCTTCCAGTATAGTATTTTCATTTATTTTAGAGTCACCTGGCCCACTGGAATTGTGAGAAGATAAGCAGAAGGAGATTAGTATGAATTTAGTCTTTTTGCATCTTCTGCAGTATTCCATTCCTTCTGCAGGGCTTCTGGAGCTTCACTTCTCTTGCAGATCTTTTTAATATTCATCCTTTGCTTGATTGAGAATATCTTTATTTTTATTGTACAGCTATGTTCTTAGAAGATAAGGAATTCAATTTGTTCTTTGGTTTAAGACATATTATGTTCCTTCTGCAGAATTAGTAAGCTTAGGTTCTTCTTAGAAACAGCCATCCATCTTCTGGTAATTAATTTCATATATCAAAGAAAGCATATCTTGATGCTTGAAAGTCAGTAATGAGCTTTTCTTTTACTGTCTCAAAATGAATCTTCCTTCTAACACAATTTTATTATGATTTCTTCTCTTAGAAAGTTGTTATGATCTTCTGGACAATGACAGTGTGCTTCTTATTGCTTTTCAGTATGCATTCTATCTATTTTTCACAGATTTGTCATTCTTGTCAAATCTGAGACTTATCTTCATAAATAAGTGTCATTCATTTCCTTCTTTTCTTGCTCAATTGTTCCTTCTGTAGATGCTTACCTGTATCTTCTGAACATTCACTTGAACAAAATCATTAGTCCTTAAAGTTCAGAATTATTCCAAGTAAACCTTGATTGGTTGTCATCATTAAAACATTCTTTAAGGGATTCTTGGACCTTACAATCTCCCCCTTTTTGATGATGACAACCTATTAAGTTTTACATTGTTATAATTCTGAAGGTACTCCCCCTGAATGTATGCATGTACCTTTATCATTTCCTTTTATGTCACAGATTATTGTAAATTTCATGTAAGTTTCAAGAATGCACACAACAGAACTTTATTGTTATAGTAAAGCCATACGAGCCTCTTAGGGCCATACGAGCCTTTATCATTTCCTTTTAGCCAAGTAAGGCCATACGAGCCTCTTAGGGCCGAGGGACCTCCCCTTGGTTTTCATACTCAGGGTATTGTGCCTACAATAGGTATGCCTCAAAATGTTTATACAAACCCACTAGCAGTTTCTGTTCCCCCTAGGAACAAAAGAAATTCTCCAGAAATTTGGTCTAACCAATTAGGACCAAGTGCTTTTACTAATATGGCCTTACAGTCCATGAGACAACAAATGGACGAGAGTAACCATGACATGGTTAATATGTTGGCCCACCAAATGGCCACAATGATCACACCCTTGGTGGCAACCACAAATCAGAATTATCAAGTGTTAACAAGGCAGATGGGAAGGTTTGATGATGTTTTTGGGGCTGGACCAGATGTGACTGGTCTCGAAGGGTAAGAAGCACTCAGAAGATAGCTTCGACCTGAACTTGGTCTAAATGGGCCACAGAGGGTAGCCCCAATAACTGTAGCTCAAAATCAGGACCCTGACTTGGTAGTTGAGAGGGTGAGACAAATGAACCTTGGGGGGCAACATAATGTTGTCAATATTGTGGAACAAGTGCTGAACAGGCATGGTTTTAATGTAGGGTACACCAATCAGCCTTATTTTGTTTCGGCCTTTCCTCAAGATGTGTTACAAGTCGAATTACCTAGAGGGTTAAAAGTCCCAAAATTCTCTAAGTTTGTAGGAGAAATAAGGGAGTCAACAGTAGAGCATGTGGCTAGGTATCAGATCGAAAGTGGAGATTTAGCCAATAATGAGTCATTAAAAATGAAGTACTTCCCTAGTTCACTAACCAAGAATGCATTTACTTGGTTTACCGCATTAACCCCAAATTCGATCCATAATTGGGTTCAGTTAGAGAGAACGTTCGATGAACAGTTCTTTAGGGGTGAAAGCAAAGTGAGTTTGGTCGACCTTATGGGTATTAGGAGAGTGCCTAATGAAACCGTTGAGGATTACCTTAATAGGTTTAGGCAATCCAAGGCTATATGTTTTACTTCTATCCCTGAACATGAATTGGTACAGATAGCTACTGGGGGTCTCGAGTTTTACATTAGGAAGAAGCTTATTAATCTCCCAGTTCGAGATATGGCCCAATTAGCATACAGAGTTAGGCAAATAGAACAAATTAAAGCAAAGGAGGCCAAGTTTAAGAAGTTTGATAGAATAGGCAAAAGAGATAAAGTAGCCTATGTTGATGCCATAGAAAATGGTAGTGACTAGAATAGCGATGAAGAGGAAAATGAAGTTAATGTGGCCGAATTAAAACCTGGGCCTTCTTATGTTTGTTCTCTTTTGAGACCTGTAAAAGAGGATTTAAGTTCCTCTAACAAAGAAAAGTTTAAGAAACCATCTTATGGTTTCGATGTAACAAAGGCTAACCAAATTTTTGACATTCTGCTAAAAGATAAGCAAATCATCTTGAGCGATGATCATAAAATCCCTACACTCGAACAGAGGAAGGGGAGAAAATATGGCAAGTATCACAATGTTTATGGTCATCTAACTAACCATTGTGTTCGTTTCAGGGACTTAATTCAGAAATCAATTTCTGAGGGAAGACTCAGGTTCGAAGAGAAAATGAAGAGCATAATGAAGGTCAGCACCAACCCGTTCGACAACAGCATTCACTATGCTGAACCCTTCGAGATTAACATGGTCGAAGTGAGGCCAGTTGACGCTAGGGACGCCAGGGCCACTGACATGGCCATTGAAGAGTTCGAGAAGGAGGTGAAGGATATATATCCTTCTACTGATGAGAGCATCCTCGAGTACTTAACCAGAAAACAAGGGGAAGATAGAAATGTGATGCTTTGCCCAAGATGCAGTGCCGTCTTCGACGCTGATTCAGCCAAGGTGTTCAAAGAGACTTCGAACAGGAAGCAGCAGCTGAAGAAGGTGTTGAGCTATCAGAAGTATAAAGAAGGCCAGAAGATGTACAGATCCTTGAAAGGTGTAGTAAGGGGCATGCCTCTTCAGGAGAATACTTTCGTGCCCTCTGCCAAAGCACCTTCAAATCAGTGGGTAAGGCAAGTACCTACAAAGCCAAAACACCAAACCAAATGGCAACCAGTAGCATAAAAGGCAGGAATATCAGACTCTACTAAGGGTAAAGAATTGTTGGTGAAACCCTCCAAAGAAGTGAGACCTCCTTGTGAAAGTTGGTATCACTTTAGCCATTATTCTAAGGCCAAGGTAAATGATATGGAGGAAGATGACCTCCTTTGCAATTCCTCGATCTCTCTGTCTAAAACTTCGACTTGAGTTGCTCCTTTCTCTAAGGTTTTAGAGGCTGCTTTGAACTGGGTATTGTTCTCCAAAAGTTGATTCTTCAAGACCCCTTCTTTACCTTGGATCTGATCTAGCAGAGTTTCATTTTTGTGGATCCAATTCAAAGTGAGGGTTAGAGAATCATACCAAGCACAAAAGACCCCCAGGGCTTCATCCAACTCAGACGGAATACCTTTTGGTATCTTCTTTAGTTCAACAAGCAACTCTCGAATTTGCATGTTGATATCATCATTCAGAGTCTCCATTAAGTCTTGTGAAAACACTAAGTGACGAAGTTTTCTCACCAAGACTTGGACTTGTTGGTGCGTGCTTGATTCTGAAGTCTTAGCACTTCGACTCACAACAACAGAAGGAAGGGATCCTGCTAACAAACTGTTTGTGATGGAGAAGGGGTCATCCTCGAGCTTCTTGTTTAAGGCATCCAAGTCAACAGCAGGTGCAGGAGCTTGAGGTGGAGACTGAGTTCGAGGTATTTCTTACATTTGGGCCAAAGAGGGAACAACTTCTTGGACCACAGGTTTTGTTTAAGGCAATTGCATAAGGGTATCTTCAGGAAGGGTTTTCCCATGGCCTTCAGCATCTCCCCCTGGGACAGTAAAGGAAGGGGTAGAAGGCAGGTCATCTTGAGTAACTTGTTCATTTTCATCTGGTTGAGCTTGAGCCTGACCCTAGGTCGAAACATCTAAGCCTTGGTTGTCCGAGGATTGTTGAACCTTCGAAGGATCGTTTAGTTGATGATCTCGAACAACCTCATCAGTTTCGGCTCCAGATACACCTTTCTCAGAGTTTGGGACCTCATCTTCACGTTGAGCTTCAGTCTCTTTTTGCTGAAGGTTTGTGCTGTCATCCCCAGGGGGAGCCCCATTGGTTTCATCGTTCTGAACATGTTCAGAAGTTCCTTGGTTTCCTTTTTGCTTCTTTTCGATGATGGGGTCATAAGAGTGAACAGGGGAATTAACCTCACTCCTCAATCATAGTTTGATCCCCTCATGGTTGAAATCTTATAATCCTATTCGACCCAGGATATTGAACAACAAGAGGAATAGAATTTAAAAAGGAGTCAATGCTTGAGGAACTCGAACCTGTGATGCTTTCTTGGTTGGTGTCATCTGAAGAAAGTATCTGAAGAAAGAAGGTTTGAATTAGAACAGATCAAAACATAAGGAAGTAAAGATGAAGGTAAGACATCACTTACCACTCTATTTGCGTTCCAAGTATGTTGTGTGAGAGAAAAATAGGGAAACACTAGAAGGGGGGTTGAATAGTGTTTCAATGTAAACCTTTTCTTTTTTTGTGAATACTTTAAAAAGTTTCTGTAAAAACTTCAGATGATAAAGATCGTCTGATGTTAGTTACTGCCTTCTGAACCTTGGTTTAGACACAAAGACAGTTTTGGTAAATATTTTTGCCTGATGTTAAGACTTTCGCTCTTGAAAACTTTTCTAAACTGCTTTGTTAGTTTAAGAACTGTGTTGAAAGAGTTTAAGGGAAAGGAAACTTAGCCAAGAATTTATCCTGGTTCACTCACTACCACTTGTGAGCTACGTCCAGTCCCAGGACAAACCACCACTGGATTTCCACTAATCTTGCAAGATTACAAGTATTTTTTTCTATCAAGCCTCTTCAGGCTCTACACCAAGTATTCTTTTCTGTCAAGGCTCTTCAGGCTCTACACCAAGTATTCTTTTCTGTCAAGCCTCTTCAGGCTCTACACCAAGTATTCTTTTCTGTCAAGCCTCTTCAGGCTCTACACCAAGTATTCTTTTCTGTCAAGCCTCTTCAGGCTCTACAACAAGTATTGTTTCTTCCACCAAGCCTCTTCAGGCTCTCAGACACTTATCCAAGTGTAGCCCAAGTATTCTTTCAGACAATAAGCCTCTCCAGGCTTGTAACCCAAACTGTTTTAAGATAAAAACAGACAAAGCTCAATCAACTAACTTCAGATGATAGATTGAACTTATCAGAAGTGTACAAGTAACTGAGATTTACTCAGGATAAGCAAATAAGCAAATGTACAGAAAATATCAGAGTATTTTTGCAACGTTTTCGCAGAGTAAGATTTCTTTGATAGCTTTTGTTCTTCTTTTTTCTTCAATCTGCATGGGCATATTTATAGTCTTCGAGAAAATGTTGCCCGTTGTCAAATAGCATTAAATGCTTCAGGAGACGTTGAGACACACTCTGTCCAACACGTTCTGAGCAGTCTTAGGTGCAGCAAGTCTGCGCACACAATGCTTTTGAGCAGGTACAACAGCTTTGCAGACTTTCCTTAAAAATGCTAAAAATTTGAACGAGGAGAGAAAGCAGCTCTGATTCTTATGCTAAAAAGGGTTAGACCATTGGGATGAACGTTCTTCTTACACAGTAACGTCTTCACGGGTCAAACCTTAAACTTAATACCTTCAGCCTTCAGATGCAAAGAGTGCTTCAGATGATCTTCAAGTCTTCAGATGATAAACACTCTTCCGATGAAGATGATCTTTCAGATGATCCTTTACCCAGACAATATGATCTGAAACAGTGCAACATCCTGTGAGAGCATAGTATCATATAAATGCTTTTTATATTTTATATTTTATATTTGTTGTTCATTAAAACTTAAGAGAGTGAGACTCAAAATATTTTTAATTTCATATATTTAATCCTTTGAGACTCAATAATCTCCCCCTTTTTGATGATGACAAATATAAAATGTGATAAAATCTGAAAAAGGTTTTAGTTGAGAAAATTCTCCCCCTTAAACAGATATTTCATCTGAGATGATCATATTCCTTCTGAATTATTCTCCTTCTGAAGTACTTGTTGCATTGCTTTCAGATTTTGTTAATAGTACCATAGTAAATACTGCATACTGCATAACTACTAACTACCAATCAAACTACTAACTACTAACTACATCATATTACTGCTCCATCTTTTGGCATCAATAAAAAAGAGGGTAAGCAACAGATAGATAGCAGTTAAGATTGATTTTCAGCAAAGAAAGCACATAGAATGATAACTATTAAAACGTTATGGATTAAAATCGGAAACACGTATTGATATAAACAGTGAAACACAGTCTGAATAATTCTAGACATCATCATGAACTGGGTCTTAAGCTGCCCAGAGCTCTCTCAAGCAATTCTTGCATAGCCAGTCTCTGCCTTTCAAGTTCAGCTACTACAGCTTCTCGGAGATAATTTTGACTAGCTTGAGTCTCTAAAATCTGATCTGTTTTTTGCATAAGCTGGTAATTCTTCAGACGAAGTTCCTCATTATCCTCAACTAAAGCACTGACTTCGGCTTCAAGATTCTCTTCATAGAAAATGGGAGAGATATGCTTGCAGGTGAATCTGAAGTATTGAAAACCGGTAGGTAGTTGATACTGCAAAGGATCCTTCACTCGTATATAAAATTTAGGGCGAACAAAAGGAGATGCCACCATCCACTCTGAATGGAGATCCCTATCAGACAATGGAAAACGTTCTCTAAAGAAGGTAGCAGTTTCTAATATAGTTGAACCTGCAACCACTTGAGAGTCAGCGTCATCCCAACTTGTTCCTGATGAGCTCCCTTCCTTCTCAACAAGATTCCAGTGAAAGTCCCACATGGCATTATAAAGTGAATGATCCATGCCTTGGTTGATGAAAATATATTCTCAAGATTGTTCCAGTCTTCTTCAGATAACACCCTTGGAGGTCCAGCACCGTTTGAAACGATCTCAGGTCCTTTGTCTTTGATAGAAAATAAGTCAGCATAAGGATACCTAGGTACTATCCTGTCTGGCTGCACCAGAATAGTAGTTGACAGCTTTGTATGAATAGGTAGAGGGGGTTTGAAATCTCTACAGTCAAAGGATCTGGAACAACTTTGATCAATTAGTTCAGCTTCAAGACACTGCATTCTAACAGCGATCCACTCATCGGGAGATAGATTGAGTTGATCCTGTGAGAAAGGATCCAAAGCTTTCCACTTATGGCAAGGAGTGATGACTCCATGTTTGATCTTCTCAAGAGCGTCTAAGAGACCACCTCCCCCTGACCTAAGCATCCTCCTTTGTCTTGCTTCTGAGGAAGTTTCCAGCAAAAACCTCGATGGTGGGTGAGACAACAATGGGGCAGCTTCCTTGAAGAATAGTAATTCTCCATATAAGTTTGGGAACTTTGGTATTCTGATTCGTACAGAAGTGAGCATATTATAGAATCTGTGAGGCACTTCAGCAGCCCACTTCAAGTGTTCATTGCTGCGAATAGGTAGAGCTAGATCATAGGTAGGTTACAGGTTCCTTTCTTTTTCTTTCAGCAGAATACTAACAGGAAGGTTTCCACCAAACCAGATGCAGTTTGGTTCAACATCTGAATCAAGTTCAGAGTAACCTGACAGAGAGGAAGAAGATGGTGAAGGTGGGGGTACTTCTCTTGGTTTGCTGATAGCTTTAGGTGGAGGAGGGGCTTCATCTTCTGAGGATGAGACATTTCCAAATAGAACCCTAGGTCTCTTAATACGAGCCGTAGAGCCTTCAGTAGTTGGCTTCTTCTTCCTCAGTTCCTCCAACTTCTTATTTCTTTGAGCTTCAGCAACCTTCTGAAACTCAACAACATCTTCTTGTTGGATGCTTTTACTTCTAGTCAACCTCTGAGGGGCATCAGCAGCAGGAGACAACAATCTTCTCCTTTGATTTCTTCTAGTCTTAGCACTGGCTCTTCTTCTTTTGAGCCTGTTGGCTTGCTCGAGCCTTTCATCTTCAAGAACGGCTTGTTGAGCTGCAACAGCAAGAGCATAGTCTTGCTTTTCTTATTCTTCCTTTTGATTTCTTTCTTCTTCTTCAATCTCTGCGACCACTTGTCTGATGTCAGCTTCAGGCAGACTCGTAGCAAGAGGGATGGTTTGACAGGCTTAGTTGAATCATCTAATGCAACTGAGATTGGTTCAGACTCTAGACTATTGTTGTCCTCTACCTGTCCTCCCGAGTTGAGAGTAGGCTAAGTAGCAAAAGCTAGGTTCTCAGTAACCTGACCCACAATCTCAGAAGTATGTTCAGATATACTCTGAGCAGGTTCAGATTATCTGAACTGAACTTCTCCTTCTGGTGATTCTTTCTTCTGAAGCAGCTTTGTTCTTTTCTTCTTCAGAACTTTAGTGGGAGTCTGAGCAGACACAAACTTGTCTTTGTGAGTGTCACCTCGCAACTCCTCTTCCAGAATCTCTAAAGGACTTTTCCCAGTTCTGCGAGCCTTGGTTTGAACGGCTTCTTCTAGCAGAGTCCTTTCCGGTGAGGGCTACTTCGCAGCAATCCCCATCCTCTTGACGTTGGTCAAGGAGAAGAGAGCAGGACCTTTGTGGTCATACACTCTTTCAATGGGAACATTGAACTTCAGCAGAATCTTTGTGATAGGAGTGGTATGAGTATAGCTTGAGACAGAATCATTTAACCTTTTTAGCATATTGTAGAGGATGATGTTGGGTAAATTAAGAGGCTTTTTGTCCAAAAGATAGATTATGCAGAATCTTTCAAGCTCAGACACATGATTCTTACTTCCATGTTTGGGCAAAATACAGCATCCCAAGATGGCATGAAGAATCCTTGCCTTAGGATACATGTAAGAGCTTCTTAGGTCACCTGGGTCTTCAATCCCGTACAACTTCTAGGTCAATCTCTTAAATCCACCATTCTTTACTTTCCATTCTGAAATGAACGTATCTCTAGTATTGGAAACACCAGTTACAACAGCAATGGTGTCAGCATCCACAAAGATTTTTATACCCATCACCTTAGTTTCAAAACCTTGATACCTTCCATCCTGAGAAGAAGTATCTCGAGCATTTTTCCAGAAGTCCACCACACTCTGTTCATGCCATGCACAGTCAATGGCAGAGAAGAAATTAATCCAGCAACATGCTTCGAAGGTGTCAGTGAGATCAATGCCACCAGCTCAGAGCATCTCCAGGTCTACAGTCCTGGAAGGAACAATCTGACCACCAGCCGATTTGAACAACAATTGGCTGCAGCAATATATTCAGCTTCTGCTGTGGAAAGAGCAATGGTGCTTTGCCTTTTGCTGGACCAGCTGATCATGTTGTTACCAACGAAATGACAACCTCCACTGGTTGATTTCCTCTCAATTCTATCTCCAGCAAAATCAGCATCACAAAATCCCACTAACCTGCAATCCTTACTTCTCTTATAGCAAAGACCAAGATTAGTAGTACCATTTAAATATCTGAAAATTCTTTTTACAGCTTTATAATGAGTAATTCTTGGATCAGATTGAAATCTGGCACAAAGACATACACTGAACATAATATCAGGTCTGCTTGTTGTCAAATACAATAATGAGCCAATCATTCCTCTATACAAAGTTTGATTTACTGGTTCTTTCCCTTCATCTTTGTTCAAAACAACAGAAGGATGCATGGGAGTAGTCATGGACTTGCAATCACTCATATTGAATTTCTTAAGCATTTCTTTTGTATATTTTTCTTGATGGATCCATATTCAATCAGATTGTTGCTTAATCTGAAGTCCTAAGAAGAACTTAAGTTCCCCCATCATGCTCATCTCAAATTCAGATTGCATAAGTTCAGAAAATTCCTTGCATAATGAAGAATCAGTAGAACCAAATATAATGTCATCAACATATATCTGAACAAGAATGAAGTCTTTGTTGGACATTTTTCTGAAAAGAGTTGTATCTACTTTTCCTCTTTGAAAATCATTTTTGAATAAAAAGTTGCTCAATCTGTCATACCAAGCTCTTGGGGCTTGTTTCAGACCATAAAAAGCCTTTTTCAGTTTGAAAACATGTTATGGAAAAGTAGTGTCTTCAAAATCTGGTGGTTGTCTAACATAGACCTCTTCCTCAATAAACCCATTGAGAAATGCACTCTTAACATCCATCTGATATAAGGTGATGTCATTATTTACTGCATAAGCTAGTAAAATTCTAATGGCTTCAAGCCTCGCTACAGGAGCAAAAGTTTCAGTGAAGTCAATACCTTCTTGCTGATTATAGCCTTGAGCAACAAGTCTTGCTTTCTTTCTGACTACTTTTCCTTCTTCTGATAACTTGTTTCTGAACACCCATTTGGTTCCAATTATAGTTTTCCCATGGGGTTTAGGTACAAGTGTCCAGACATCACTCCTAGCAAATTGATTCAGTTCTTCTTGCATGGCTAGGATCCAACCTTCATCATGCAGAGCCTCTTCAATGTTTTTAGGTTCAATCTTAGAGAGAAGAGCAAGATTATTCAAACTTCTGAATCTTGATCTTGTTTTTACTCCTTCTGAGGTGTCACCTATAATTTGCTCTCTTGGATGATGAGTTCGGTATCTCCAATCGTAATTGTGAGAGGGTACACACTCTGTCTGAGACTCAACAATGTTGGTCTGAGAAGGTTCAGCTTCAGATGCAGGTTCAGACTTTTGTTTAGAAGGTTCTTCAGACTTTAGTTCGGGATTCAGCTTCATTCCTGCAAAATCCTCTTCAAGATTTGATAGTTCCCTATCAGTCTCTTTAAAATCGTTAAATCTTACATGGATAGATTCTTCTATTGTTAAGGTTCTTGAGTTATACACTCTGTAAGCCTTAGAAGATTCAGAATATCCAATAAAGAAACCTTTGTCAGACTTAGCATCAAATTTTCCTAAATCATCTTTTGTGTTGAGTATAAAACACTCACATCCAAAGATATGGAAGTAAGAAATGTTTGGTTTTCTTCCTTTCCACAATTCATATGGGGTTCTTTTGAGAATTGGTCTTACCAAAATTCTGTTCTGAATGTAACATGTTGTGTGAACAGCTTCTGCCCAAAAGGATCTAGGTAGATTGCTTGAAATGAGCATGGTTCTTCCCATCTCTTGCAAGCTTCTGTTCTTTCTCTCAACAACCCCATTTTGCTGAGGTGTTCTAGCCACAGAGAAATTGTGTGAGATCCCATTCTAATCACAGAACAATCTGAAGCTTGAGTTTTCAAACTCTCCACCATGATCACTTCTGATAACAGATATGAAGATTCCTTTTTCATTCTGCACCTTCTTACAGAATTTTGTGAAATTCTCAAAGGTTTCCTCTTTGCTTCTTAGGAATATAACCCATGTGAATCTTGTATAGTCATCAATAATGACCAATCCATATTTCTTTTTGCTAAGACTCTCTGTTCTAGTGGGTCCAAACAAATCCATGTGAAGTAGTTCTAAAGGTCTGCTGGTTGAAACAACATTTTTACTCTTATAAAGAGTGTCTTGTTTGTTTCCCTTTCAGACAATTTTCACATAAAATATCATATTTGAATGAGAGCTTGGCCAAGACTTTAACTAAGTTGTGTTTAGTTAGCTTTGAGATCAATCTCAGGCTAGCATGCCCAAGTTTCTGATGCCAAATTTGTTTTTCATCTTCGATGGAAACAAAACACTTCACATTCTGATTTGCAAGTTCCTCTAGATCAACTTTGTACACATTATTGTGTCTCTTAGTAGAGAAGAGGATATGATCTGAAGTATCCTTGACTATACATCCTTCTTTAGTGAAAGACACAACATATCCACTGTCACATAATTGGCTTATACTTAGAAGATTGTGTTGTAGTCCTTCAACCAGAAGCACATTTTTAATGAGGGATAAAGGAGTCATACCTACAGTCCCAATACCAGCGATCTTCCCTTGCTGATTTCCACCAAAGGTGACCACTCCACCTACCTTGGGTCTAAGGCTTTGGAACAAACACCTTTCTCCCGTCATGTGTCGTGAGCACCCACTGTCCAGGTACCATTTGTGGTGTTTCTTTTGTCCTGTTAAACACATCTGCAACAGGAACAATCAAATTCTTAGGTACCCATACCTTCTTGGGTCCTTTTTTGTTAGCTTTGGGTCTTATTTTCCTTCTATGTATGCACTGAGACTCAACGTGTCCAGGCTTTCCACAGTTAGAACACCCATTACCTTTCTTAGGTCCTTTATCGGGCATATTAAATATAAAAGATTCAGATGAAGATCTGTCTGAATAACCTAAGCCACTGTTGTCAAGGGAATGCCTCTGACAGCCCAATAATTTATTCAGATCATTAGTTCCTTTGACAAACTTGGCTAGATCCAAAGTTAATTCTCTAACCTTGTTTTTGAGCTTTTTGTTCTCCTTGACAAGATTATCAGAACTACTTGGATCTTGCTGAAGTAGCTTTTCTTTGAGAGCAAGGTTTTCTTTTTGTAATTTTTCATTTTCTAAAGCAGCTTCTGTAAAAGCTCTTGAAAGTTCCTTGAACTCATTGAATAACTCTCTACTACTTTCAACAAGGTCATCATATTGATCTTGTAAGGTTTGAGGAATTACCTCAGAGTCTGAACTATCTGAAGATGGTAGACTTGCCATCAGACAGAGGTTGGCTTCTTCTGAAGTGTCCTCCTCTTCCTCTGAAGTGGAATCATCCAAGTCTTCCCATGTAGCCATCAATCCTTTCTTTTTCTTGAAAAACTTCTTCTTCTGAAAGGTTGGCTTCCTTAAATTGGGACAATCCGTCTTCATGTGACCTAGCTGTTTGCACTCAAAGCAGGTAATTTTGTTAGTGATAGTAAATTCTTTACCTGATTTACCTTGGTTGACATTAGAAGGTTGTGATCTTTTGAGAAGAGCAAGATCATCATCTTTTGAACAGTCTTCAGACTCAGTATCATCCTCTGAAGTGTCCTCTGCTTGCATGGCTTTCATGCTATCATGCCTAGATTGTCTGACCTTGCAGTTTAATGCCAGTGATTTCTTCTTGGTGTCATCCTCCCCAAGTTTAAGCTCATGGGCTTTAAGAGGTCCCAGTAGTTCCTCCATTCTAAGAGAATTTAAATCCTTGGCTTCTTGAATGGCAGTAACCTTGGGTCTCCAGAACTTTGGTAAACTCCTTAGAATCTTTCGAATGTTATCTCCAGATTCAAAGGTTCTTCCCAATGACCTGAGTCCATTGGTTATCGTCTGAAACCTCCCAAACATTTGGTCTATAGTGTCAGATTCTTCCATTTTGAACATCTTATACTGATGTACAAGCATGCTGATCTTGGATTGCTTCACAGTCTTTGTCCCTTCATGGGCTGCTGCAAGCGTATCCTAGATCTCCTTGGCAGACGAACAGCCATGAACCTTCTCATATTCTGACTTGTTCAAGGAACATATCAGATAAAGTTTGGCCTTGGCATTTAGTTGAACTCGAGCCTTCTGCTCCAAGGTCCATTCAGCCTTAGGTATGGGCACTCCAGCATGCATGGGCACGTAGTCTCCATCAGTAACTACATCCCAGACATCAATGTTGTTGCTTTCAATAAACAACTTCATACGATCCCTCAAATAATGGTAATCCACTCCATTGAATGTTGGGGGTCTCGTGATAGAGGCTCCTTCTGTGATATACTATTTGTTGCTGGTTGAAGTTTCCATTGGATCTCTGTCCTCTACACTGATTAGGTGCTAACCCCGAGGATAAGCTCTGGTACCAACTGTGAGAAAAACAGGGAAACACTAGAAGGGGGTTGAATAGTGTTTCAATGGAAACCTTTTCTTCTTTTTTTGAATACTTTAAAAAGTTTCTGTAAAAACCTCAGATGATAAAGATCGTCTGACGTTAGTTACTGCCTTCTGAACCTTGGTTCAGACACAAAGACAGTTTTGGTAAATAGTTTTGTCTGATGTTAAGACTTTCGCTCTTGAAAACTTTTCTAAACCCCTTTGTTAGTTTAAGAACTGAATTGAAAGAGTTTAAGGGAAAGGAAACTTAGCCAAGAATTTATCCTGGTTCACTCACTACCACTTGTGAGCTACGTCCAATCCCAGGGCAAACCACCACTGGATTTCCACTAATATTGCAAGATTACAAGTATTCTTTTCTATCAAGCCTCTTCAGGCTCTACACCAAGTATTCTTTTCTGTCAAGCCTCTTCAGTCTCTATACCAAGTATTCTTTTCTGTCAAGCCTCTTCAGGCTCTACACCAAGTATTCTTTTCTGCCAAGCCTCTTCAGGCTCTACAACAAGTATTGTTTCTTCCACCAAGCCTCTTCAGGCTCTCAGACACTTATCCAAGTGTAGCCCAAGTATTCTTTCAGACAATAGGCCTCTCCAGGCTTGTAACCCAAACTGTTTTAAGATAAAAACAGATAAAGTTCAATCAACTAACTTTAGATGATAGATTGAACTTATCAGAAGTGTACAAGTAACTGAGATTTACTCAGGATAAGCAAATAAGCAAATGTACAGAAAATATCAGAGTATTTTTGCAGCATTTTCACAGAGTAAGATTTCTTTGATAGCTTTTCTTCTTCTTTTTTCTTCAATCTGCATGGGCATATTTATAGTCTTTGAGAAAATGTTTCCCGTTGTCAAATAGCATTAAATGTTTCAGGAGACGTTGAGACACACTCTGTCCAACATATTCTAAGCAGTCTTAGGTGCAGCAGGTCTGCGCACACAATTCTTTTGAGCAGGTACAGCAGCTTTGCAGACTTTCCTTAAAAATGCTAAACATTTGAACGAGGAGAGAAAGCAGCTCTGATTCTTATGCTAAAAAGGGTTAGACCATTGGGATGAACGTTCTTCTTACATAGTAACGTCTTCACGGGTCAAACCTTAAACTTGATACCTTCAGCCTTCAGATTCAAAGAGTGCTTCAGATGATCTTCAAGTCTTCAGATGATAAACACTCTTCCGATGAAGTTGAACTTTCAGATGATCCTTTACCCAGACAATATGATCTGAAACAGTGCAACATCCTGTGAGAGCATAGTATCACATAAATGCTTTTTATATTTTATATTTTATATTTGTTGTTCACTAAAACTTAAGAGAGTGAGACTCAAAATATTTTTAATTTCATATATTTAATCCTTCGAGACTCAACATTGTGCAGCTGGTACTGCATGTTTGATCCTTTTTCTTCGAGTAAGGCCCTGCACGTTCGAAGTATGAGTCTGAGATCCAGAATAAAAGTTTGAAATGGTAAGAGACAACTTTGAGGACACAAACCTCAATGGCCTTGGGATCTGCTGGAGACTCATTCTCAGCTTCGTCACCAACAATAGTTTTCGCTAATTCTGAAGGGGTTGCTTCAGAATCAGAGGCAGCAACTTGTCCTTCAGGCTGCTTCGTCCCTGAAGGATCCTCGTCCTGGGATCCAGCAGAGAGAGTTTTAGATTGAGTAGCAGTAGCCTGTTGGCCAGATGAAGCAACAGCAGTTGTTTTTCTCTTCCTAGATGGGGCTACACCTTTTTGGCAGGGCGACGAGGGGCTGGTTTCTTTTTAGGTGGAGTCTTCTGCAAGAGTTCGAAACATACAAGAGTCAAAAGGGTGCAAATGCAAAAGAAAACAAAAATTCTTTTAAGTTATACCCTATTTTCTTTTTCAACCTTTTGCTTTTTGGGCTTCGAAGCCTTACTTGCATCTTTAGAAGCTGCTCAAATCGAAGGAAAAATTAGAAAGTTGCTCAGATAATAAAGATAAGTCAAAGTACTAAGATTTATCCAAGTACCTTGTTTTTTCTTCTCTTCAACCTTTGGATACTGCACAGTAGTAATGATACAGATGAAGCACTCTTCTTTGGAGCATGCCATCTCCTCATAAGAGCTACGCCACCAATGGTCGTAAGCCGCAGTGCAATAGTTCGAGGGAGTAAAGTCAGCGGGCACATAAGGAGGTTGAGTGGATTGAAATTCCTTGATCCTTTGTTCAACTTCTTCAATTGAAGTGCAGGGAGAAATGTCTTGCCCTTTGAAGAAGGGAACTGGAATATCTTGACAAAGTCCAAATTGCTAGCCACAAGTGTTGGGTGATAATGTGTGAGGCAGGGAATGGATTGGTCATAATGAGGGAAGATGAGTTGATTTCGAAAGATTTCACTCCACCTTCGATCTTGCTCAGCATGCTTATCTGGATTCTCACCAACAACAGGTCTCTGAACCCTAACAAACTTCCATAAATCATCACCAATCCTATCCCAGTACATTTTAAAGAAAATGGCTTGGAAACCATCAGGCCTAGGAGCCTTGTATGATTTCATAGATGATAAAGCCTTGAAGACTTCATCTTTGGTAACAGGAGTAGTTAAGCAATCTCTATCACTAATTGATAGTTGGGGAAGATTAGGGGATGTAGAAAAATCCCCAATTGCTGCTATTGTGCAGAATAATTCCCTAAAATAAGAAACAACTTCATTTTGTAGAATTTCATCATCAGAACACAATTCCCCATTAGGGAGGAACATGCCATTGATTCTATTTCTAGTTCTTCTAATGACAGTTTGTGCATGGAAAAGGATGTATTTTTATTACCAAACCTTACCCAATTCTCTCTGGACTTCTGGTACCAAATCATTTCTTCTTGGAATAATACTGAGTCATACTCTTGAAGTAAGTTACCTTGGAGTTGCAGAAGGCTAGATGAATTTCCCTCTTCAAGAGCTCTTTCAATCCCCTTTAATCTTTTTTCAAGAGTTTTCTTTTTAGAAAAAACTGATCCAAAGACTTCCTTAATGAATTTAGATGAGGCTTCTCTAACATCAGCTAGACATTGGATAGCATCATGTTCTGAAATACTCCATATTAATGCAACCAAAGGGGCATACTGTGGGTGAGTATACCAGGCAGCTTGAAACCTGAAAGGTCTCTCACCATGAGCCAAGGGTTTACCTCCACATCTAAGCAAAATAGGGTGATGATCATAGTGTAATTTTCATAGGTTCTCTATTGATCCATTAGGAAATGACATTCTCCAATGTGATCAGCAAGTCCTCTATCAAGCCTTCTATGAACCCAAACTCCCTCTCTACAATGTTTACTCCAAGTAAATTTAGATCCAAAGCTCTCATCATCCATCCAATTACATAAATTCAGATGATTCGCAAAGTTGGCAGCCCTAATTCTTGAGAAGCTACCACCTTTCTGCTCAAAAGAGTACAAAATATCATTGAAATCCACCATGAGAAATCATGGTTTGATATTTGACTATCTTAAAATCTCCAAATTACTCCACACAACCTCTCTATTGGTTAGAATAGGATTGGCATATACCCCAGTACAAATCCAACTATCATTACCAGCAGAAATATCAAGAGTTATAGCATGAGAGCAAGAATTAATAATAGAAAAAAATCATAATTTGAACATGTCAGCATCATTGCCCATATTCCACCCATATGACTTTGTGCTTTTTCAATAGAAATAGGTTCATATCCAACATTGGACCAAAAGGATTGAGTATTGTGAAAAGGTGTGAGTTTCCAATATGAACACCAAATGAGGCTTAAACTTCCTCAAGGAGTCTCTGATGTGCACCTATGACTTCTTTTATTAGCTGCCCCTCTTATGTTCCAAGAGAAGGCTAAACAATCTTTAAAAGAATACATCATATTAAAAACAAAAAAGAAAAGGAACAGACAAACCTGACTTAGCATTGGAGATTTGAATTTCCATCCTTTGAGGACAGATTACTGTCATCCTCATGCATATCAACATCTTGTTTATCATCCATGTTTTCTTGTTTTTTATCATCTTCTTCTGCCACAACAAGGTCCTCATCAGGGTCATCTTCATCTCTGAACCTCATTTTGTTGGCAGAAAGAATGTCAACATAAAAGATAGTCTTGATACCATGAGGGGGAATATCATGACCACTTTTTTCACCATGATCAGATTTGGAATCTGAGTTATTCAAAACATGTTTAGGAGGCAATGAAGAAACATTACTCAGTACTGATTGGGAGGGCTTAAAAGAAGAATCTGATCTATGTCTCTTCTTCCTTGAATTATTCTTGGAGGAACTAGCAGTTTTCTCGCTTTTAAAAATAATTCCTTCATTTTCATTTGAAGATTTAAACACAGAATCCTTGTGTTGATCAAAAGGGTTCTTGGAAGGTGTCTCAGTAGCCACTACTGACTTGCTTTTGAAGATAACTTCCTCATTGGTCAGCTTCTCATTTGTTGATTTCCCTATAGTAACCTTAGATTGATCAGGGGCTTTCTTGCTTGGTGCTTCAACTGGAACTTTGGTTGTAGCTTTCCCTTTGCCACAATTATTAATAGACTTTTTTGCTCTAGAAATAACCATTCATTCACAATGAAGGGCTTCTTGACTTTGATCCAGATTCTTTGTGGCATTGTTGCACCTAATAGGATCAAGATTCAGCTTCTTGACTTCTGACAGAAGGGTGGCTTCTTAATGAGGTTGAACTAAATCTGGGAATTTAGAACATTGTCTAGCTGAGTGACCATACAAACCACATTTTCCACATATAAGATGCAAACTTTCATACTCCATATTGTACCAGTGGCCTTGGAGCCAAACCTTACCAATGACAGGTTCGTTGAGGTTAATTTCCACACAGACCCTGGCAAATCTTCCTCTTGATATATTGAGGGTAGTTCTGTCAACCTTTACAGAAATCCCTATTGCAGCAGCCATTGCCATTAACACACTCTCATCATAATACTCTAAGCTTAAGTGAGGAAACCTCACCCAAACCATTGTGCTGTCAATGGTAACTTTTGAAGAGACAAAGTCAGGGGACCATGCTCTGACAGAAAGATAATTATCAAAGATCATCCAAGGTCCCTCATTCCCAATGTCCAGAAGATCAAAATTACCCATTAGATTCCATATCTTTTTTAATCTTGACAGTAATGTTATATATCATATATCTTTACCCAGCAATTTGATAATAATTGTATCCAAAAATGAACTCCTAAGGTTATCCAAAACTGAATCAGTTACATAGCACCGGGGTTTGAGTCGATTACCTTCTTCTAACTCTATTCTGAACAAATTATTTTCAATGAGATCTACCCTCTCACGCTGAGCACTTTCACCATTTTTGCCAATGAGTTTATCACGAAAAGAGACTTTGCTCTGCTGGGATGCATCATCCGGAGGCCTTGGCTCCTTGTGAACATCCTTTGATGACGCCATGATCGAAAAGGAACACCGAAGACTTGATGAATTCTTGGAGAATTCTCAGTGCACGACCGAAAAAAAATGAAATTTAAAAAAATTATAAAACACTGAAAAATATAAAAATGTTTTAGAATGACTAAGATGTATTAATAATAAAAAAATCAGAAAACCCTGAGCGCTCATCCTCCTATGCTCGTTTACAATAAAAATATTCAATGATGAACGCAGTTTACTTACGAAAGCCATTGATTTCTTATGGCAACAAGGGGAATCAGGTTATCAACATGTATGGCCGATAAGATCTTCATATGGTTCTCGTTGTTATTGTAATGTTATAATAATGTTCATATCGATGTTGCTTTGCTTTGACTGAAAAAGTTCTTCTGCTAGATTTGTTTGGAGGTGGTGTAGAGTTAATTAATGAATTGTTATTATTTTGATTCTTTGTGTATATAATTTTATTATTACTTGATATCATGATAGGGAGAAGTTACACTCGATGTTACTTTTGCAGGACATGGAATTTGGGTGGCAAATTGTTATGGGTACCATTGTTGGATTTTGTGGAGCGGCGTTTGGAAGTGTAGGTGGTGGGGGAATATTCATTCCTATGCTTAGCCTTGTTATTGGGTTTGATTCAAAATCATGATTGTCATGTATTCATGGAGTGTTTACTCCCAATTGCCTTTCAATCCTTGCCAGATTGTGTGTGGAAACAAATTGTTGAATTAAGTCGATTCTTCAAAGATTTATGTTGTAATACATTAAGGATGGATGATGCGGTTAGCTTGGAACAAAATATACCAATCAATATTCTATGCAAATTGGAAAGGATATTTCCACCGGGATTCTTTGATTCAATGGAGCACCTACCTATTTATCTTCCTATAGAAGCAAGACTTGGGGGTCCAGTTCAATATCAGTGGATGTATCCATTTGAAAGGTTAGTTAACAAGACTTTATTGCTTATTTTGTTTTAAGCTAAGTCAAGTAACAATATATGTTTTTTTTTTTAGAATGATGGGAGATGTGAAATGATCAGTGGTTAATTTGGCTAGGGTGGAAGGCTCAATATGCTCATTCCACTTACACTGAGAAACCACATATTTTTATTCGCACTATTTTCAGAATGTGAGTTTGTTGTCAAACACTAGATTGAGGAATGATCCTCAAACTGGACTTCAATGCGGAAATTCTCAAACATCCCGATAATTAAGATTAATTAAATTTTAAAAGAGGTTAGGGTAATGATTTTTAAGAATGATGATAAGGAAAAGAGTAAATATGGAATAAGAGAAAAGACTTAGGATGGAAACCAAGGTTTTGGAGTTTCAGCATTCTCGCTCAAGCGAGAACATCTCGCTTGAGCGAATTATGCAGCAAAGTGTGAAAATGAGTTTCTGCATATCTCACTTGAGCGAAAACAGCTCGCTTAAGCGAGATACAGGGTAGTTTTGGGAGACTCTCTGGACAATTTTCGCTTGATCGAGAAGGGCTCGCCCAAGCGAGAATCGTCCAAAGAGGGGTTTTTTCTGGATCATTTTTGCTTAAGCGAGACAGTTTCGCTTAAGCGAGAATGTGAAGAAAAGACATGCAAACCGACCTGCTCGCCCAAGCGAGAATATCTTGCTTGAGCGAGAGCCCACTTACAGACATAAAAACGCGGTTTAGGGCACGCGATTATTCATTCTTCCCCGTTCCTTTTACTTCTTAGAGAGAGGGGGGAGATTTCTAGAGAGAGAAGGAGCTCTTGGAGCCAAGAAAAAGGAGGAAGAGCCAAGGATCTTCATTGTCAATCTTCCCTAACATTCTTCCTCTTCTCTTTCAAGCTTCTTTGAGGTGAGTAAAGCTCACACACCTTCACTTCATCTGATGTATGCCTTCCCTCATGAACCCTACTTCTTGTCTTCCCTTTCTGAAGCTTGTATATGAAGGTTGTGTGATTAAGTTGGTTTGTAACTATGGCATGACGACTAAGTTAGGGTTTAGTTTAGGAATTGATATTGGGGGAAATTTTGGGAGGCCAAACCCCTAGGGTTTGTCCTTTGGGAAGGAAATGGGGAGTTTTTCTAACTAATGATACATGAATGTAAGACCTAGAGGAAAGAAAAGATATTTATAGCTAATTACTGTGTTATGAAAAGCTTTGATTATTGCATGTGGGCGTATGCACCGAGTTCATATGAGGGCGTATGCGCCGAGTTCAGATGAGGGCGTATGCGCCAAAGCCCGTCGGCTGGGTTATGTCGATCATGTGTTTTTGTTTTTAAGTTTCTTATCATGACAAATTATTAAGTGTTGAGCTAACTTTACATGATATGCTATTTGGATTAAACATGATGTGATGATGCAAAGTGATTAGAATAGTTATGTTTGACTTATTGAATTGTGTTGGGTGTTGCATTGCATATGCCTGTCTTCCCCACACTGCATGCTGCATGCTTTGCTCGCTGAAACCATAGTCTCAGCCACGTTACGGGGATACATTTTAGTTATGCATGCGGGACGGTTTCGTTGAAAGCTCGAAGGGAGGATTGAAGCTCGTAGAGTGGACTATTCCACGCCCAGTGCTAGTCTAGACCCTATGAGAGAATTTGATGTATTTCAATTTGCTTAATGTTGTATTAAGTTATAAACTATGTAGATATGATTGATTGTTATTGTGAGCCACTGAGTGGCATGTGTATGATGAGATGTATGATGAATAATTGTTGTATCCAGCTTATGTAAACGTTGGACTTACATTGAGCCTATTGAGGTTTGTTACAACGATACTTGTAATGACGCGAAATAATTTCAAAAATTTGAGAATAGTGTCTCCAACGGGCATTATTCTTGAATTAAGAAATTAGGACGTTACAAATTCCACATTGTCAATGTTGAACAAGTCAGGACGCCCTGCATGCAGGAATGTCTAGCGATCACTAGTTAAGTGACGATGAATGGAAATCGGCTCATATACATATACAAATCAACTGCAATTAAATTAAACCATACCTTGAGTAAGTGGAAATGGTTTTATTATTTTTAGGGTTTAGGGTTTAGGAATGAATGAGTCATTAACTATTTGTTTCATTTAAGCTTATTCTTACAATTTCACTCGATCGATGATCGAGATTCTTTTGCTCGAATACATGCAGACTTTCCAACATGGTTTAGTAACTATGTAAGTTTGATCATCCACATTTCTTGTATGGGTTACTCAATAATAAGAATTTAATTAATCTTAAATAATTCATATGATTAGGTTCGTGATGAGCAAAATGGAGTGACCAACAATGAAGTTAAATCATTAGCTTGGGGACCCAACTCTAGAGCAAAATCATGGAGCACATACCTTGTTAATGGCTACAGATTTCAGACAAAGGAATGATGTGAGGGTAAAAAGATCACAAATTGTGGGGTGCATGTAAAAGGACTTACCGATGGCGGTGAAGATGACTTTTACGACATCATCCATGCACTATATCTATGAATTAGAGTATCTTGGTTTGAGTAACATGATTCCTCTTTTCTATTGTGAATGTTTTGATCCAACCAGAAACAGTGGCATGAGAGTTCTGTTGAGTCTCAAAAATATCATAAGGAAGATTATGATGATTTAAGACAGCCCAATCCCTAAGTTTTAATGTTTAACAAATTTGGTTAAAAGAATTATCATGGATACATATGTTTTTAATGTTTTATCTATGATTTCAGCAAGCCACTTTAATCTTAATAAAGACTGTCTGAAGGTTCAACCTGTCTAAAGTGTTGAAGCCGTCTGAAGGTTCAACCTTTCTGAAGTGCTGAAGTCATCTGAAGGTTCAACCCATCTGAAGTGTTGAAGCCGTCTGAAGTCGTATTTTATGACGTGGCACATCTTGCTGAAGTTGTGAGAAGACTTGTCTGAAGTTCTGAAGAGTCAAATCTCTCTCTGCTGCACGCAACTTTTCAAGGCTTATTTTGGCAAAGACACAGAGACCTTTCCTGGGTTGTTTGAATTTCATACACCATTTGGGAAATCTCTGCAGCTTAGTTTTTGCAGCAACAGCTGTGGCAGCTTTTGTCAGCAGCAATCTTGGACGCTGCCAGAAAAGTTTCAGAACGCACAGAATGCTTAGGAGCATGTCTCACAATGGATTAAAAAGCATTAAATGCTATCTCTAAATGGTGAATTTTCAATGGATTGAAGACTGGGTATAAATACCCTTCATCTGAAGATCATTCACAACAACAACAAGAAGAAGAACAAGATATTACATTTCAAGAGAAACAAAACGCTGCTAGTTTTACTCTGTAAAACATAGTCTGATAAAAATTCTTTATACATCATTTCATATATTCTGAGTATACCTCAGTTATTTTTACATTGTAACAGTTTAAGCTTCAAATTGGTTTAGTTTTAGAGCTTAAACAATCTTTTCTCTATAAAACTGTTTTTGAGCCTGGAGAGGCTTGTTGTCTAAAGAATACTTGTTTGTAGAGCCTGGAGAGGCTTGACTGAAAAAGAATACTTGGTTGTAGAGCCTGGAGAGGCTTGACTAAAAAAGAATACTTGGTTGTAGAGCCTGAAGAGGCTTGACTGTAAAAGAATACTTGAATCTGGTTGAGATTAAGAGAAAATCCAAGTGCTTGTTGGCATTGGGACTGGACGTAGCTCACAGTGGTAGTGAGTGAACCAGGATAAATTCTGTGGCTAAGTTTTCTTACCCTTATCTCTTGTCAATTCGTTTATTCTAATCAAAGGGTGTTGAAAAACTGTTCTGATAATTTATAAAAGCAAGAAACGTTTTAAAAACATATTTTCAGAACCTGTCTTAAGAAACTTCAGACAACCCCTTTAATCTGTCTGAAATTTCATTATAAAAGCTGTTTGCGAAAAGCTTTCATAAATTATTTAAGAAACACTATTCAACCCCCCTTCTAGTGTTTCCTTGTGTTTCTACAGTTGGTATCAGAGCTTAACTCAGGGTTGAGCACCTAACAAGTGTTGAGGTTTAAAGATCCAGATGGAAGCACAACCAAACAGCAGCCACTACATCACAGAAGGAGCCTCTGTGACAAGGCCTCCAGCTTTTAATGGTGTAGACTACCATTATTGGAGAGATCGCATGAAGTTGTTCATTGAAAGCAGCAACATCAGTCTCTGGGATATAGTAACTGAAGGTGACTATATTCCCACGCGTGGTAATGAACCCATTCCTAGGTCTGAATGGTCCATGGAGCAGAGAGCTCAGGTTCAATTAAATGCTAAGGCAAAACTCTACCTGGTATGTTCATTGAACAAAGTAGAGTATGAGAAAGTTCATGGATGCTCCTCTGCCAAGGAAATCTGGGATACATTGGCATCATCCCATGAGGGAACTGATAATGTCAAACAATCCAAGATAAGCATGCTTGTTCATCAATATGAGATGTTAAAGATGCATGAGTCTGAAACTATTGACCAAATGTTTGGTAGGTTTCAGACAATAACAAATGGACTGAGATCTTTGGGAAGATCTTATGAATCTGGAGATAATAATCGAAAGATTCTGAGAAGCCTTCCCAAGGCTTGGAGAGCCAAGTTTACTGCCATTCAAGAGGCTAAAGATTTAAACACCTTGAAAATGGAGGAACTATTGGGCTCTCTCAAAGTCCATGAGTTAGAACTTGGAGAGGATGAATCCAAAACTAAATCTCTGGCATTGAACACCAGGACTAGACAGACTAGGCATGGGAACATAAAAGCCATGCAAGCTGAGGAAACTTCAGAAGCAGATGAAGATTCTGAAGATAGCTCAGAAGAAGATGATGATCTTGCTCTTCTCAGCAGAAAGATCAAGAGGATGCTGCAGAACAGAGGAAAGTTCAGAAAGAACCAATCCTCTACCTCTAAATCAGGTAAGGATTTACACAATGACAAAATTATATGTTTTGAGTGTAAACAACCAGGTCACATGAAGGCAGAATGCCCAAGACTAAAAAAGAATAACTTCAAGAAGAAGAAGTTCTTAAAAAAGAAGAAGGGTCTGATGGCAACATGGGAGGATCTTGATGAGTCTACCTCAGAAGAAGAGGAAGACACTTCAAAAGAGGCCAATCTATGTCTTATGGCCAGCCTGCCCTCATCAGACAGCTCAGACTCTGATGTGTTTCCTTTAACCCTTCAAGAGATGTATGATGACCTGAAGGAAAGTTCCAAGGAACTCTTCAAAGAGTATAAGAATCTGTCCAAAGCCCACACAGAAATGTGTAGTAAATATGAGGCTCTTGAGATAGAAAATATTATGTTCAAGGAGAAGATCCTTGTATCTGAAAACAGTAGTTCACAAACTGTGTCTAAAGAAAATCAAAAACTTCAGAAACAGGTTGAGGAACTAACAAGAGACTTAGCCAAATTTGTCAAAGGAACAAAAAATCTTAATATAATGCTTGGAAATCAAAGGCATTCCCTTGACAAAAGTGGTTTAGGCTTTTGTGATCACAACATCTCTGAACCTCCTACTGTCTTAAATTTTACTAAAGGCAAAAAGAAGGTTATTGGGTGTTTCTCACTGTGGCAAGCCTGGACACAATGTGGCTCAGTGCAAACACAAGAGAAAAGCAAGGCCCAAAGCTAACAAGAAAGGACCCAAAAGAATATGGGTACCTTAAAACTTGATCATTCCTATTGCAGATGTGTTTAACAGGACAAAGGAAACCCCACAAATGGTACCTGGACAGTGGATGCTCGCGACACATGGCAGGAGAAAGGTCTTTGTTCCAAAACCTTAGGCCCAGAGCAGGAGGTGTGGTCACCTTTGGTGGAAACCAGCAAGGGAAGATCACAGGAATAGGGACTGTAGGTATGTCTCCTCTCTCCCTCATTAAGAATGTTCTTCTGGTAGAGGGACTGCAACACAATTTACTAAGCATAAGTCAATTATGTGATAGTGGATATATGGTCTCCTTTACTAAAGAAGGATGCATAGTCAAAGACTCTCTTGATCAAATCCTTTTTACTGCTAAAAGACACAGTAATGTGTACAAAACTGATCTAGAGGAGCTAGCAAGTCAAAATGTAAAATGTTTTATCTCTGTTGAAGATGAAAAATAGATTTGGCATCAAAGACTTGGGCATGCCAGCTTGAGATTAATCTCAAAGTTAGCAAAACACAACCTTGTTAAAGGACTGCCTAAGCTTTCTTACAAATCTGACATTTTATGTGAAAGCTGTCTGAAAGGGAAACAAACAAGACACTCTTTTCAGAGTAAGAATGTTGTTTCCACTAGCAGACCTTTAGAACTGTTACATATTGACTTGTTTGGTCCTATTAGAACAGAAAGCATTAGTGGTAAGAAATATGGTTTGGTCATTGTTGATGACTATTCTACATTTACATGGGTGTTATTCCTAAGAAACAAGGATGAGACTTTCAGGAATTTCACAATATTCTGCAAAAGGTACAGAATGAAAAAGGAATCTATATATCTGTCATCAGAAGTGATCATGGTGGAGAGTTTGAGAGTGCAAACTTCCAACTGTTCTGTGATGAGAATGGGATCTCACACAATTTCTCTGTGGCTAGAACACCTCAGCAAAATGGGGTTGTTGAGAGAAAGAACAGAAGCTTGCAAGAAATGGGAAGAACCATGCTCAACTCTTGCAACCTACCAAGTTCCTTCTGGGCAGAAGCTATTAATACTGCTTGCTACCTTCAGAACAGAATATTCGTAAGACCAATTCCGAAAAAGACTCCTTATGAATTGTGGAAAGGAAGAAAACCCAACATATCATATTTTCATCCTTTTGGATGTGAGTGTTTTATACTCAACACTAAGTATGATCTTGGTAAATTTGATGCAAAGTCTGATAAAGGATTTTTCATAGGATATTCTGAAACATCTAAAGCCTATAGAGTATTCAACTCTAGAACTTTAATTGTGGAAGAATCAATTCATGTAAAATTCAATGACAAGAAAGAGACTGATAGGGAACTATCAGATCTAGAAGATGATTTTGCAGGTATGGAGCTGAATGATCATAACAGCTTGAAGGATGAACAGGTGTCTGAAGCACCATCTGTCACTAAACCTCTTCAGACAAATGTTGAGTCTCAACAGATCAGACAGTATCTCAGAAAACTAACTGGAGATACAAGTCACATCATCCTAAGGAGCAAATCATTGGCAGCACTTCAGAAGGAGTTAAGACAAAATCAAAATTCAAGAATCTGAATTTTCTTGCTCTCCTGTATGAAATTGAGCCAAAGAACATTGATGAAGCTCTGCATGATGAAGGGTGGATCCTAGCCATGCAAGAAGAGCTAAATCAGTTTGCTAGAAGTGATGTATGGACTCTTGTTCCTAAACCCCATGGGAAAACTATTATTGGAACCAAATGGGTGTTCAGAAACAAGTTGTCTGAAGAAGGTAAAGTGATCAGAAACAAGGCAAGATTGGTGGCTCAAGGATACAATCAACAAGAAGGTATTGACTTCACTGAAACCTTTGCTCCAGTTGCCAGGTTAGAAGCAATTAGAATTCTTCTATCTTATGCTATAAATAATGGCATCAAACTATATCAAATGGACATTAAAAGTGCCTTCCTCAATGGGTTTATTGAAGAAGAAGTTTTTGTTAGAAAACCCCCTGGTTTTGAAGATACTGCTTTTCCTGATTATGTTTTCAAACTGAAAAAGGCTCTTTATGGTCTGAAACAAGCTCCTAGAGAATGGTATGACAGACTGAGCAGTTTTCTTATCAAAAATGGTTTTGAAAGAGGAAAAGTAGACACAACCCTTTTCAAAAAACAGTCTAACAAAGACTTTATACTTTTTCAGATATATGTTGATGATATTATTTTTGGTTCAACTGATTCTTCCCTATGTAAGGAGTTTTCTGAGTTGATGCAATTAGAGTTTGAAATGAGTTTAATGGGAGAATTAAAAATTTTCTTAGGGCTTCAGATTAAGCAAGATTCTGATTGTATATGGATCCACCAGGAAAAGTATACAAAAGAAATGCTTAAGAAGTTCAACATGAGTGATTGCAAACCCATGTCAACTCCTATGCATCCCTCTGCATCTTTGAGCAAAGATGAAAAGGAAGAACCAGTGAATCAAACTTTATACAGAGGAATGATTGGCTCTCTGTTGTATCTAACTGCAAGCAGACCTGACATAATGTTCAGTGTTTATCTCTGTGCTAGATTTCAATCAGATCCAAGAATTACTCATTACAAAGCTGTAAAGAGAATTTTTAGGTATCTGAAAGATACTACTAATCTTGGTCTGTGCTATAAGAAGAGCAAAGATTGCACGTTAATAGGATATTGTGATGCTGACTTTGCTGGAGATAGAATGGAAAGAAAGAGCACCAGTGGAGGATGTCATTTCTTTGGAAATAATATGATCAGTTGGTCAAGCAAAAGGCAAAGCACCATTGCTTTATCAACAGCAGAAGCAGAATACATCTCAGCAGCCAGTTGTTGTTCACAACTGCTATGGATGAAGTATCAGCTTGAGGATTTTAACATTCCTATCTCTGCTATACCTAGTTCTTTGTGATAATACAAGTGCTATTAATCTGTCCAAGAACCCCATCCAACATTCTAGGGCAAAGCATATAGAAATCAAGCATCATTTCATCAGAGACTATGTTCAGAAAGGTGTTTTTGATATTCAGTTCATTGACACAGAGCATCAATGGGCTGACATATTCACAAAACCCCTAGCTGAAGATAGATTTAAGTTCATACGCAATAATCTGAACATACATGCATTTTCTAAATGATTGTCTGAAATATGCTGTTGTCTGATATATTAAGTGTGTCTGAACTTATAGCTTGTCTGAACTTTGTGTGGGTGTCTGAAATTCTCATATGTCTGAAATAACTGCTGACGTGGCTATCTGAGACGGTTGATTTCCATTATTTCAAAGTATTGTCTCTTCCACTTCGCACGTTACCCGAAGTCTGCGCAGCCGGTACAGAGAATCATTGCATCGTGGGTCTATAAATACAATAGTAAGTGTGTCGAGGAAGTTTTTACAGCTCTCACACTATCTCTCTCTCTTCAACAGTCAAGAAAGTTTTCTCTCTCTCTCGAAGCTTTTTCTCTGCAACAACAATGGCACCTAAGGCATCTTCTGCAAGAAATGTGGTCAGAACCAAGGGTGTTAACCTAGAGGAGCTTCAAGACCTTGGTATGGACTTGGTTGGTGAGTTTGAGGGAGCAGGATGGACTCCATTCTTTGAGAACATCTACACTGCGTGGCATGAACAAAGTGTGGTGGAGTTCTGGACTTATGCTAGAGGTATTCCCAACTCTAAGGGAGTATATACTAGCATCAAGTCTACTGTGCTTGGTATCCCTGTGTTCGTTGATGAAGGGATTCTTTCCACCATTTTGGGTGTGAAAGCTGAAGGTGTTACCTTCACTCCAGGATGGGAGGTGAAGAAAGGTGGGCACAAGGAGTTCACCAAGTTGCTGTATGGAACAGAAGAACCAGAGAGCATGAATGCAAAATACATGCTGGAGAAAGTCAGGGTTCTTCATGCTATCTTGGGGAACACCATAATCCCTAAGAGTGGAAGCAGGGATCATGTTTCAGAACTGGAGAGGTTCTGTCTGATAAACCTGATCAAGAAAAGGAAGATGAATCTTCCCAGCATCATTCTATTTCACATGCAAAAGAAGATCAGAGATTCTGCATCCAGTCTTCCCCACAACACTCTCATCACAAGAATCCTTCTGCACTTCAAGGTTCCCATAGAAAGGTTGTTTGATCACAAAGGCCCAGTTTTCTTTAGAGAAAGCAACCTGAAGAGCATGCAGATAAAGCTGACTCCAAGGCCTCCATCTCCCTCTCTGAAGGAGAGCATTCTGTCTGAGAAAGCTGCAAGAAGGAGAACAACCTTAGAAGTCCTTGAGGATGAGCTTTAGGGAGATATAAGGAAGAAGGAGTTCAAGTCTTCCAAGCCTTCCCCCCAGCAGAAGAGAAAGAAACTCCCTGTGAGGAGTTCAGCAAAAGTTTCTCTGGAAGCTTTACAGACTCAGGGATCTGAACCTGTTCAGAAGGCTCTGACAAAGTCGTCTGAAATTGTGGGTCAGACATCTGAAGCTGTTAAGCCTCTCTCTCCTAAGCCTACTTCTGAACCAGAAAGAAAGGCTCAAGAGATGACTGAGATTGCTGACTCTGAGGCAGTACCAGCAGAACCCTTAGCTGCATGTCCATCAGATCCTGAACTGATTCAGGTAGCAGCTCTTGCTACTGCATTAGAGCAAGAAGAGTTGGAGAAGAAGGCAGAACAAGAAAAATCTGACTATGCTATAGCTGTGGCCTCTCAGCTTGCTATTGCTGAAGATGATAGGCTAGCTACTATAGCCCAAGCATCTAAGAAAAGGAAAAGATCAAGTGCTCAACAAAGGAAGAGTGCAAGGACATGGCTGTTTCAGACAGCCCCTGCACCACCTGTCAGAGTAACAAGAAGCACTGCCAGCCAGCTTGAGGAAATGGATGAAGCTGGTAAGTACCAAAATTTCGTTCAAGAAAACCTCTTTTTCAAGAGGAGAAGAAAAGAAAAAGAAAAGAAATCTGAGGCTGTGAAGCCTCCTGTAAAAAGGCTCAAAGTGAGGTTTGACAATGTTACACCATCTCCACCATCCAAACCTGAGAAGAAGGATTCAGAGATTCAAGAAGAAGAATCTGCATAATCACCATCATCATCCCCATCATCTTCAGAAGCTACACAGTCTAAAGATTTCTTAGAAGATCAACATGAAGAAGGCCATTCACAAGTCTGGAAGGGAGGTATGCTGCCTAAGCAGCTGAGGCTATGTCCTAAAAGTAGGGATTTCTTCACAGAGCCTACTTTTGACCCCTATGCATGGCCCCTTACTGATTGGCATTTTGAGTTAGCTTATGAAGTTCCACACATCAGGTATGAAGGCCTGTTTACTGAAAGGGAAAGGGTTCCCAAATTCCCTAATCTATTTGAAGAGCTTCAGTACTTCAGAGATGAGCCCCCTATCTCTCTGCATCAAGGTCTTATCAAGCAGATTGCAGCTGAAGTAAGAGCAAAGTACCAAGGAAGTTCAGGTGTGGCATATTATGGCCAGCTGGAGAAGATCAGAAAGGGTAAAGGCCCTGCTCATAAGTGGGCTCCTCTTAACCCTTTTTCTGCTGACTCTTTGAAGTTGTCCAATGAGGATTGGAGCTTTGCTAGGCAACTATCAACAGAGGCTGAGCTATTTGAAAGGGACTATCTGAAGCTGGTAGGCATGAGAGGGTATAGGCCCCCAAGGGCAATTTCAATCAGGCCATCCACAAAGATCTTAGTGCAACTTGATAGAATCATTCCCAGGTATCCCCTGGAGGAAGGCCCTGAAGACAAGTTTAAGGAGCTCAAGACTTATCCTAATTATCTGCAGATGTATGAGTTCTTGACTGAAGCTGCCCGGAATAAGAAGTTCCCTGCAATGATCAAGAAACAAGGTGGAGGCTTAGATCATTCTTCCAGGGATTGGATGTGGTCATCCTACTGGAATATCAGAGAAGGTGTTGGATCTTCTTCTGGTACTTCAGGAACAGATGAAGACTCCATGACATATCCTGGTGCCTCTACTCTTGTAGATTATCAGTATGTCAGGGGCAGATTCCCTATGGCTTCTTTCACAGAGGATTGGCCTGTCATGATTTCAATTCATAAGTTCCACTTTGCTGTCAGCCATCCTGAAGACTATCATCTGCCACAAGGGTTCAGGGTTTTCAGATTCTATCATGAGCGCATCAAGATTGTGCTATATGAGGTTGAGAAGGACCCTGAAGAAGAGAACAGAAGACTGAAAATGCAAGTCAAGAGGTTAGAGAAGAAGAATGCTGATCTGGTTGCTAAACAGGATCAGATTCTCCAAGAACAGTTGCAGATCAGAACTGGGCAAGAAGAACTGAAGGCTACTGTTATCTCTCAGATTGACAAGGCTAAAGAAGAGATTTCTGCTTTACTGATAGCAGCCTTGCTGAAGAAGAATAATGGATAGTCTATGATGTGTAGCCAGTCTGATGTTATTTCAGTTTTGTGTTAATTTTCAGATTCTATATTATTTTTTTTTGTTGTTTGTCTGAACATTGCCTTTATACAATCAATTGTTGGTATCATGTGTTTTTATAAGCTCTCATTGCTTTGATTATATTGTTTGATCTGATTGTTATTCTTGATCTTGATTTGTGATTATTGCTCTAAAGTTCCCTTTTGATTGATGACAAAAGGGGGAGTATTAAAATCTAACAAATCTGAATCTGAAGTGGTTACAGGTCTCAGGGGGAGTATTTGAGAAATATCAGAAACTATTAGACCTGAGAAGTATTTATCTGAGGGGGAGTTATACTTATATTACACTTATGATAATTTAAAACTCCTTTCAGATTTATTTATTTTAAGCAAATTTGTCATCATTAAAAAGGGGGAGAATGTTGAGTCTCAAAAATATCATAAGGAAGATTATGATGATTTAAGACAGATCAATCCCTAAGTTTTAATGTTTAATAAATTTGGTTAAAAGAATTATCATGGATACATATATTTTTAATGTTTTATCTATGATTTCAGCAAGCCACTTTAATCTTAATAAAGACTGTCTGAAGGTTCAACTTGTCTAAAGTGTTGAAGTCGTCTGAAGGTTCAACCTGTCTGAAGTGTTGAAGCCGTCTGAAGGTTCAATCCGTCTAAAGTGTTGAAGCCGTCTGAAGTCGTATTTTATGACGTGGCACATCTTGCTGAAGTTGTGAGAAGACTTGTCTGAAGTTCTGAAGAGTCAAATCTCTCTCTGCTGCACACAACTTTTCAAGGCTTATTTTGGCAAAGACACAGAGACCTTTCCTGGGTTGTTTGAATTTCATACACCATTTGGGAAATCTCTGCAGCGCAGTTTTTGCAGCAACAGTTCTGGCAGCTTTTGTCAGCAGCAACCTTGGACGCTGTCAGAAAAGTTTCAGAACGCACAGAATGCTTAGGAGCATGTCTCACAACGGATTAAAAAGCATTAAATGCTATCTCTAAACGGTGAATTTTCAACGGATTGAAGACTGGGTATAAATACCCTTCATCTGAAGATCATTCACAACAACACCACAAGAAGAACAAGATATTACATTTCAAGAGAAACAAAACGCTGCTAGTTTTACTCTGTAAAACATACTCTGATAAAAATTCTTTGTACTTCATTTCATATATTCTGAGTATACCTCAGTTATTTGTACATTGTAACAGTTTAAGCTTCAAACTGGTTTAGTTTTAGAGCTTAAACAATCTTTTCTCTGTAAAACTATTTTTGAGCCTGGAGAGGCTTGTTGTCTAAAGAATACTTGTTTGTAGAGCCTGGAGAGGCTTCACTGAAAAAGAATACTTGGTTGTAGAGCCTGGAGAGGCTTGACTGAAAAAGAATACTTGGTTGTAGAGCCTGAAGAGGCTTGACTGTAAAAGAATACTTGTAACCTGGTTGAGATTAAGAGAAAATCCATGTGCTTGTTGGCATTGGAACTGGACCTAGCTCACAGTGGTAGTGAGTGAACCAGGATAAATTCTGTGGCTAAGTTTTCTTACCCTTATCTCTTGTCAATTCGTTTATTCTAATCAAAGGATGTTGAAAAACTGTTCTGATAATTTATAAAAGCAAGAAACGTTTTAAAAACATATTTTCAGAACCTGTCTTAAGAAACTTCAGACAGCCCCTTTAACCTGTCTGAAATTTCATTATAAAAGTTGTTTGCGAAAAGCTTTCATAAATTATTTAAGAAACACTATTCAACCCCCCTTCTAGTGTTTCCCTGTGTTCCTACAAGTTCAACCACAATATAACATCATAAAAGTAAAGAAGCATAGAAGGTCTAATCAGTATGATCCATTCATTCTTGCACAAAAAGCAAGACAAGTGTATTATGTCCCTTATCCATAATTATGTAAAGACTTACGATGTTGGATTGTGGCAATCACAACAAAACCAAGGGGTCATGTTGAAGTTGATGGGGTTGAGGATGAAGTGCCTTATTAGACTGATGGCAGTTCAATTATTTTACCAGTTGTAGACATTGAACAATTGTCAGGCTTAGCTGAGAATTGATATGAACCAATAATTCAATTTATCCCTAAATCAATGGTTGAAGATGATGAATCTGAGAATGAAGACATCCTATCGAATGAGGATGAAAAAGATGTGCGGGATGATAATGAAGATGAAGATCAAGAAGATGAAAATGATATGTAATTATATTAATACTAATGTGTACTATTTTTTGGAGCTTTAATATATAGAATCAAAATTAATAATTATCTTATTTTATGTTCACCACGTTTTTTATATTATTTTAATTCACAAAATTATATTTAAAAAAATCCAATTTGCGATAGTTCAATCGTCGCTAAGTCTTCCGACGGCAACAACCGTCGCTACAGAGTGTCGCCTGGCGACAGCCTACGACGACGCTATGTTGTGACGACCATGGAGCTAGTGTTAGCTATTTGTGACGGCCAAGCTATCACTACCCAGCGTCGGTTGTAAAACGTCGCCGCTACTGCATTAACGAAGAGTGTTTTAGCGATGACGTGTGGGTCGACGCTAGGTCGTCGCTAAAAGTCGATTTTCTTGTAGTTTGACTCTACATCTTTCAGGGACCAAAATGAGGGTTTAGTCGAAAAACATTAATAACTCAAATTTATATTTAAAATAAGTAAAGTGTAATTTTTGCCTTATGTGATTTAATATATCTCATTAATTAATTATTATTATTATTAAGACTTTTTCTATATCTTAACCCGTAAATTAAATATGATTACTTCTGATTTTTTCTCTATTGTCATTGCAAATGAAAGAATAATAAAAAATAATTAATCTAAATTAAAATTTAAAAGATCATTGAAAAATAATAGAAAATAATTAATCTACATTGAAATTTAAAAGGTAACCTTTTGTCACATGTAATTAGTGATAGTATTGAAATTATTCATATGGAACCACTCATTTGAATTATTATAAATAGATTATGATTACAGGGAAGAAAAACATATTTAATCCTATAATAAATTAATAGTACTTTTTAATTAAGTTGCACTATATATCCTATTAATTTTGTACTTAAATTACCGGCCCTTCGAGGGCCGGGATAAAAAGTTGTGCAAGCACTATGCCAAAAAAGCTATGTAAGGGCGCTTCCGTGTAGCATAAAAAGGCGCTTTCGTGTGCCCTAATAGAAACTGCTCTTGTTTGGTCGTTAAAACGAGGGTGTGCTCAGAAGCGCCCTAACGGAAGGAAACGAGGGCGCTTCTGAAAAACACGGAAGCGCCCTCTGCAAAGTGTCTGGAGAGGATGGCACTTCCTTGGAGCGCCCTGGTTGGTCAGGACAAGGGCGCTTCCTTGAAGCGCCCTCCATATGCACAGGACGTGCATTTGGAGGGCGCTTCAAGGAAGCTCCCTTGTCCTGGCCAACCAGGGCGCTCCAAGGAAGCGCCCATCTTCCCTTTTTTTCTGCTCTATAATTTAAATGAAGCTGTGAATACAGTATTTCACCTGCAAAACTCCATACAGCAGCCAGAATTTCATCCTTGAAATTAATGTCAAAAGTTTTGAATTATATGCTTAACATATACAACATCCTTAACCAAGACTAAGTCTAGTTATTAACCTATAAAAAATTTGGCAGAGTTTCCTCTGTTTTTACAAGTTTTCCCAATTTATCAAACACCTGTAAAACTCCATACCAGCAGCCAGAAATCATGTCATGAAAGTAATGTCAAAAGTGCATAGAATATGCTTAACAAACAACACCATAAACCATGACTAAGTCTACTCATTATAAGCTAAAAAATTTTGCAGAGTTTCCTCTGTTTTTACAAGTTATCCCAATTTATCAAACACCTGTAAAAGTCCATACCAGCAGCCAGAAATCATGTCATGAAAGTAATGTCAAAAGTGCATAGAATATGCTTAACAAACATCATCCTAAACCATGAGTAAGTCTACTCATTATAAGCTAAAAAAAATTGGCAGAGTTTCCTCTGTTTTTACAAGTTATCCCAATTTATCAAACACCTATAAAACTCCATACCAGCAGCCAGAATTCATGTCATGAAACAAGTGCTTGTCATTAAAGTATATATAACATCAAATCAAAGTATACAAAATTTACAGAACTTATAATTAGTAAACATCTGTGTACAACATTTTCAGAGTTAAAGTACATGTGTAATTACTCACCATCAACAAGTACAAATCAATCACATACAAGTGGTTACAACATGTCTTGCCCATTCTTCTCTAACCTCATCAAGTTGCTCCGTAGTGTAACTCGGGCATCGGTGTTGAGCAAAGTACTATATAAAACTCCAAATTTTATTTCATTAATAGAAGATCTAAATGGGGAGAAAAATACTTGTTATAACAATTCCAAATTACCTCTCTTGATATATTGATTGCATTTTGATGGATTATCTCCTTCATGAAACGCATAACGTAAAGGCCGCAATCACTGTTGTTAGTTTGCCGTGGACACTACAAAAATAATTTATAATCAAATCAACTTACGTAATGATATGTTACAAAGGAACACAAGAGTTCGCGCAACATTACCTATATGCGGTACCAAATGGGATCAGGTATAATCATATTCTTTGAAGTTTGAAAACCACTTAGCGTTCGATATTCTTTAAAAGATCTAAACCAATAAAACAAATAATATTTATGAGAACTCTAATTAAACAATGTAAGGGTGATTGTATAATATTACTTAACATAGAAAACTTACTTATTAATCATAGACTTCATCGGTTCGTAATGGGTAGGGTCTTTGTGCAAGGAGTCCAAAAAGTAAACCTTGCCAAAATCAACCAAACTCAAGGCGCATAGAACCCAGTGTTGCCTACAATGATATTGTCAAATGTGTCAAACAGAAAATGTTTTATAATTAGTTATATTGAAATATTAACATATACGTCACATACCCATCATGATTGTAAGGAAGCAGAAAGAACTTATCTTGCCCTCGTTTGTTGTACAAGATCCTACCCAGCACTTTGTCATGCTTACTTGATGAAACAAAAGTTGTGGTTATTTCTGGACCAATGAACACATATCTATCTCGGCGGCCAGTTGGAACCAATATCTCCTTATACAAGTAACTATGCAATACAAAATTTGGATATTGTTAACTAATTTTACAAACTTATCATTAAATGAGAATGACATACTATGAAATTTTAAAATTCAAAATACCTGGAGTAGATGTTTATGACAGTGGCATCTAACCAGTCACGATACAACAAAGCATGGAGACTATTTTCGTCAATGTATGTGTTCACTTCATCCTCTTGAATATTTCCCGCAGCTATGTTGCAGCAGATGGTGGAACCAGTTCCTTTAATCTTTACTAAATAAAATATTTCAAGTAATTGCAGGTTCATGCCGGGAGGATTGGTGGGTTTTGAGGTGACCACTCGTGGAGTACTTTCCCTGATTGGAGACTTATAAATAGGTGATTCATTGGAATGATGTGTCTCCACAGGTGGTGCCGCTGCAGAGGTCTGGGGAGTCTAAAAATACAACATATTCAAGGATTAGTAATTGAAATTGAACTTATATAAGTAAACTTTTTACACAAATAAAACTATACATATACCAATGCATCCAATCCAATATAAGTACATGGCCAAGCCACGAAACATCCTAATGCATCTGCCACAGTATTCAATTCCCCAAAACGATCTGGGCATGGAAGGGGAGCATGTGGGTCAGTAGCGACTTGAACCATCACCTTCAATTGGTCGGAGGGAAGTGGGCAACTGTGTAACATCTGGTCCGGTAAATTGTGTGCTTGCCCCTTACCAACCACTCTCAAGACAGTGTCTCCCAAATATAATATGCATTGAAAAATGCCCTAAACAATTGAGGTAAGTAAATATGTTTATAGATAAATAGTGTGGAAAAAACAAAATAGTTAACAAAAATATAAACAATTAATTACCACAGGAAAGGCGGGTCTGGGAGATGTGTTAGAATCATGCATGCTCCATTGTCTCGAAAGTTCTTCAATCATTCTTGTATTTTGGGCAAGTTTTTCTTGTATGGTTTGATAACCATCATGCATTTCCCGGTATTTCTCATACATTTCATCATATTTCTCTTTAGAAACAACATCTTCTTTGGGTTTAGGCGAACATTTGAAATATTGGCCAGGATATACACCAAAACCCATACCCCGAACACGTCCCTTATATGTGTCTTTCTTAAGAACCTTGTCGAGGACTTGTCTCTCATTAGAATTAGCAGATTCATCGGCTTGGGATAATATTTGTTCCTGATAACAAAAGTGAAAAACATAAACTCAATGATTCAAAAATAACCCTAAATTTAACACATAATAACACTAAATATATACTTACACATTGTGTAAAGACCTCTTCTATGACTTCATTACTGGCATTTTTTTTCTTGTTTATCTGAGCGACTCTCCACAATGCATGTCGTGACACTTCGCCAGACTCTTCACCCGCTTCTTTTATCTGTTTACATTAAGTTACTCACTATTAGTACTAACAAATAACACAATTTTGGTATTTCATGTTAATGACAATACTCACAATTTGTTGTTTAAGTCGAGCATAACCCAAGCGAGAGGCTCTATATGGATATTCGGGGTTAGATGCTCTTTCCTTGTTTATCTTACTTATTTTCTGCAATGAGTTATATATACAAGTATTAAACATATACTTTAACAAATTGGAATTAAAAAACATGGAGCATATGGTTGATTATGATACCTTAAAACGTTCTTGTGTTCGTTGGGCAACGAAGTATTCCCATTGCTCTTGTGATATTACATCCTCATATCTTTTAGGAGGATGCGGGATTACTTCTCCGTTCTCATCAAATACATGGTTAGTGGATAACACAAACCTGAAGGATCTTGCTCTTTTACCAGCCAACATGAGCACATACCTCTTGTGGGACTCATCAATGTCAAAACATGACTACATAGAAATCAAAATAAATTACCAACGTATTACTTTAGGTGTCCTTAATTATCTTAAAATATAAAGAGGGGACATAGTGTGTACCTTTATATCCTCCCATATCATGTTCTTATATGGAAGAACTTCTTCATCCTTCCATTGTCTAATGGTAATTGGTACCTTTGCTCGAGCAACTGCACCAATATAACTACTAAGTCTAGTTCCTCCGGGATTAACAGGCTGACCCCTGTCATTCCATGCAACCTAAACAAAAGGACAAATTATATAAACTTAATTTGATGTTAACATAATTTGATGTGAACATAATTTGATGTAAACATACAATTGGTTACCTATATTATGTTTCCTTTATTACTCTCTTTGATGACTTGGGCCATAATTGTTGCCTCACGTCTGTGTATGGCATCCATGTTATCATTTTCTGATTCTGACATGATATCTGTATGAGAAACATAAGTCATTAATTAGCATAAACTGGACCAAGTAAACAATAAGACAAAATAAATATGGAGCAATTTAAATAAGTAAAAACATACGTGGCTCATCTTTTTCTTTTTCTAGTTGGTTTGACACTGGTGGGAACATTTCTAAGACGAATTGATGGGTTAACCCAAATACCCTCATTATGGTCCGCTCTCAGGTACAACCCATCATCTGTTGTTGAGTCACCATGAAATAACTGTGATGTCATAACAAAAGGATCATCTTCAACATCATCCCCTTGATTTTCATCCACATTTGGGTTGTCATTGAATTTGTTACTTAACATGACTATGGAGCAATTCACATTTGCGGGATCACTAACATAGAAAACTTGCCGAGCTTGGGATGCTAGGAAAAATGGCTCAGCTTTGTAACCTTCCTTGCTAAAATTAACTTTCATGAAGCCAAGGTTATCGACTCGAACACCAGTATTGTTGTCAACCCACTTTCAACCAAACACAGGCAACCGAAAATGAGTATAATCCAATTCCCATATGCGATCAATCACCCCAAAATATGACATATTAGCATAAACTGGATTTCTATCTTTTGCACTTGACATGTGCAATGCTTGGGCAATTAAAGTCACACCACTGTTTTGGACTGTTGTTCTATCATCATGGGCCTTTGTGTAGAAAGTGTAGCCATTAATCAAGTAAGCCTTGTATGATATTACATTAAAACTTGGGCCATATGCTAAAAATCTTAGTCTAGTAGAGACTGAAGTAGGATTATGGTGCACTTCATAAAAACTCCTCGACTGAAACCATGAGATAAAGCTTCGATTGTGTTCCCTTGTGATCCAATTATCTCCTCGGTTAGGATTCGAGTTCCGAAGTTCCTCCTTGTGAATTTCAACATACGCCTCTACCTCATCATCATTGTGCAAGACATACAGGTGTCCTTGAACCCATTCCTCTCTTTGAATACCTATGACTTCATTTGCCCATATCCCTCCTGATTCCGAGCTTGTATTGTTTCCATAGTTCGGAAGCCCTATGGAGTTCACACCACTAAGGTATTCTGTGCAAAACTCAACAACTTCTTCAACAATGTACCTTTCAACCATACAACCCCCAGGCCTTCTGCGACTTTTAACATACCCTTTTAATATCTTCATGTATCGCTCAACCGGGTACATCCATCTCATGTAAGTTGGTCCACACAATTGAGTCTCACGAACCAGGTGAACTGTGAGATGAATCATTATATCAAAAAAAGAGGGGGGGGAAATACATTTCTAGCTCGCACAGTGTTACCACTATCTGTCTTTGCAACATGGGCAACTTTACAGGGTCAATCACTTTACTACAAATAGCTCTGAAGAAATGACACAACTTAGTTATTGTAACGCGCACTTTGTTTGGAAGAATGGAGCGTATTCCAACCGGAAGCAGATGACCCATAAGAACATGACAATCATGAGACTTCACACCTTTCAACCTTTGTTCTTTCAATGATACAAGATTTCTAATGTTAAAGGAGAAACCCTCTGGGACTTTGACTCCCTGCAGGAACTTGCAAAAAACTAGTTTTTCTTTTTTGCTAAGAGTATATACCGCCGGAGGAAGATATGTACGTGAACCCCTTTTTTCTGGGACCAATTCTTTCCTTATACCCATGGCCAGCAAGTCCCATCTCGCATTTATCCCATCCTTGGTCTTGCCTTTGACATTCAGTAATGTGCCGATAACACTCTCGCACACATTTTTTTCTATATGCATCACATCAAGGAAGTGTCTAACAAACAATGACTTCCAATATGGCAACTCAAAAAAGATAGACTTCTTTTTCCAACCTCTAGTAACAAGTTGCCCGGCAAAAGGTTTGCCGAAATTGTTGGTCAGGTTACCCACCTTTTCCCACAACTCATCACCCGTCAATGGAGAAGGATGCCTCCCCTCCTCGGTCTCACCATTGAATGCTTTCTTCCCTCCCCTATAATGATGGGATAAAGGCAAAAACTTACGATGACCCTGGAATACATTTTTCTTACAATGCGCTAAACGCATACAATATTTTCATCACACACAGGACATGCACACTGACCCTTTACACTATAGCCAGACAAATTACCATAGGCCGGAAAATCGTTAATCGTTCCAAACAACATTGCCCTCAAGAGAAAAGATTCTTCTTTGTAGCCATCATAGACCTCTACTCCAGTATCCCAAAAGCTTCAAGTCTTCAATCAATGGTGCCAAGTACACATCTATATCATTACCCGGTTGTTTGGGCCCAGATATCAACATTGACAACATCATATATTTGCGCTTCATACAAAGCCATGGAGGTAGATTATATATCATCAATAACATCGGCCATGTGTTGTGGGTACTAGATTGGACACCATGCGGATTCATTCCATCTGTTGATAAGGCAAGTCAAAGATTTCTTGCTTCCTCCCCAAAAGAGGGGTACTCATCATCTATCTTCCTCCACTGTGGAGAATCAGCGGGATGCCTCAACATGTCATCCTTGACTCGTTCATTTGCATGCCATGTTAAGTTCTTTGCATCAATTACACTACGGTACATCCTTCGAAACCTTGGAATTATGGGAAAATACCAAACCACCTTTGCTGGTGAAGTCTCTTTCTTATAACGAGACTCATTGCATTTAGGACACACAATTAATGATGCATGCTCATTTCTAAACAAAATGCAATCATTGGGACAAGCATGAATCTTCTCATAAGTCATCCCAATAGAATGTAACATCTTCTTTGCCTCATAAGTTCTGTTAGGCAGCACATTGTCCTTTGGCAACATCTCCTTTAGCAATGTCAGTAAATCAGTGAAACTCTTGTCAGACCATCCATTTGATGCTTTTAAATTATACAACTTCAACACCGCGGACAACCTTGTGTACTTGGTGCACCCGTTGTACAGTGGTTTTTCTGCATCACTAACCAGGGTATCAAACATCTTTGGGCAATCTCTAAGGTCCTCTTCAACCACGTTTCGAATATCGTCAATTCTGTCACAATCATCCCATCCGGTCCCAAACTCATCATCACTATGTTCTACATTGACATTATTCTCTCCCTCACCACTATGTTCAATTCTAGTCTCACCATGATATGTCCAACATGTGTAACTCTTATCAATTCCGAAACAGAAAAGATGGTTCCTCAACTCCGCTACACTTAGTTGCTTTGAACAAAAACACTTCGTACAAGGACACACAATCTTTCTAGGATTTGTTGCATGGTCAACGGCAAATTGTATGAACATTTCCACTCCTTCCTCATACTCACTTGTCAAACGGTTTGCAAACATCCAAGAACGATCCATATTCTACATATCAACAAAACATCAAATCATTTAAAATTGAGCAGCATTTCGTTTTATTGTTTTAAGTATCACAAATTTATGCAACACATTTCCAATCTTAATATCAACAATTACATCAATATGAATGACAACAATGTTAACATAATCAATAACCATAAAAAAATAAAAAGAAAAATGGGTGCAACTAGTAAAAAGAGTGGTGCAGCGAGTAATTCCGTTGCAGAAAAAAAGGTGCAAATAGTGAAAAAAAAGGGGTGCAGTCAGTAAAACAGTTGCAGAAAAAGGGTGCAAATAGTGAAAAAAGGGGTGCAGTCAGTAAAGCAGTTGCAGAAAAAAGGGTGCAAATAGTCAAAAAACGGGTGCAGGCAGTAAAACACATGCAGAAATAAAAGGGTGCAATTAGTAAAAAACTGGTGCAGGCAGTAAAACACATGCAGAAATAAAAATGGTGCAAATAGTCAAAAAATGGGTGCAGGCAGTAAAACAGAAAAACCCTAACAACTAAAGTTGAGGAGAGGAGCACCTACCTCCAAGATGCGGCCGTGGATGGAAGAAGCAAAAGGAGGAGCTTCACCGTTAGATGGAGGAGCTCGTGACGGCGACGACGAGGACGGAGGGACGAGGACGAGCAGCGCGACGGAGATCCGGTTACGATGAGGAAGCGCGACGGAGGGAGGAGGGAAGACGATGAGCAGCGTGACGGAGGGAGCGAGGAGGAAGAGGCAGCAAGAGTGAAGGAGGGAGGAGGAAGAGGCAGCAAGAGAGAAGGAGGAGGAAACCGATTTTAGAGAGAGAGGGGGGTTGTGTACTGGCGCGGGAGAGGGAAAATGTTTTTTAAGTGACTCTCAGACTTAGGGGAGGGCGCTTCCTGGAGCGCCCTAAATTGAGGGCGCTTCCAAAAGCGCCCTAGACACCTGTTAAAAAAATTAAAAAACGCAGTTAGGGATAGGGCGCTTCCACAAAGCGCCCTTAATTACCAAATAAGAGAGCGCTTCCATGAAGCGCCCTGAAAATTATTTTATAAAAAAAAATTTAAGTGTCCAGCTAAGAGGGCGCTACGGTAAAGCGCCCTGGACGTTAATTTATAAAAAAAAAATTAATGCGCTGCTAAGAGGGCGCTTCCGCCCAAATTTGAAGCGCCCTGAAGGTAAAACGTTCATTTAAAACACTTAAAAACACGGAAGCGCCCTAAAGTAAGTGCTCTTATATCCCAAATTTGGCATAGTGAAGGGAAATGTTGCTGGTAGAGCTGGTAATTTGGGTCACCCAACTTGATGCAAGTAGTGGAACTTTGTTGAGATGGCTAAAAAGTCTGAGAGTTATTCAGACTTCTAAAATACAGATATGAACAGTACATTTTTGCTAGTAGCCCGATTTTTTGCTGGTTTTTGCAGAAAGATGTCTTTATTAGACCGGGCATTATTATTAAAATAAAGTCTAAACTTTATGTTTTTGTGAACTTTAGCATATTTTATTGGCTTTATCTATTTGGGCTATGACAACTTCTAAAAAACTATGAAAAATTTTGGAACTTCTTTCAAAATTTATTATTTACATCTAAAATTTTAAAATGAGTTTAGCTCATACAGGAAAAAAAATTATAATTCCACCTTTGTGCACGAGTATTTTTGTAAAAAAAAAGATATATTTGCACATAATAGTCCTTACCAGCATCATTTTTATTCATTTCAATTTCAATTACTTGAATATGAGTTAAGATAAAGGCCTATGATTGATGTTAATCACAATCAATTAATGGTGCATTTGGGTAATTTTTTTAAAAAACATTTTATTATATATATATTTTATATTTTTTTCAGAAATATTTTAAATTCTAATAAAAAACTAAAACCATTGTATTTTCCAAAATAAAAAAATCAATTATCATATACATTTTAAAATATTTTATAAAAAAAAAAAATCTTCTTACCTTAAAGAAAACAGTGTTAGCTAGAGACATACAACACAAATTCTCAAACTCACGTGTGATTAATTTCATTTAGCATGCAATGCATTGCTGGCAGCACAATGTGGCTGGCTTGAGGTTTTCAACCTAACAAGTAACACTCCTTAATCCTTATTTCCGTCTTTTTTTTTTCCACTCCTAAAAGCAGCGCCTCCTCCCTCCAATAATGATCAGATTAAAATATAATAAAGTAAAAGACATAAAGCCATTAAAAAATATATGTATACACCCACGGGTTATTCTAATCTTAGCCCAATACATTTCTTCTTTCTTCTCCTTTCCCTCCCCCACTATATAACCCCCCATCACTCTCTCCCTCTTGTCTTCAATTCAATCCATCTATCTTCATATCCATTTCTCTCTCAAATTATCCCAAACAAAATCAACTTTATATATACAAAAATAAATTAGAAATGGAAAATAATCTACCAGTACTAGCCAAGAGAGTGTGGAGCATGGTACGTGTGGTATTCTTCATGTTGAGAAAAGGCATATCAAAGGGCAAACTAATGATGGACCTCAACATGATCCTCAAACGCCGCGGCAAGCTCGCCGGAAAAGCCATTGCCAACTTAATGTTCCACCACCACCACCACAACGGTGGCTCCACCTCAAGCCGCCACTCCCACGATCACACCTCACACCTCCAATTCTCTGCTCCAAGGGAGTACGAGTTCAGTTGCAGCAACACGCCTAACAACTACTTCTTCCCTGTAGGGAAGCGTAACCGTCACAACAACCACAACCACAACCACTTTTTCGCGTGTGCTCACGCTCCATCCACACACGATGATGACGTGGTGACGGTTAATGCAGTGAAGGCGGTGCTTGAGATGCTAAACAATAACGAAGGTTTGATGGCAGAGGCATCCCCTGCGTTGCCAGGGTTTGGGCGTAGCCCAATGGTAAGGCAGTTGAGGGTGACGGACTCACCGTTTCCTCTGAGAGATGGTGAAGATGAGAAAGATAATCAAGTGGATAAGGCTGCTGAAGAGTTCATAAAGAGGTTTTACAAGGAGTTGAGGAAGCAAGATTAATTGAATGAATTACTTTTAATTCTTCTACCTTGTTCAGTGATCTTCCTCTGTTAATAATGTATTGTGCCTGGGTTGTCAATGTTAATTAACCAATTTTTTCTTTTTTACCTTTTTGGATATTTTCATGATATATAATTATCCCGAGTTGAATTAATTATGCCTTTAATTTGTGGGAGGTTTAAGAAGCATATGTTATGCGTGGCATGTTTCATTTAATTGTTGCTTAATTATAAACAATAAAATGAAGAAATTACGTGGTGGAATAAATTAAACTCTTCTATTATTTGCTTCTCTTCCATCAAAATTCAATTCTCTGTTGAAATTAAGATAGTACTAGAGTAGGATAATGTTTTAAAAAAAAAAAATCTGACAAAATAATCTCGTGCGGGTGAATAATCATTTTTAAATTATATTCTGACTTTTTTATTTTGTTGTGTATTATTATATTTTTTTAATCCGCGACTGCCAATTTTTCTTTTCATGGAATTGATCATAAAACGCTCATGTTAATCTAAACAGCTCTTTCTAAAAGGAGAATAATTGAGCAGAGAGGAAAAAACACAACACTCTAGTATAAAGTAATGTGTTTGTGTTCATTTATTTTTCATTATTAATTGAAATTATATATAAAGTAATGAATATACGAATTAGCTAGCTAGTACATGATATACTCTAAAAAAACTGGGGAACAACCGAAAAATTCATGGAATCTTGATCTTGTTGAGGTACCTTTCGTACACCTCTTTGTACTCAAAAGAATATATAGGATCTTTGGATTTAGAATTAATATACTACGTACTCTATCTCTCACGTTGCAGAATTTTGGGTGTTGTAACAAAAAATTTTTGTTATTCATCATTTCTTGAGTTTCTTCAAGTTTCTTATAACTTCAAGCTAGTTAATTAATTTGTTATAATATAATATATATTTTAAGTAGAATTAGTTCACCAAAAAAAAATATTTATGCGCACGCTCCAAGTGTGTATAATATATAATTAAAGACAGCATTCGGTATATAACAAAAATGATTGCATTATTATATGATTGTGGGAAAATTTTGAAAGATTTTGAGCTATGACATTTGGTTGGTGTGTGATTGGGGACCCTGATTTGGTTTAAAGTTAAAAGTTAAATTGGCTTGTACAGCAACACCACCACTCCAACTTCGTTGTCCTCTTATGATTCCACTAACATGTCTAAGTGAAACTATAGCTGGCCCTTCTCCAAAATATTGTTGCCTTTCTCAACTTTTGCTTTTTTTTCCCCTCCATACACACACTCTCTCTTTGCTTTTCCTCTTTTTCTTTATTTAAATTAATTAGTTTTTCTAAGATACCACTTTTCTGCTGCTTAATTAAGCTTGTTAAGGGATTGCTACTTGCTAGCTAGTAAAGAAAGTTCACGCACCTCCATAGGAAGACGCACACCAAAAGAATCAGATGACCAAATTGACATTGTTTAGCAAATAATGCTTTTGATTCATGTTCCCATAATTACCACATATATACGTACTTTTTAGTAACACTAGTATGTTCCACAGGAAACAATCCTGTTTGAGTTGGGAACATTCACATCATGGTGGGGTTATCTCTCCCCGCGGTGTTTTTTTTCCATCCAGAAGACTCGAACCCGAGACCTTACTTAAGCGGAATCAAGTATGTACCACTTGAACCAACCTCGTTGTTTTCTAAATGATTATTTTGATTTGGTAGGAATAAATTTGTTGGAAAAATTAGTAATTACGTGGACATTGGAAGCTAGCCTACCACAATGGTTAAATGTGAAAATTCACTAAGATTTAGTATATGTCACAAAAAAGTATATATACACGAATCAGACATAATTTTGTTAACTCGATAAAGTGAAGGAAGCAAAGGGAGAGGAGTTGCATTATAAAAACCAAGGCAGCTAGGTTATTAAAATGGGGAAAATATTAATGTTAGTACTTAGGAGACTAGCTGCAAAAAAGTAGACATAGACCAAGTCAAGTATCATGCGTACAATAGGGATAAATCCACTCCATTTGAACCCATGGCTTTAGGCTCTAGGTAGCAGTTTTTTATTTTTAATTTTTTTAAATAAAATATGTTTAGTGGGTTCTTAATTATTTTTAATTATTTTTTCGTTATTTTGTATTATAAAAAGAGGTGTTTTTTTTTTAGTTTTAAGTTATAAAAATTTGATTTTAATTAAAAAAACTGACAAACGTTTGAGATCTAAACTTACAAGCTCAATTCTCTTACAAATTTAAATTCAATGTTAATTAATTTATATATTTTGATTATGTATGTATATAGACACACGCCAAATAGAAATAAAGCAAGTTACGTTGTAGAAAATATTTTATATTTTAGTTTTAGCCATTTTTAATTACTTTTTAGTAAATTTCGTGATGTTTATTTATAGTTCAAATATTGAAGAACTAATGAAAGAAAATTAAAATTTAACTCTTTTAAAATGAATAATATATTTTAAAAATAAAATATGAAATAATAATTATTTATTAAAAATTTATTATTAAAATTTCAATTATTTCATAATTTATTTTATATACATGTAAACATATATATATATTGTAATTTTAATTGTTACTATTTTATTTAAATAATAATTTATACTCCTCCCTCAAATCTCAAAAGTCATTGTTAATTAGCTAGTCAAAATAACAGTGTAAAAAGTAACAATATTGTTGAAATCAAATGATAAGATTGATTTGAAGGGGTGGTTTGAATTAGAGTATATGTATTGTTAACTTAATATATAGTTATATAATGTTGATGAATTATACTAGTGGTAATTATAAAAAATTCGAAAATGTCAATTTCAGGGAAAATGATGATAAGTGAGGTGGATACCTGGATTGTTGTTTCTTGCGGGAAAGATGGAACACTGAAAATTGAAGAGGTCGTTTTAACTTTTTTCAATCCACAATGAAAGGTGGCAGCTCGTAAAGCCAAAAGTTTAGGTGAAGTGTTTGTTGAAAGTACGAAATTAAGGATATAAATGGGAAGACATGTGTCGCTTTTAGAACTGATCTCCTTTACCTTTTATTTTTCTCACGCTTCACCACGTGTAAGTAATCAACCTTGCATATTTAGTTATTTATATTTGCATTATTTATTATGCCATAGGATCATAACAAAAAAAGAAAATTAAAACTCCATGTTACATAATCAGGCCTTAAAATATAATCAACTTTTTTTATAAATAATGTAACTATATATATATATATAAATAAACTTAATTTGACATATATACATTATAATTTTAACTTACTTAAATTTAAATATAAATATATCTTTAAGTACATATTCTAAAACAAAATTATTTCAACAAGTGTTTTCTTTATAAAATGATTTATTTCATGCTATCCAAAAAAAAACTATTAGATTTATATATGTATAATTAGTGACTTTAGGTGGTAACTAATTACCAATTTCTTTTTTTTTTTCAAGATTATCCTCCCACCTAGTAGGTGGAAGACTAATTTCTTGGAGTATGGTCAGGCATAAAACGTACGTGAATCTCTCTCTACAATTCTTTTTCATTTACATGAATCCAATCATCGAACCGAGGATTACATGCTTAATTAAGAGACTCGAACCCCTTCTACTCGAACCAATACATGTTAGTTAATATATCAAAGGAGATATTTTTTTTTTCTTTTCTTTTAGTTTAATAAGTTTACGAACATTAATTTCTCAGTTTCTTAAAACAAATTTAATCTTACATGAAAAGAGCTAATTCTCTTATTGTCATAAGCTAAGATACATTAATCATTTAAAATTGCATATTTCGTCAAAGCGGCGTTGCCTCTACAACAAACGGATCGACATTGTTTTATGAGAAAAGAAGCAGATGTTATTATGCAAACCAAATTTAAAAGAAAAATGAAAATTTGCGTGCATCAATCAATAAGCAATTAACCATACATGTATATGATTTACTACTTTTTAGGTGTCTACCAATAAAGTTTTTGTCTTTTTGAGCATAAAATTATATATTTCTCTCGATTTAACGAGACTATATAATTCTCTCTCTTTTGTATCATGTGGAAATTAAAGCACGATATGAGGTTAAACTTTCACCAATTGACCCAAACTCAAATTCCACATGGCGAAAATCAAAGTATCCTTGACTATTATGTATGTTTAATGCAGTGTACGCTATATGCACTTTTTTCTGCACCTTTGTTTAAAGCTGACAATGATTTACATGTTGTGATATGGATGCTCAAATTTTGTTTGGTATTATATATACTTTTAATATATTTAATTTACTTTAAAACCACATTTTAAATGTGTATTTGGATTAACGCTACTCAAAATATTTGTTCGAATTTACGTTTAAAATGTGTTTAATCAAACACACACTCTGTATCAAAACATTGATCATTGTTTCTTACAGTTTGGGTTCACTGAAAATATTCGTTTATAGGTATAGTTCTAATTTATTCTGAGCAATAGTAATGAATTGGTTAACTTAAAAAAAAAAAAAAAATCCTCCTTATATATTGAAAGAATTAAAAATTTCATTTGTAAAATAAAGAAGACAATCTCGAATATGTTAGTCCATAAAATGAGTGCATGTGGCTGAATTTCATCCATGTATTTAGGCGCTGTTTGAATGAAGACTTATTTTAAATTTAAACATTTGTGATGTTGTTGTAGAAGATATTTAGTTCGCAATATCTGCAATCAAGCAAACTGATTATAATTCAATTATTGGACTTCATGTAATCATGTGCATTATTGTTTCCTTTTTTTTTTAACACTTTGAACGTATAATACATTCATGTCCTTTTTGTAGTGGAATGTTTGTTTTTACATTGTTTTGTCTTTTATGATAATTGGGAAGTGGTTGATCGGTCGAAATCATGCATTTTACATGGATCATGGAGCAACCACAACATTCATATTTTAGCCTTCATGAAGTTTTTAATTAATTAATTAATTAACTGGGGATTGATTTTGAAATGGATGTATTAAAATCTATGACTTAAGATTACAACCCTGTCATTTTGTACACCAAGCTTTTTCCAGAGAAGAAAAATATCCTTGTCCTACTTCTGAGCAATCCCTCTGACAATATGTCAAAAAATGATATATAACTATATTTTTTGTTTTATATATTAATTGGTTTGCTTATCAATTGGAAGAATATTTGCAAACACAAGTATATTTTTTGCCTGGGTTCAAAAATAAAAGTATAATTTGGGATTTTCATTTGATTTGAGGTTGACTCTTAAATTAAAGACATAAAAAGTTTTCTAACCCAAAAAAGATAAAATCGTAATGAAGTTAGATTTTACTTAAGAGTTTTGGGGTGTGTTTTTGTTTTTTAATTTTTGAAAATTATTTTACAAAATAATTTTTAATAATTATTTTTTATAAATAAAATGATTTATTTATAAAATTTCTATCACAAAAATAAAAAAAATAAAAATTAATTTTCGAAAAGAATCTCAAATAATTCCAAAATTATAGGTTTATTTTTAAAAAAAGAAGTCACATTTTTTAAATTATTTTTAAAAACGGCCTATTAAATAGGTTTATTAATTTTCTATTTTTAAAAGTAAAATAACAATTATAGGCCTTAGTTTCTCTTTTTTCCGTGTATATATTGAAAAACAAAAACTATAAATTAATTTGAAGTTCTGAGGTCAAGTGGAAGTGCAGTGTGATGTATGCAGCTGAGGCATCCTAACAGACGGGTAGACTTGAATCCCATAGCTGAAAATTGGAGTTTTTTTTTTAAAAAAAACCTACCTCAAGTTCTATTTTGGATCACCAAACACAGCTGAAATAATTTCAGCTACTAATTTTAGCTAGTTGAAATGACTTACTAAACACACTCTAATTCGGTTAGTTGCATGCTGAAATGTTTAAATAGCTTTTCTTTGGGTTTTAATTAAAGTAATAAGCTAGTGATGCTGAAAAGTTAGTTAATCAAAGTGCATCGGGTAGTAAAGATCTAATTCTAAAACGGATAAATTAATTTTGCAAAGTTTGCTTTTTTTTTGGGTCAAATTTTTGCAAAGTTAATTAAATTTAATTATCTTGCAAAGTAGCGCACACACTGCCTTGTAGCCCACCGGAATTTCATTTCTAAGCGAGACTTTTATTTTTGTAAACCATGATCAAAACTGATTTATTTATTGCTATTGGACCCTCAGTTAAATTTTAAAAGTACGTAGACTCCACCACTATAAGATTCATCAGGGAAAAAGAATGGGGAAAACAGAAAAATAAGAGATGTTTCATCAGGAAATATTTTACCCCCTTGCTAAGAACTTCAAAACTCAAAACTCACACGATAACTGAAGTTAATTATATATATACAACCAGATATAATGAAAATATTAAGTTTATTTAAATTATATTTTGACTATATATATATATATATATATATTACATGATTGAGATTAATTACTTTCTCTCTTTCAAGTCCTTTTATCAGCTCTTTCAATTAATTTTTTTTATAAATTTAATAAATTATATTATACTGTATGTAAAATTAAAACTACTATTTTTATTTGGTTAAGAATTTCTACATTCCCATGAATATTTCTAAAAGACGCTCTTTTTTAGGCACAACTTGCATAAATATAATAATAACAAAACATATTATTAATTATACATAAAGTATTTTTTTTTATTTAGTGGTATTATAGTTTCATAAATGTGAAGATCTAGACAAACAATATCAATAAATATATTATAACTTATAAGAGAAAGGTTAATCAAAAAAAGAAAAAGGAGCTGGAAACCAGGCACATTAGTTGCAAAATCTAGGGGAATAATAATTAATAAATAATAAATAGGGGCCAAAGAGGGGTTAAAGAAAGAAGTGGGTCGTGCAGAAAAAAAATGCTCGTTTTCTTTGATGTTAAGATTTCTCCTATTTACCCACTAAAGTAGCAATAACAAAAGGATACGCTCCAATAGCAACGAATTCGGAGCTTGCTTGCTTAGTGTGGAAAATTTTATTAAAATAGAAATGATTTATTATTTATTTTTATTTCTCATATAATTAATATTTTTTATTTTAATAAAAAAAATCATTTTTAGAAGATTTATCCTTAACTCTAAGGGATGATGTTATCAAAATCATATTTTTTAAACTTTAAAAAAATATACAAATAAAAATGAGTTAAAAAACTTCAAGTAAATCTATGCTATTGCAGCATGCTTTTATCTAATATAGATTATAATCACATTTGATTGATAATACTGCACGTATAATATATACTATATACTTTTGATGTTACTTGCCTAATTTTTCTATGATTAAATCATTAAATATTTGCATGCTATACAAGTGTCACAAATCATATGGTTTGAAGACAATAATTTTATAATTTAGCTTTATGTGACATGCATTATATATACTAGTCAAATAAATCTAGAAATTAAATCTATAAATGTCCACTAAACCTTATTGTGGGTGTTATGTTGGCGTGGTATATAGACAAAGAAAAAGAAAGGGAGAGGGACTGAGATGCCGGAGACTATTAGAGCAGAACTGAACATTTTCACTTCAATTATTGCGCAATGAGTAGCAGCAGCGTGCCTTTTAAATGTAAGTAAATAAAAATAATTTATAAAAAATTATTGTGTTTTGAGACAATATATCAATTGTAAAAAAATCAATTAAAAAATTGTATTTCAATAATAACTTAAAAGGTCCCTTCTTGTATCTTCAACAATTTTATCATGCCTTCATCTCTTCACCCTACACAATAAAACAATTCATATAAAGAAAAAAATAATATTAGAATGAATTAAGTAAACATGTACCGAAATAATTTATCTCTTAGATATCCACTTCATATATGAATTTATAAGTCTTTCCTTCACATGTAACAAATTTAAATGGGTGAAAATGATTTTTTTGAATGATAATGAAAACTGTATAAGTAAAAGTGAGAGTGAAATCCTTACCAATTATTTACATATCTTTAATATTATATGCTTTTAAAAAGAATGGAACACAGATAAATAAATAAATAATAATATTTTAATATTATGCATATATATATATATATAATTAATATGAGCGTCAAATCGTAGCAAATAAGTTTCCATTTCTTTAATGTAATATACTTTGTAGAATCATGCGTAGAGTTGCCAAAAGGGTACAATTTTCCTTATCTATATATTAGTATTAAAAATGCAATGGAAATAAAAAACAAAGCATAGGTCATACTGTAATAATATTTAAGGTTTAAGATACTCACCTATTATAGATTTTGGAAGACCTCCTTGAAGACAACATTGGTGGTGTTTAAGGCTCTTCCTTCTTTATCATGTACCAAGATCTTTAACTCTTGTTTGCTTTGAACTCTAGATATTGCAACATATAATTGTCCATGACTAAACACTGGTTTAGGTAAATATAATCCAACTCTGGTTAGTGATTGACCTTGAGACTTAATTATTAATAGTCATGGCATATGAAACAACTAAAGGAAATTGTCTTCTTATAAGCCTAAAAGGCCATGGTGATTCAGAAGGAAACATAGACATTCGAAGAATGTATGTCAAATTCCCAAAATTCTTTCATGATATGATCTTGGCTTCAATAACATGATTTGCCAGCTTTGTCACGATTAATCGAGTGTCGTTACACAATCCTTCAGATTGGTCCAAATTTCTTAACAACATAATTGAAGCACCAACTTTCAATTTGATTTTGTGATTAGGTAGACCTGAAGTTTGAAGTTGGTTTAAAAACTCAGGAGTAAGTGCCTCAAATGCAAGATTGTTAAGTGTTTTTGCTTTGTCAATTGAATCAGAGCTTAGATATTCTCTTTCATACCTAAAATCAAAGAAATATTAATCATCAGTTTTATGGACAACTTCAATAGTTGATTGTTATCATAGTTTATATATTCATTTAATCACCTGGTATTAATGAAAGAACATAATCATTAATTTGATCAACAATCTCAATAGTTGATGCTAAAATTGCTCTTGACTATAGAAAGTCTACATTTAAGTATTGGTGCACCAAGTCAAGATATGTATTTTGAACTATAACATTTAGAGGATTGTCAATATATTATTAGCTTTGTCACTTTCAATAACTCAGCTAACTCACTTCCTTGGTGTATATTGCAAGTGGAGTTCTCCATAGTAGGAACTGGAATAGCAAACTTTGAGTGTGCAGTTGTTCCTCCAGGTAATAATAGAGATGTTATGCCACTTGAAACTACAGTTAAGACAATTTCACCTTTTGAACGCAAGGTGGATGCTAATGTCTTCCACATAAACGTTTTTCCAGTACCTCCGTAACCATAAAGGAAAAACATTCCACCATGTTGCTCATTCACACTTTGCATAATTGTTTCAAATATGATTCTTTGCTCATCTGCAACAATAAATATTTAACATGAAATTAAAATTTTCTAAATTTGATATTTTATCTATTTACCAATTTTGTACTAATTTAGAGTTTATTGGTATACAAATTATTCTCTATTAGTAAAACTGAAATAGATATTAGTAAAACTGAGAATGTGACACGTGTCTCTAGGAGGACTGAGTTTTTATATTATAAATATTTTGAATTACACTCTAACTAATACATAAATATTTTGACTTACACTCTCATGTAGTTCAGATTCCTTAAATGATGAGCATATAGACTTCTCTTTCTGATTTGTGACAGCATCCTAAACATTGAATAAATGTTAATCAAAGCTGAAATAGATAGTATTTTAAGTGTTTAAATTGGTTAGTAATGTATATATATATACCTCATAATTTGGAATTTTTTAAATTATAGATTCAATAATATTTGGAATTTCAGAAATCTCCCTGACAGAACAGTGTTTATATTTTGGAAGGACCTTTATTTTGAAAGCTAAAATATTTCCTAAAATTGAATCAACGGCTTCGGGAATAGCCATAGGATCCAATTCTCCTTCCTGCGAATGTAAAAAGAAATGTAAAAAGAAAAGGATTTGAAATTTTAAATAGCAACTTAATTACACACACTGAGAATAAAAGTTAAAGTTGTATACATACCTCTATCAATTGTTTTTAAGGTCATGAGCACTTTGGTTGAGCAGTTGGTAACATTATGTGTCCCATAAAATTTGATTTCTGATTGCTTGTATGTCACAAATTTGTAATTTTGATCGCTACTTTCCAACTTTCCTTTGTCTTATTAATTTCTTCAATTAAACTAAGCTTACGTGCCATACCTAACCACTGAACCAATTGATTGAGCAGGTGATTAAGAAAAAGAGGAGAAAAAGAGCGACTTTTGAAAAAAAAAACTTTCTGAGAAAGGCTAAAAAAATAAAGTATAGATGCTCCTAACCACTGAACCAATTGAGTAGCAGGTGATTAAGAAAAAGAGGAGAAAAAAAGTGACTTTTGAAGAAAAAAAATGACTTTCTGAGGAAGACTAAAAAAAATAAAGGATAGATGGTTTTATATATAGTAACTGGTTGCAATTATTGGATAAGTTTCTACATATTAGTGTGCAATTATTGGAGATTTTTTAGCAATATTCATGTGCAATTAGTTATCGCAGAAACAAATCATATCAGTTAGAATGTAGCAAAACAAATCTAATCAGTTAGAGGATATGGTAAAATAAAAGAATAAATTAAAAAGCAATGTGTAGTATAGATAGATAGATCAGTTAGAGGATATGGTGGAATAAATTGAAAAATTGAATATGTAGCTTTTAAAAGGAAATGTTTATTTAAAGAGGATTTTCTTTATCAATTTTGATATTAAAATTGAAAAGCAATGTGTAGCATAGATAGATAGATCAATTAGAGGATATTGTGTAATAAATTGAAAAATTGAATGTGTAGCTTTAAAAAAAACGTTTATATAAAGAGGGTTTTCTTTTTATTTAAAAAGAAAAAATTGAAAAGCAATGTGTAGTATAGATAGATAGATCAGTTAGAGGATATTGTGGAATAAATTGAAAAATTGAATGTCTTGCTTTTTAAAAAAAATGATTATTTAAAGAGGATATATATTATATTTAGTTTTTAAAAGAAAATGTTTACATAAAGAGCAAGGATTGTGTGAGAATGTGACACGTGTCTCTAGGAGGACTGAGTTTTTATATTATAAATATTTTGACTTACACTCTAACTAATACATAAATATTTTGACTTACACTCTCATGTAGTTCAGATTCCTTAAGTGATGAGCATATAGACTTCTCTTTCTGATTTGTGACAGCATCCTAAACATTGAATAAAATGTTAGTCAAAGCTGAAATAGATAGTATTTTAAGTATTTAAATTGGTTAGTAATGTATATATATACCTCATAATTTGGAATTTTTTCAATTATAGATTCAATAATATTTGGAATTTCAGAAATTTCCATGACAGAACAATGTTTGTATTTTGGAAGGACCTTGATTTTGAAAGCTAAAATATTTCCTAAAATTGAATCAGCGGCTTCGGGAATAGCCATAGGATCCAATTCTCCTTCCTGCGAATGTAAAAAGAAATGTAAAAAGAAAAAGATTTGAAATTTTAAATAGCAACTTAATTACACACGATGAGAATAAAAGTTAAAGTTGTATACATACCTCTATCAATTGTTTTTAAGGTCATGAGCACTTTGGTTGAGCAGTTAGTAACATTGTGTGTCCGATAAAATTTGATTTCTGATTGCTTGTATGCCACAAATTTGTAATTTTGATTGCTACTCTCCAGCTTTCCTTTGTGTTATTAATTTCTTCAATTAAACTAAGCTTACGTGCCATACCTAACCACTGAACCAATTGATTGAGCAGGTGATTAAGAAAAAGAGGAGAAAAAGAGCGACTTTTGAAAGAAAAAAAACTTTCTGAGTAAGACTAAAAAAAAAAATAAAGTATAGATGTTCCTAACCACTGAACCAATTGAGTGAGCAGGTGATTAAGAAAAAGAGTGACTTTTGAAGAAAAAAAGTGACTTTCTGAGGAAGACTAAAAAAAATAAAGTATAGATGTTTTATATATAGTAACCGGTTGCAATTATTGGATAAGTTTCTGCATATTAATGTGCAATTATTGGAGATTTTTTAACAATATTCATGTGCAGTTAGTTATCGCAAAAACAAATCTTATCAGTTAGAATGTAGCAAAACAAATCTAATCAGTTAGAGGATATGGTAGAATAAAAGAAAAAATTGAAAAGCAATGTGCAGTATAGATAGATAGATCAGTTAGAGGATATGGTGGAATAAATAGAAAACTTGAATATGTAGCTTTTAAAGAGAAAGTTTATTTAAAGAGGATTTTCTTTATCAATTTTTATATTAAAATTGAAAAGCACTGTGTATCATAGATAGATAGATCAATTAGAGGATATTGTGTAATAAATTAAAAAATTGAATGTGTAGCTTTAAAAAAAACATTTATATAAAGAGGATTTTCTTTTTATTTAAAAAGAAAAAATTGAAATGCAATGTGTAGTATAGATAGATAGATCAGTTAGAGGATATTGTGGAATAAATTGAAAAATTGAATGTGTAGCTTTTTAAAAAAAAATGATTATTTAAAGAGGATTTATATTATATTTAGTTTTTAAAAGAAAATGTTTACTTAAAGAGAAAGGATTATGTGAGAATGTGACACGTGTCTCTAGGAGGACTGAGTTTTTATATTATAAATATTTTGACTTACACTCTAACTAATACATAAATATTTTGACTTACACTCTCATGTAGTTCAGATTCCTTAAGTGATGAGCATATGGACTTCTCTTTCTGATTTGTGACAGCATCCTAAACATTGAATAAAATGTTAGTCAAAGCTGAAATAGATAGTATTTTAAGTGTTTAAATTGATTAGTAATGTATATATACCTCATAATTTCGATTTTTTTCAATTATAGATTCAATAATATTTGGAATTTCAAAAATCTCCATGACAGAACAGTTTTGTATTTTGGAAGGACCTTTATTTTGAAAGCTAAAATATTTCCTAAAATTGAATCAATAGCTTCAGGAATAGCCATAGGATCCAATTCTCCTTCCTGCGAATGTAAAAAGAAAAGGATTTGAAATTTTATATAGCAACTTAATTACACACACTGAGACTAAAAGTTAAAGTTGTATACATACCTCTATCAATTGTTTTTAAGGTCATGAGCACTTTGGTTGAGCAGTTGGTAACATTGTGTGTCCCATAAAATTTGATTTCAGATTGCTTGTATGCCACAAATTTGTAATTCTGATTGCTACTTTCCAGCTTTCCTTTGTGTTATTAATTTCTACAATTAAACTAAGCTTACGTGCCATACCTAACCACTGAACCAATTGATTGAGCAGGTGATAAAGAAAAAGAGGAGAAAAAGAGCGATTTTTGAAAGAAAAAAAAAACTTTCTGAGTAAGACTAAAAAAAATTAAGTATAGATGCTCCTAACCACTGAACCAATTGAGTGAGCAGGTGATTAAGAAAAAAAAGAGAAAAAGAGTGACTTTTGAAGAACAAAAATGATTTTCTGAGGAAGACTAAAAAAAATAAAGTATAGATGCTTTTATATATAGTAACTGGTTGCAATTATTAGATAAGTTTTTGCATATTAATGTGAAATTATTGGAGATTTTTTCACAATATTCATGTGCAGTTAGTTATCGCAAAAACAAATCTTATCAGTTAGAATGTAGCAAAACAAATCTAATCAGTTAGAGGATATGGTAGAATAAAAGAAAAAATTGAAAAGCAATGTGTAGTATAGATAGATAGATTAGTTAGAGGATATGGTGGAATAAATTGAAAAATTGAATATGTAGCTTTTAAAAGAGAATGTTTATTTAAAGAAGATTTTCTTTATCAATTTTTATATTAAAATTGAAAAGCAATGTGTAGCTTAGATAAATAGATCAATTAGAGGATATTGGGTAATAAATTGAAAAATTGAATGTGTAGCTTTTAAAAAAAACGTTTATATAAAGAGGATTTTCTTTTTATTTAAAAAGAAAAAATTGAAAAGCAATGTGTAGAATAGATAGATAGATCAGTTAGAGGATATTGTGGAATAAATTGAAAAATTGAATGTGTAGCTTTTAAAAAAATGATTATTTAAAGAGGATTTACATTATATTTAGTTTTTAAAAGAAAATGTTTACTTAAAGAGCAAGGATTGTGTGAGAATGTGACACGTGTCTCTAGGAGGACTGAGTTTTTATATTATAAATATTTTGACTTACACTCTAACTAATACATAAATATTTTGACTTACACTCTCATGTAGTTCAAATTCCTTAAGTGATGAGCATATAGACTTCTCTTTCTGATTTGTGACAGCATCCTAAACACTGAATAAAATGTTAGTCAAAGCTGAAATAGATAGTATTTTAAGTGTTTAAATTGATTAGTAATGTATATATACCTCATAATTTCGATTTTTTTCAATTATAGATTCAATAATATTTGGAATTTCAAAAATCTCCATGACAGAACAGTTTTGTATTTTGGAAGGACCTTTATTTTGAAAGCTAAAATATTTCCTAAAATTGAATCAATAGCTTCAGGAATAGCCATAGGATCCAATTCTCCTTCCTGCGAATGTAAAAAGAAAAGGATTTGAAATTTTATATAGCAACTTAATTACACACACTGAGACTAAAAGTTAAAGTTGTATACATACCTCTATCAATTGTTTTTAAGGTCATGAGCACTTTGGTTGAGCAGTTGGTAACATTGTGTGTCCCATAAAATTTGATTTCTAATTGCTTGTATGCCACAAATTTGTAATTCTGATTGCTACTTTCCAGCTTTCCTTTGTGTTATTAATTTCTTCAATTAAACTAAGCTTACGTGCCATACCTAACCACTGAACCAATTGATTGAGCAGGTGATTAAGAAAAAGAGGAGAAAAAGAGCGACTTTTGAAAGAAAAAAAAACTTTGAGTAAGACTAAAAAAAATAAAGTATAGATGCTCCTAACCACTGAACAAATTGAGTGAGCAGGTGATTAAGAAAAAAAGGAGAAAAAGAGTTACTTTTGAAGAAAAAAATGACTTTATGAGGAAGACTAAAAAAAATAAATTATAGATGTTTTATATATAGTAACTGGTTGCAATTTTTGGATAAGTTTCTGCATATTAGTGCGCAATTATTGGAGATTTTTTAACAATATTCATGTGCAGTTAGTTATCGCAAAAACAAATCTTATCAGTTAGAATGTAGCAAAACAAATCTAATCAGTTAGAGGATATGGTAGAATAAAAGAAAAAATTGAAAAGCAATGTGTAGTATAGATAGATAGATTAGTTAGAGGATATGGTGGAATAAATTGAAAAATTGAATATGTAGCTTTTAAAAGAGAATGTTTATTTAAAGAGGATTTTCTTTATCAATATTTATAATAAAATTGAGAAGCAATGTGTAGCATAGATAGATAGATCAATTAGAGGATATTGTGTAATAAATTGAAAAATTGAATGTGTAGCTTTTAAAAAAACGTTTATATAAAGAGGATTTTCTTTTTATTTAAAAAGAAAAAATTGAAAAGCAATGTGTAGTATAGATTGATAGATCAGTTAGAGGATATTGTGGAATAAATTGAAAAATTGAATGTGTAGCTTTTTAAAAAAAATGATTATTTAAAGAGGATTTATATTATATTTAGTTTTTAAAAGGAAATGTTTACTTAAAGAGCAAGGATTTTGGGAGAATGTGACACGTGTTTCTAGGAGGACTGAGTTTTTATATTATAAATAGATTCCTTTATTGTCATTTTAATATTAACTTTATGCGTGTAAGAACCCAAATCTAGAATAGGCTTATATGTATGAAACCCAAATCATGTAATTTATGGAATTTAAACAATTAAATTATTTGATGATACATGTTCTTGAAGTCTTATTATATCCATTAAAAAAACAATTATTTTTTTTTTTTGACATACTACAAAGCGGTTGCTGAAATAAATAAAGTGATAAAGATCATTCACTCTTTCAAAAATTAACAAATATGTCACATAATTTTGATAAAAACATTTCTAATTATATTCTATATTTTTTTTGAATATTTGTTTAAATCTCTAAATTCAGACTCAGTTAATATTATTTCAACTCTTTTAATAGAAAGTTTTATGTATAAAAAATTATAACCACTAGTTATTGGGGTCGAGATTCTTTGCCATGATAATTCAACGACCATAAATGATTGTATCAGTTTTTTAAACTTTTTTTAATTCATGTCTTATAAAATTGAATGAACGAGATCTTGTTCAATTTTTTTTACACCGGAGAATCTCGGTCCTAGTTAATCCCCAAAAGTACTTATAATGAATAAACCATCAAAATGATCCCTGAAAGATATGAGGTCAGTCAAGTTAGTCTCTGAAAGAAATGAAATTGTAAATTAGTCCCTGATGGATACAGACGTCAATCAATTTAGTCCCTCTGTTAACTTCCGTCTATTAGACTTAACAGAGACACTGATGTGGCACGTTAACTGTCCAATCAGCATGAAAGATGAAAATTCTTCAAAATGGTCCCCGTATATCAAAGTCTGACGTGGCTCTCATGAAAGATTAAAATCCTTCAAAATAGTCCCTCGATACAATTTTCTTCAAAATAGTCCCTTTCATTTCCAACCACGTTCTCACCCCCTTCACCACCTCCACCTCCACCCTGCCGTCTCTCTCTCTTTCTTCTGCCTCGCCACCCAACAACCCAACTACCGCCCTCACCCCCTCTCCTACGGCCTCTTCCTCCTCTTTGTTGATGTTGTTATTTTCAGTGCTATTAAGGCTGTTAAACATGTTATGGGAGAGCCACTCCCTCTCCTACCGCCCCTCCTCCTCTGTTAAACATGTTAAACATCATTAATTTAATGTTCATACACAATTAATATCTGACTGTTTTGATTTAAAATTTGAATCTAATCCACACACTCCTAATTAACTACTTGCTCGAAGACTAGTTCCTTTCACTTGGGTAGATACTGGATAAGATAGTTTGGTGCAAACCATACCATTAGATTACGCCACAATTTAATTATTTTTTAAAGAAACTTCAATTAAGCTATAGCTAGCAAATATCGAATATGTAACATCTAGCTCTGACAGTGCATTCTTCTCATTAATTTTAAATTGCGATTAACCACTTTTTTTGGTAACTAGCTCTGCATTACTGAGAAGAATTAATGCACTGTCACTACAGGTAAATGATCTGATCGAAATATCGGTGAAGAAGTTATTTCGCTCTCGCTGCTGGGTTTGTAGGATTTTTGTCACCATCGCTGATTAATTGATGAATCAAGTTAGCTAGACAGTGGGATATATATAGCTAGCTAGATAGAATTAATTTGTGGTATATATTAAATCCAACAATGTAGTTGTATCCTGTATATATATAGTTAGCCTATGACTTGTGGTGGCCTATTAATTCTGAAGGTTTGGTAATATTTAGACAGTGATGTTCAACTAATGAATCTAATCGAATATATATCTATATAGATCTCTTCTTGCCCCTGTTTTTTTTTGTTCACTTGGTTTGATCTGATTTGGCAAATTTAATGTTACTTTCTTGTGCTAATATACGAAGGAAATTAAGAGTCTTTATGAGAAGCAGTGGAAACTGAACAGAAACATGAACTTCAGATAATCAGGGATTATTTTGAATAATTTTAATCTTTCATGAGAGCGACTTTGACATATAGGGACCATTTTGAAGAATTTCTATTTTTCATGCTGACTGGGCAGTTAACGTGCCACATCAGCGCCTCTGTTAAGTCTAACTAACGGAAGTTAACAGAAGGACTAAATTGATTGACGTTTGTATTTGTCAGGGACTAATTTACAATTTCGTTTCTTTCAGGGACGAACTTGACCGACCCCATATCTTTCAGGGACCATTTTGATGGTTTACTCTACTTATAATTGATCTTACAGTCAATTAATACTTTTTTTTCGGTCAATTAATGCTGATTTGAATGTATATATGTGTGTGTGTATGTATGTGTGTGTGTAATATTGAGTTGATTTTCCCATCCATGGTCTTAATTAAGTCATATTTCTTGATGAAAATAAAAATATTTCATTTCCTCGCATATTACAGTCTCAAAAAGATTATGCATTAATAACACTTTATACTAAATATCTAAGTTACCTTATAATATGTTGTTAAATATAGAAAACTACAAAAATGCGAGAATCATGTGACCCTTTAAATAGGTTGTTCTTATACATCTTGTAAGAAAAGTCAAATCATTTGTGCTTTCAAAGGTGTCGATTAATGCGACACCCTTCTACCACAAACTCTTATACGTTTAATAAATTGAAGTGTAGAAAAGGCAACGTCCCACAATGGATAAAAGGTTCACATAACTTCTTAATTAAAAATCTCATTGTTTCAAAACAACTTAATTAAAATAAAATATAACTCAAGGTATTCAAATACTCAAGCAGCGGAATCTCAAAAAATATAAAAGTAACTAAATATCCTACTTGCTGTGCAAGGCATCCAAAACAGTTTACAAAAACCTTCCTAACTAGAAACATAAAGAAAGAACCCCCAAAATTATGCCCTGATGTCACATATACCAGAGCACACTCCCTTTAATCAAAACTCGACACCAGTTGTGTCATCATCAATACCTGTAAAAATATCCACAGTATAACGGTGAGGAAAAAAATACTACTCATACATACACATAGGAGGCTACCCTATCCTCACCCACATATAAATAGCATCATCTTTCACCACACCACATACCCCAAACATCACATAATTCATCAGATAATAATCATCTATAAATCAGCATATAACCATTCATTTATATCATCACATAATTCTCATACCATCATTTACCAAAGGAATCACATACTCTATTTTCACACATAATGCTCAATCATCATTAATACTCACAACATCATTTACTCAGTTTCATCATCAAATATATCTCATATATACATCCATCATGTATGCACCAAAACTCATTATCATCATATTATAACTCAATTCAATATTAAGTATAACTCATCATCACATGCACCAAAACTCATCACCTCACCTACCCAAAGATCATGACTTGGAACTCCGCACAATGGGTGCACCTCGTCAATCACTCTAGTTAGTACCAAGATAGTCTACCGGTGTCACCACACACCATCCGATAGGTTGTACCCCCTCTATGGGCCCGCACAACGACATTGACCCTAGGTTGCACCCCCTCTATGGGCCCGTGCATCGAACGCCCCATCTTGATCCCCTGAGTTGTAACCCCTCTATGGGCCCACACAACGCAGTTCACCTCCCGAATTGTACCCCTCTATGGACCCGCACAATTCAGGTCTCATCACATATGCTCAAGGCATCTCTCCTAAGTTGTACCCCCTCTATGGGCCCGCACTACTTAGGTAACATCATCATCAAAAGGTGACATACACCATCATCATTATCATCATCATCATGCATTATTATGTTCATCATTAAGCACCATCATCATAAAGTGATATACATTATCATCATTAACATCATCATAGCATTCACCATCATCATTAATCACATGGCATATTATGCACACCAAAACATCATCAATCACATGGCATATTCATCAATCATTATGCACACCAAATCATCATCAACATCATTAATCATCAACCATAATCATAATAAAGCATTATCAAACAACATCAATCATCATCAAGCACCTAGGATCTCAAAATCCACTCTAGTAATCGATTACTAGTCGATTACCAACCTCTAGTAATCGATTACCTGCAAACAAGGTATCTGGTAATCGATTACAACCACCTTGTAACCGATTACCTGCAACCAAACACTCTGGTAATCGATTAAAGCATCCATATAATCGATTACCTGCAAGCAATCTCTCTGGTAATCGATTACCACAATCCTGTAGTTGATTACCAGCAAACAAACAACACTTTTGGGCTACCCAGAACACCCTGGTAATCGATTACCCGCGACGCAGATCGCAGTTCTCACGATTTTTATCATCTCTAAACCTCTCTTTTCAATCCCTAATCAATCATCTTTATTAAATAATCATTCTTATGCGTTTATAACATCAAAACTCAGTAAAACAACAATCTTTTCACAGATTATACAACCAATCCATCAAAATCCCAAATCCTCAAATCCCTAATTTCCCCATTTTCATTATTCTCAATATCCTATTTAATTTAACCCAATAAATCATCAATATTCATCCAATCAATCATAAATCAACAGTTTTAATCATTCATTCTCAGTTATAACATTTACTAATACGAATTTCTAGTCTTAAATTACTACCCAAGCACCCCTACATGCATATATAAGCAGCACCCTCTTCCCCACCATACCTTAAGCGAAGATAGATTAACCGCAAGGAAGTCCCTTTCTTGGTTCTTGATGCTCACTCTGCAACAATCCCCTCTTGAGACTCGGTTTCTCCCCTCCTTAGCATTTCGCTCTCTAGAGATTATACGAATAAGGATTAGGGTGAACTGATAACCCCTCCTTACTAGAATGCCTAATTGAGCTCGGGCCCACTCTCAACCCCCTTATCTTCTTTTTAAAATGAAGTAGCTTTATGGATAAAACTAATAATAATATTACTCCTATTATTTATTCATCTATTTAATTAATTATATCCTCTACTTATTTATTTAATTTAATTAATATTTTACTTAATAAAATTTAGGATGTTACAACTCTGCCCTCCTAGAAAGAAAATTCGACCTCGAATTTTACCTGGAGTGAACAACTCTGGATAGGACTCCTTCATCTTCTCTTCCAGTTCCCAAGTAGCACTCTCGGATGTAGGTCCTCCCCAGATTACCTTAACTAAAGGAATCTCTTTACCTCGAAGTTGTTTCACCCTCCGATCCTTAACTCTCACCGACATGGTTTCCACCGTCAGGTTTTCCTTAACTTTAAGATGATCCGACTCGATCACATGCGAAGGATCGTGAATGTATTTCCGGAGTTGAGAAATATGGAAAACATTATGAAGGTTTGACAAATGTGGAGGTAAGGCAATCTGATAGGCAACATTGCCGACTCTTTTAAGAATTTAGTAAGGACCAATGAATCGAGGTGTAAGCTTTCTAGACTTTAATGCCCTACCAACCTTAGTCCACAGAGTGACTTTCAGGAATACATGATCTCCTTCTTTGAATTCCAATTCCTTTCTTCTCTTATCAGCATAGCTTTTCTGCCTACTCTGAGTTGTCCTCATCCTCTCCTGGATTATCCTAACCTTATCAGTGGTTTGTTGCACTATCTCAGGTCCTAACACAAGGCTCTCCCTTGGCTCACACCAACACAAAGGTGTTCTACATATCCTACCATATAATGCCTCATAAGGCGCCATACCTATGCTAGATTGAAAACTATTGTTGTAAGTAAACTCTATCAAAGGTAAGAAGCTATCCCAACTACCCCCTTGGTCTAACACGCAAGCCCTAAGCAAATCCTCTAAGGATTGAATGGTTCTCTCAGCCTGACCATCAGTTTGAGGGTGATAAGCTGAACTAAGCCTAAGTTGGGTCCCCAAGGCCTGCTGCAAACTCTCCCAAAATCTAGAGGTGAACCTGGGATCTCTATCTGAAACTATACTAGATGGTATGCCATGCAACCTCACAATCTCACTGATGTACAGCTGGGCTAGTTTCTCTAAGGAGTACTTAATGTTAATAGGAAGGAAATGTGCACTCTTATTTAACCTATCCACAATAACCCAAATGGAGTCATGCCCCCTCACAGTCTTAGGCAAAGCAACTACAAAGTCCATGGAAGTACTATCCCACTTCCACTCAGGTATACTTAAGGGTTGAAGTAATCATGAAGGCTTCTGATGTTCTACCTTAGACTTTTGGCACACTAAACAAGCACTCACAACTCTTCTATGTCTCTCTTCATCCTAGGCCACCAAAACACTTTTTTCAAGTCTTGATACATCTTAGTCGATCCTGGGTGGAAACTAAGCTTACTTCTATGCTCTTCTTCTAGCACTAAACGCTTAATAGTAGGTTCACTAGGCACACACACACACGATCTCCAAATCTCACTACCCCATCGGTACCTATCACAAACTCTCCATCATTACCTCCTTCTATAGCCTCTCGCCTATTTACAAAATATGGGTCCTCTAATTGGGCCTTGCTAATATCCTTCAACAGATCATTACTTACTTTAGTCCTCCTTAACCTCACACTAACAGAAGTCACTTCACAAGCTAAACTCAAATCCCTAAATTGGGTTAAAAGATCCATCTCCTTAATCATCAGGGAACTGACATGGATAGATTTCCTACTTAAAGCATCAACCACTACATTAGCCTTACCAGGATGGTAACTTAACTCAAAATCATAATCCTTAAGAAACTCTAACCACCTCCTCTGCCTCATGTTCAGCTCCTTCTGATCAAACAAGTATCTAAGGCTCTTATGGTCACTAAAAACCTCAAATCTGGAACCATACAAGTAATGCCTCCACATCTTCAATACAAACACTACAACTGCTAACTCTAGATCATGGGTAGGGTAGTTTCTCTCATGGATTTTCAATTGCCTAGAAGCATATGCTACTACTTTACCCTCTTGCATTAACACTCCACCTAAACCCATCTTAGAAGCATCACAGTACACTACAAAGGTTTTACTAAGATCAGGCAACACTAACACTGGTGCACTAGTCAACTTTTCCTTAAGAGTTTGGAAACTAGATTCGCACTTACTATTCCACACAAAGGCAACTCCCTTCCTAGTCAACTCAGTCAAAGGCAAAGCTAACTTAGAAAATCCTTCTATGAATCTCCTATAGTACCCGACCAACCCAAGGAAACTTCTAATTTCACTTACTGACTTAGGAGCCTCCCACTTAAGCACAGCCTCTACCTTAGAAGGATCTACGCCTATACCTCCTCTAGAAATCACATGACCTAAGAAACTCACTTATTCTACACTGTACCCTCACTGAAACCTCCAAACTTGGAGCCTCCCGTTGCATGAGAATACGGTTGCCCTTGCTGGTTGATTGAAACTTGTTCTGATTCCTTACAGGCCCTCTACTCTTGTGATGTGCCGCTCTAGCCCTACTGCCTTCATCATAAATTCTGCACTTGTTCACCAACTCGTGAAAGCGCGTGATCCCTTGGTAGTTGAACACTTGCTTGATCTTCGGACGAAGACCGCTGAGAAACTTTACAGACTTGGACTCTTCATTGACAGCTCCCTCATATGTAAGGCAGAATCGTACCAGCACTTCAAACTTGGATACGTAGTCTGCCACGGTTCCATCTCCTTGCTTTAACTCGAGGAACTCGATCTGTTTCTTGTTACGAACATCATGGGGAAAGTACTTCTCGAAGAACACCCTCTTGAAGTTATCCCAGCTCAACGCGGTGCCCTCATCGATCATCCTCTGATAAGCGCTCTGCCACCAGAACCCGACATCCCCTAATAACATGAACGCAACCAACGTAACCTTTTACACCAACAGTAGTCCATCGTTCTAAAAATCTTCTCGATCTTGAAGATCCAGTCAGCAGCACCATCGGGATCATAACCCCCATGAAAAGTAGGTGGATGGTTCCTCTGGAACCGAGCAAGCCAATCCACCTCATGATGTTGGTTCAGGTTGCCAACAGCCTGTGCCATAGCCATTAAGGCTTCAGCAATCAGTCAATCATTCCTACCTCTTCTAGCCATCACTTTTCTTGATTCACAGAAAAGTAGGGGAGTCAAACAAACAATCCAATCAAGACAACACAATTCAATAAATCAATCATCACAATTATATAATTTAATAATCATATCATCATTCACACATAAAATCTTATTTAAAATTTTCTTTTTTAAAACATTTTCGCAAAGATTTTCTTCTAGCAATGTTATTGACAAAATACTCTCCTCAAGTTGTTACCTCTTCTCTTATCATGTTCAAATCATTAGGGTGGCTAGTCCCAATCACCTGAAGCAAGATAATCAAAGACTTACCAACCTTGTAGAACACTGAAAATCTAGAAAAAATCAATAATACACCTTACTCAATCTACATCACAATTTAGCACCACAGAAGCACAAACAATTAACTCAAAGAAATATAATTCACTAAATCAACCAATCAAATTAACACCTGAGAAGCATAGTATGTAAGGTCCAAGAATCCCTTAAAGAATGTTTTAATGATGACAACCAATCAAGGTTTACTTGGAATAATTCTGAACTTTAAGGACTAATGATTTTGTTCAAGTGAATGTTCAGAAGATACAGGTAAGCATCTGCAGAAGGAACAATTGAACAACAAAAGAAGGAAATGAATGACACTTATTTATGAAGATAAGTCTCAGATTTGACAAGAATGACAAATCTGTGAAAAATAGATAGAATGCATAGTGAAAAGCAATAAGAGGCACACGTCATTGTCCAGAAGATCAGAACAGCTTTCTAAGAGAAGAAATCATAATAAATTGTGTTAGAAGGAAGATTCATTTTGAGACAGTAAAAGAAAAGCTCATTACTGACTTTCTAGCATCAAGATATGCTTTCTTTGATATATGAAAGTAATTACCAGAAGATAGATGGCTGCTTCTTAGAAGAACCTAAGATTACTAATTCTGCAGAAGGAACAGAATATGTCTTAAACCAAAGAACAGATTGAATTCCTTGTCTTCTAAGAACACAGCTGTACAATAAAAATAAAGATATTCTCAATCAAGCAAAGGATGAATATTAAAAGGATCTGCAAGAGAAGTGAATCTCCAGAAGTCCTGCAGAAGGAATGCATTGCTGCAGAAGATACAAATAAGGCTAAATTCATGATAATCTTCATCTTCTCATCTTCTCATGATTCCAATTGATCAATTAACTCAAGAATAAGTAAAAATACTATACTGGAAGGTTTCAACTTATTTAAAGAAGAATTGCCTTGAGAAACAGCCCAAAAACAGCCTGTAGAAGGAACCCTGCAGAAGGAAGAGCTGGTCAAACTTGACAACTGTAAAGTTGTACTTGCTGTTTCATTGCTCCTATCTTCTGGAAAATTTCTCTCTCCTTCATAAGAGTGCTTTCTGGTCTGAAAAGCTTTGGAGAGGGTCTTGGCTCATCAATCTGCTTCTGATGTGCAAGTATTGTAATAGTTTGAGCCTTGTTTGTTTTATTCTTTCTCATATTTATTGTAAAAGTCTCAAAAGAGGTGTGCAGGTGCATAGCCTTCTTCTGAGCAGTAAGGGAAAGGTTTTCCTGTGAGGTTTACTGAGATTTGGTGATCTCAGTGGGATTACAGAATCTGCAGAAGGTACTTGCAGTATTATGGGTAGTGAATCTTCTGCAGAAGGTTCTGCAGTTGATATTCAATTGTAAGACTGAGTTGGTTAGGTTGTTGTTGGCCTGAAGAGGCAGGTAAAGAATACTAGTGGTAAGGTTACCCAAGAAGATTGTAAGTTGTTTGAAAGAGTGAGAAAATCCTACAGGTGTAGGGATTGGAGGTAGCCTCAGGTTGGAAGAGGTGAACCAATATAAATTTCTGTGTGTCATCTTCTTTACTCTCCCTCTTTATTATTATTGCACATTACCTAACTTGAGATATATATTCTAAATAATTAAAACAAGCTAACCATTACCTTCTGGAAGTTTATTTCTTTATACTTAGCCAAGGCAAACCCTTGAGCAGAAGAAGTATCAAAAGAAATTGTAGATAAATTTTATTCAATCACAATTCAACCCTCCTTCTTGTGATTGAAGCCAAAACTTCAATTGGTACCAGAGCTTGCCTCTAGGGTTGAACTTACTTAACAGTAAGAGAGGAAAAGATCAAGGGAAATGGCTAATCATGGAGCTGCAATGTTCATACCAGAAGGATCATCCACAAATAGACCACCAGCATTTGATGGAAAGGACTACTACTATTGGAAGGATAGGGTGAAATTGTTCCTAGAATCCCAAGACATTGACCTTTGGGATATTATGGAAAAGGGAAATTTCATTCCAGTAACTAGAAGCACCAGAACTCTTGCTCAGCCCAAAGAAGGAGAATCAGAAATACAGCAAGAAGATGCTCAACCAAAAGCCAGAGAAGATTGGACCTCAGAAGATAAGCAGAAGTATCTTGTGAACTCCAAAGCCAAATTCTTTCTTCTCTGTGCACTAAGCAGGGGAGAATATGACAAAGTTGCTGGTTGTTCAACAGCCAAAGAAATATGGGATACACTTAAAATAGCCCATGATGGAACTGACCAGGTTAAAGAATCTAAAATCAATATATTGATTCATCAATATAAAATGTTCAGCATGGTTGAACATGAGTCTATTGATGAAATGTTCAGTAGATTCACTATCATTAACAATGACCTAAAGTCTCTTGGAAAAAGCTATTTAAACCAAGAGCAAGTGAGAAAGATCCTTAGAAGTCTTCCAAAAATATGGAGACCTAAGGTAACAACAATCCAAGAAGCTAAGGACCTTGCTGTTCTAAAGCTAGATGAACTGCTTGGTTCACTGAAAGTTCATGAGCAAGAACTCATGGATGAACTGCCAAGAAAAGGAAAGTCCATTGCTTTGAAAGCAAGCACTTCCAAAAGAAACAGCTTGACTCCTACTGAAGTTAATGCTTCTGAAGAAGATGAAACATCATCAGAAAGGGATGATGAACTTGCCTTCATCTCAAGAAAAATCCAGAAGCTGATAAGGAGAAAAGGCAAAGGAAAGAAAAGTTTCAACTTCAAGAAGGAAGGACAGAAAGCTGAAAACTCAAAGGCACAAGTCATCTGCTATGAATGCAACAAGCCAGGACATTTCAAATCAGAATATCCCCAGCTAAAGAAAGATTCAAAGACTTTCCAGAGAAGGAAAGCTATTATGGCAACTTGGGATGACTCAGACAGCTCTTCAGAAGAAGAAGATACTGGAGAAGAAGAAGCAAACTTATGCCTCATGGATGGAAGTGATGATGAAGAAAATAAGGTAATTACTTATACTCCTACTGCATACAAAAAATTAAAGATGCATTTGAGAATCTATTATCTGATTCACACACACTTGCACAAAAATGTGCACTTCTAAAAGAACAACTAGTTAAAACTAAAGAGGAAAATGAAAAGTTAAAAGAAGATAATGATAGACTAAGTAAAACTAATCAATATCTTTAACAATCACACTTTAAGCTATCAGAACAAGTAAGGATGATAAAAGAGAACCCTGCAGAAGATACAAATTCTGCAGCACTGTAGAAGGAAAACTATCTTCTGCAGAAAAAGGTTGATGAACTGCAAATAGATTTAAGTAAATTTGTTAGTAGCACACACAATTTGAATAAATTAATAGGAAGTGTCAGAGGAACAACTGATAAATGTGGATTAGGATTTCATGAGACAGGAACATCAAAATTCAAGAAAACTATTTTCATTCCTGCTAAAAGGCAACCTCCTAAATGTTCTTGGTGTAACAAAATTGGACATATTGCTCAAAATTGTTACAAAAGAAAAGGGAGCTGGAAAAGAAAGGTATCTAACCCTTCAGGACCCAAAAGCATTTGGGTATCTAAATCTTTACTCTATTCTGATGTAGGAAAAAGGAGGATCCCTCAAGAAGAAAGAGCTATGGTTCTTGGACAGTGGGTGCTCAAGACATATGACCGGAGACAAAAGAAAATTCATACTTCTCCACAAAATGGAAGGTGGAACAGTTACCTTTGGAGACAACAACAAAGCTCACATCAAAGGTATTGGAAAGATAGGTATGAAAAATTCTACCCAAATTAATAATGTATATTATGTAAAAGGGTTAAAACATAATCTTCCTAGCATAAGTCAACTATGTGACAGTGGCTATGAAGTTATGTTTCAACCAACATTTTGTGAAATTAGAGAAGCATCTACAAAGAAGGTCCTATTTTCTGGTATTAGAAGCAAAAACCTATATAGCATTTGTCTAGAAGAACTATCTGATTATAAATGCTTTGCTTCTTTTGAAAATGACAAATGGACATGGCATAGGAAAGTAGGGCACCTAAATATGAAAAACATTTCCAAATTATCTAAGCTAGACCTACTTAGAGGATTGCCAAAAATCAAATTTGAAAAGGATAGAATGTGTGATGCATGTGTAAAAGGAAAACATACGAAATCAAGTTTTCATCCTAAAAATGTCATCACTACTAAAAGAATATTGGAATTGCTGCATATAGATTTGTTTGGACCTTCCAAAACACCAAGTCTAGGAGGAAAGAAATATGGACTTGTTATTGTAGATGACTACTCTAGATTCACCTGGGTTTTATTTCTTACATCTAAGGATGAATCATTTGATGCTTTCAAAATCTTCTCAAAGAAGATACAGAATGAAAGTAGCCATTTAATAGCTTCTGTAAGAAGTGATCATGGAGGAGAATTTGAAAATCATTCCTTTAAAAACTTCTTTGATGAAAATGGAATTTCACACAATTTCTCCTGTCCTAGAACTCCATAACAAAATGGAGTTGTAGAAAGGAAAAATAGAACCCTCCAAGAAATGGCTAGAACCATGTTAAGTGATAGTGGCATTCAAAAATACTTTTGGGCTGAAGCTGTGTTAACTGCCTGCTATACACTTAACAGGGTTTCCATCAGAAGTATCTTGAACAAAACTCCATATGAAATATGGAAAGGAAGCAAACCCAGTGTTGGATATTTTCATGTATTTGGATGTGAATGTTTCATTTTAAATAATAAAGAAAATCTTGAAAAGTTTGATGCAAAATCTGAACAAGGAATCTTTCTTGGATATTCTACAACTTCAAAGCTTATAGAATTTATAATATCAAGAATCAAACCATAGAAGAAAGCATGCATGTTGTTTTCAATGATACTAATCCCTCTTGTCAAGAGAAACATACAAAAGAATCAGATGATGAAGGGGAGCTACTGCAGAAGCAATCTTCTGACAGAAAAGGCTCTCCAGAAGATACAGCAGAACATGGATCTCCTGCAGAAGGGTCTGCAGAAGATACTGATAAAGCTGAAGAAAGTCTTCCCAAGAGCTGGAAGCTAATCACCAATCATCCTCATGAACAAATCATTGGAAGCACTGCAGAAGGTGTCACAACTATATCACAACTCAGAAACAATGGAAATAGTTCAGCACTCCTGTCTCAAATTGAACCAAGAAATATAAATGAAGCCTTAGAAGATGAATCATGGGTAAATGAAATGAAAGAAGAATTGGATCAATTTGAGAAGAACAAAGTGTGGACACTAGTACCTTCTCCAGAAGATCACTCCATTATTGGCACTAAATGGGTTTTCAGAAACAAAATGGATGAAGAAGGTAAAGTTATCAGAAATAAAGCAAGGTTAGTGGCTCAAGGATACAATCAACAGGAAGGTATTGATTTTGATGAAACTTTTGCACCTGTTGCTAGACTATAAGCTATTAGAATTCTACTTGCTTTTGCTGCTCACAAAAATTTCAAACTTTACCAAATGGATGTTAAAAGTGCTTTTTTAAATGGTTACATAAGTGAGGAAGTGTTTGTGCACCAACCTCCTGGTTTTGAAAATCCAAAACATCCAACTTATGTTTTCAAACTCACAAAAGCATTATATGGTTTGAAGCAAGCTCCTAGAGCTTGGTATGAGAGATTAAGTAGTTTCCTTCTTAACAATGAGTTTTGTAGAGGAAATATTGACACAACCTTGTTAAGAAAATTATTAAGAAGGATCTACTAATTGTGCAAATTTATGTAGATGACATCATTTTTGGATCAACAAATACAAAAATGTGTCAAGATTTCTCTAATCTAATGAAAGGAGAATTTGAAATGAGTCTTATGGGAGAACTTAAGTACTTTCTTGGATTAAAAATAAAGCAAGAAAAATCTAGAATTTTCATATACCAAGAAAAGTATATTAAGGATCTTCTCAGAAGATACAGAATGGAAGGATGAAAATCCATGGGAACTCCCATGCATCCTTCTATAGTTCTAGACTAGGATGAAAATGGAAAATCTGTATTTGAGAAAGAGTATAGAGGAATGATAGGATCTCTATTATATTTAACTGCTAGTAGACCAGACATTCTATTTTCAGTAGGACTATGTGCTTGATTTCAACCTTCTCCAAAAGAATCATATGTTGCTGCTGTGAAAAGAATACTCAGATATCTTGTTGGAACCACTGATCTTGGTCTTTGGTACAAGAAAGGTACAAAATTTGACTTGACAGGATATTGTGATGCTGATTATGCTGGAGATAGACTAGATAGAAATAGCACAAGTGGTGGATGTCAATTTCTTGGAGAAGCATTGGTATCTTGGTCATGCAAAAAGCAACCTACCATAGCTTTATCTACTGTAGAAGCAGAATATGTATCTGCTGCAAGCTGCTGCTCTCAAATGTTATGGATAAAGCATCAAATGGAGGATTATTGCTTAAGGTACACAAAAATTCCTATATTTTGTGACAATACAAGTGCCATAAACTTGTCCAAGAATCCTATACAACATTCTAGGTCTAAACACATTGATATAAAACATCATTTCATTAGGGATCGTGTGCAGAAAAATGAAATTAAACTTAAATTCATTGAAACCAAGCTTCAAGTTGTTGACATTTTCACTAAACCCCTTGTAGAAGATAAATTTGTATTTATTAGAAAAAATTGAATATGTGCAGATTATTAAATTGATGAATTGGTTAGTTTGATTGAAATTTAATTCTGTAATGAACACAGAAGATGTTCGTATCTTCTACAGAAGGTATAATATCAATTAGGAACTGTTCCTTCAACAAAAATATGAAGAACTTCTTCCTTCTATTCAAGAAGAAGAATTTTCTTCTCCAAAGTCTAAACCTCATCTGACATATCCTCATAGTTCTTCAGAAAGACTGAACATCAATACTAGGAAAAGTCACTATCAACTTCTCATAATTCTCTCTCCTAGGTCAACTCTGAAAATGACACTACATGAGCAGCTGGGTGCTTAGCTCTCCAAGTGTTATAGATAAAAAGGTTCCTTTTGTCCCTTTAATTCGAAAAGAAAGATAGTTACCCAAATTAGGTAATTAAATTTCTGACCGTTTGAAACAACAAATTGTAGAAATGCGCGCTATTCTCTCTCCCTCTCTTCTACTATAATGTTCTCTCTCCTATCAAACGACTAGTTAGAATAGTTATATCTCAGCTAAGGAACTCAGTCCCTTCCTCTCCTAACCCTTTCTGCACTCCAAAAACAAAACTGCTTATCCTCTTCACCATACTCTATTTTTCTGCTAAAAATGAGAATGAAGTCCATTGCGTGCAAAAATGCCTCTACCTCCTCACCCCCTCTCAGAGGAAGATAATCCAGAACCATTTGAAATTACAGGGATGGAGATGATTCCATACTCAGAACCCATTCGTGCTGAACCTTTATCCACAGAACCTCCCATGGCAGAACCTGTCTCAATTACAGCAAAGCACTCATCAGCTTCACCTACTTCACCCATAGATAAATCACCAACTGAAGAACCAGCACCAATATCAGCTGAAGAAACTGCTCCTGAACCATTCAAATAAATACCAAAACCTTCTCCAGCCTTCACCAAAACCAAACCTGTCTCAGCTTCTTCCTCCTCAAATATTCCCTCTGATATCCCTATTGTTAGAGTTAGAAGGTCTGAAAGGAATAAGGCCTCTTTCCATACCATTGGAAATGATCCAAACAATTGCATTGGGATTGATTCTCCACCCAAACCCTCATCTCCTACTGGCACTCAAAAATCCAGTTCTCAAACCTGTACAGAAGATGAGAAAAATGCTTCAGAAGGAGGAAGCAAAGAAGAAAGTGATCCTTTTGAGGATCCTGAAGATAGTGATTTGGACCTTTTTGAGAATTCTGAGATGCTCAAGGCATTCTCTGAGAACTGGAAATGGAAAAAGCATCATTCCTGGTAGAGTATTCATGATAAGAGAGATAAGAAGAGGAGGATGGGATATTAGTCACTTTCTCCAGAAGCAAGGATGGGGAGATTTCCTTGTCTTTAAGGAACCGATATATGCCAGGATTATAAAAGCTTTCTATGCTTCTGCAAGCAACTATAAGAGTGATGGGAACTCTCTTGTTGCTGATGTCAAAGGTTCAACTATCATCCTCACCCCGAGCATTATTGAAGAAGTTCTCAATTTGCCTGCATGTCAAAATCATCTCTATGAAGACACTTGGTATGCTTCTGTAGGAATTTCCAAGGAAGAAGTTGTTAGAAAAGTCCTCAGCAAACCCAACCTACCTCTTGTCTCTATTAAACTAGTCCCAATTTGTAGGCTATTCCATAAAATGTGTTGTTACTCCATTCTTCCTAGAGCTGGAACCCTTAAAAGGGTTACAGACCAAGACCTACTAGTTCTGTACCATTTGCTGATTGGAAAACCACTTTCCCTATCCTACCTGTTTCTTAGAAGCATGATTTACTCAGCCAATCCATAGAGAGCTTATGCCAGCCTACCATATGGCATGTTGTTAACCAAAATCTTCAGATTGTACAATGTGCCTCTTGAAGATGAAGAATGTGAAGACATCTGCACCTTCTTTAACAGAAAGAATATTAAGAAAATGAAGATGGTACATCCCACTCATTCTGAGCTATTTTCCAGCAGTAGCAGTGGAGAAGAAGAAGCTTCTGAAGAAGAAAGGGCTCTAAGGACTAAGAAGAAGAAGAAGGTACTTAAGACCTTCTCCAAAAAAAGGAAAGGTCCAACAGTACCTGCTGGAGATGGAGAGCCCAGTAAAGCTCAAAAGGTTTCTTCTTCTGGAGCTGAAATGGACTGTCCAACTCCTTCTTCCTCACATGACAGCATGGACACCTCACCCTTTGAGGATGATAAAGCTTCTTCTCCAGTAGAGCATCCTTTTATAGAAGAGGAGTCTGCAGAAGAAGAAAGGGAGCAAATCGCTTGCTTCTGCAGAGGGATTAGCTATCAATACCCTAATAATGCTTTACACTGCTCAACCTACCTCTCCCACCATTCCATTCCCAACACCCCCCACTACTGCAGCTGCTATAGAGGAAGTAGCTACTAAGGAAGCAGTGCAGAAGGAAGAAACTCCATCAGGTCCTTCTGCAGGAACCTTTGGAACTGATCTGATGAATTAATTCCTTGCTTCTTCCCATTTTGGACTCCTCCATTCCTGCTACTATGCTCCTCAAAGACTCTATTCATGCTGTGTCTGCTCATCTCTCATCTATGGAGACATTTCTCCACCAACTAAGTGCTGAGAAGGAAGAAATGCCCCTGCTCCTCTGCAGAAGGAAGAGGCTGCTGAACCTGAAGATGCTTCTCTCACTGCCCCGGCTGAACCTACTCCTTCCTCCCAAACACTTGAGAGACAAGTGAGGAAAATAAAGGCAGACATCAAGAAATTATTTTCTAATATCAATGTTCTACAAAATTCTGTAAATGAGATGATTGACAGGTTCACACAGCACCAGTTCTGGTTCAACACCTTTGTCCTACCTGTCATTGCTCCTCAAGCACCACAAATGCCATTTAATCAATACCAGCCTCCTCAGAATATCCTCCAACCAACTACCTCATCATCCTCTGACCATTCTTCACCCTCTAAGTAGAAGAAGATGATTCTGCTTCTCCTAGGACTTATTAGATTCTTTTTGATAGATGACAAAGGGGGAGAAGTAGTATGTAGTAGGTTATGTGACATTGTTATGTCTTAGGAATCTGATAGGAGAGATCTTATTTGGCTTATTTTGTATGACATTGATCATGTCTTTTTGGATGATCTTGGATGATCTTTTTTATGATTAATGAATGTTCAAATTAAATTATGCTTTTTCCTGGTGATATAAATTGCTCTACAATCTGATCAATTGATTAACTATAACAATAAAGTTTTGTGTGTGCATTCTTGAAACTTACATGAAATTTACAATAATCTGAATGACATAAAAGGAAATGATAAAGGTACATGCATACACTCAGGGGGAGTACCTTCAGAATTATAACAATGTAAAACTTGATAGGTTGTCATCATCAAAAAGGGGGAGATTGTAAGGTCCAAGAATCCCTTAAAGAATGTTTTAATGATGACAATCAAACAAGGTTTACTTGGAATAATTCTGAACTTTAAGAACTAATGATTTTGTTCAAGTGAATGTTCAAAAGATACATGTAAGCATCTACAGAAGGAACAATTGAACAACAAAAGAAGGAAATGAATGACACTTATTTATGAAGATAAGTCTCAGATTTGACAAGAATGACAAATCTGTGAAAAATAGATAGACCGCATATTGAAAAGCAACAAGAGGCACACTGTCATTGTCCAGAAGATCAGAACAACTTTCTAAGAGAAGAAATCATAATAAATTGTGTTAGAAGGAAGATTCATTTTGAGACAGTAAAAGAAAAGCTCATTACTGACTTTCTAACATCAAGATATGCTTTCTTTGATATATGAAAGTAATTACCAGAAGATGGATGGCTGCTTCTTAGAAGAACCTAAGATTACTAATTCTGCAGAAGGAACAGAATATGTCTTAAACCAAAGAACAGATTGAATTCCTTGTCTTCTAAGAACACAACCGTACAATAAAAATAAAGATATTCTCAATCAAGCAAAGGATGAATATTAAAAGGATCTGCAAGAGAAGTGAATCTCCAGAAGTCCTGCAGAAGGAATGCATTGCTGCAGAAGATACAAATAAGGCTAAATTCATGATAATCTTCTTCTTCTCATCTTCTCATGATTCCAATGGATCAATTAACTCAAGAATAAGTAAAAATACTATACTGGAAGGTTTCAGCTTATTTGAAGAAGAATTGCCTTGAGAAACAACCCAAAAACAGCCTGCAGAAGGAACCCTGCAGAAGGAAGAGCTGGTCAAACTTGACAGCTGTAAAGCTGTACTTGCTGCAGCAGAGAAAGGGACATCTCCTTGGACACAGCTGGCTGCCCAAAGGCTATTTTGCTCTAGCCCTCTATAAAAGGAGAGTTCCTCCACACTTGGAACTCACCTCACTCAAGAAGAAACATAAAAATCTGCTGTTTCATTGCTCCTATCTTCTGGAAAATTTCTCTCTCCTTCATAAGAGTGCTTTCTGGTCTGAAAAGCTTTGGAGAGGGTCTTGGCTCATCAATCTGCTTCTGCTGTGCAAGTATTGTAATAGTTTGAGCCTTGTTTGTTTTATTCTTTCTCATATTGATTGTAAAAGTCTCAAAATAGGTGTGCAGGTGCATAGCCTTCTTCTGAGCAGTAAGGGAAAGGTTTTCCTGTGAGGTTTACTGAGATTTGGTGATCTCAGTGGGATTATAGAATCTGCATAAGGTACTTGCAGTATTATGGGTAGTGAATCTTCTGCAGTTGATATTCAGTTGTAAGACTGAGTTGGTTAGGTTGTTGTTGGCCTGAAGAGGCAGGTAAAGAATACTAGTGGTAAGGTTACCCAAGAAGATTGTAAGTTGTTTGAAAGAGTGAGAAAATCCTACAGGTGTAGGGACTGGAGGTAGCCTCAGGTTGGAAGAGGTGAACCAATATAAATTTCTGTGTCATCTTTTTTACTCTCCCTCTTTATTATTATTGCACATTACCTAACTTGAGATATATATTCTAAATAATTAAAACAAGCTAACCATTACCTTCTGGAAGTTTATTTCTTTATACTTAGCCAAGGCAAACCCTTGAGCAGAAGAAGTATCAAAAGAAATTGCAGATAAATTTTATTCAATCACAATTCAACCCCCTTCTTGTGATTGAAGCCAAAACTTCAATTGGTACCAGAGCTTGCCTCTAGGTTTGAACTTACTTAACAGTAAGAGAGGAAAAGATCAAGGGAAATGGCTAATCATGGAGCTGCAATGTTCATACCAGAAGGATCATCCATAAATAGACCACCAGCATTTGATGGAAAGGACTACTACTATTGGAAGGATAGGGTGAAATTGTTCCTAGAATCCCAAGACATTGACCTTTGGGATATTATGGAAAAGGGAAATTTCATTCCAGTAACTAGAAGCACCAGAACTCTTGCTCAGCCCAAAGAAGGAGAATCAGAAATACAGCAAGAAGATCCTCAACCAAAAGCCAGAGAAGATTGGACCTCAGAAGATAAGCAAAAGTATCTTGTGAACTCCAAAGCCAAATTCTTTCTTCTCTGTGCACTAAGCAGGGGAGAATATGACAAAGTTGCTGGTTGTTCAACAACCAAAGAAATATGGGATACACTTAAAATAGCCCATGATAGAACTGACCAGGTTAAAAATCTAAAATCAATATATTGATTCATCAATATAAAATGTTCAGCATCGTTGAACATGAGTCTATTGATGAAATGTTCAGTAGATTCACTATCATTATCAATGACCTAAAGTCTCTTGGAAAAAGCTATTTAAACCAAGAGCAAGTGAGAAAGATCCTTAGAAGTCTTCCAAAGATATGGAGACCTAAGGTAACAGCAAGAACTAATGGATGAACTGCCAAGGAAAGAAAAGTCCATTGCTTTGAAAGCATGCACTTCCAGAAGAAACAGCTTGACTCCTACTGAAGTTAATGCTTCTGAAGAAGATGAAACGTCATCAGAAAGGGATGATGAACTTGCCTTCATCTCAAGAAAAATCCAGAAGCTGATAAGGAGAAAAGGCAAAGGAAAGAAAAGTTTCAACTTCAAGAAGGAAGGACAGAAAGCTGAAAACTCAAAGGCACAAGTCATCTTCTATGAATGCAACAAGCCAGGACATTTCAAATCAGAATGTCCCCAGCTAAAGAAAGATTCAAAGACTTTCCAGAGAAGGAAAGCTATGATGGCAACTTGGGATGACTCAGACAGCTCTTCAGAAGAAGAAGATACTGGAGAAGAAGAAGCAAACTTATGCCTCATGGCTGGAAGTGATGATGAAGAAAATGAGGGTAATTACTTATACTCCTACTGCATACAAAGAATTAGAAGATGCATTTGAGAATCTATTATCTGATTCACACACACTTGCACAAAAATGTGCACTTCTAAAAGAACAACTAGTTAAAACTAAAGAGGAAAATGAAAAGTTAAAAGAAGATAATGATAGACTAAGTAAAACTAATCAATATCTTCAACAATCACACCTTAAGCTATCAGAACAAGTAAGGATGATAAAAGAGAACTCTGCAGAAGATACAAATTCTACAGCACTGCAGAAGGAAAACTATCTTCTACAGAAAAAGGTTGATGAACTGCAAATAGATTTAAGTAAATTTGTTAGTAGCACACATAATTTGAATAAATTAATAGGAAGTGGCAGAGAAACAACTGATAAAAGTGGATTAGGATTTCATGAGGCAGGAACATCAAAATTCAAGAAAACTGTTTTCATTCCTGCTAAAAGGCAACCTCCTAAATGTTCTTGGTGTAACAAAATTGGACATATTGCTCAAAATTGTTACAAAAGAAAAGGGAGCTGGAAAAGAAAGGCATCTAACCCTTCAGGACCCAAAAGCATTTGGGTACCTAAATCTTTGCTCTATTCTGATGTAGGAAAAAGGAGGATCCCTCAAGAAGAAAGAGCTATGGTTCTTGGACAGTGGCTGCTCAAGACATATGACTGGAGACAAAAGCAAATTCATACTTCTCCACAAAATGGAAGGTGGAACAGTTACCTTTGGAGACAACAACAAAGCTCACATCAAAGGTATTGGAAAGATAGGTATGAAAAATTCTACCCAAATTAATAATGTATATTATGTAAAGGGTTAAAACATAATCTTCTTATCATAAGTAAACTATGTGACAGTGGCTATGAAGTTATGTTTCAACCAACATTTTGTGAAATTAGAGAAGCATCTACAAAGAAGGTCCTATTTTATGGTCTTAGAAGCACAAACCTATATAGCATTTGTCTAGAAGAACTATCTGATCTTACATGCTTTGCTTCTTTTGAAAATGACAAATGGACATGGCATAGGAAAGTAGGGCACCTAAAAATGAAAAGCATTTCCAAATTATCTAAGCTAGACCTAGTTAGAGGATTGCCAAAAATCAAATTTGAAAAGGATAGAATGTGTGATGCATGTGTAAAAGGAAAACATACGAAATCAAGTTTTCATCCTAAAAATGTCATCACTACTAAAAGAATATTGGAATTGCTGCATATAGATTTGTTTGGACCTTCCAAAACACCAAGTCTAGGAGGAAAGAAATATGGACTTGTTGTTGTAGATGACTACTCTAGATTCACCTGGGTTTTATTTCTTACATCTAAGGATGAATCCTTTGATACTTTCAAAATCTTCTCAAAGAAGATACAGAATGAAAGTAGCCATTTAATAGCTTCTGTAAGAAGTGATCATGGAGGAGAATTTGAAAATCATTCCTTTAAAAACTTCTTTGATGAAAATGGAATTTCACACAATTTCTCCTGTCCTAGAACTCCACAACAAAATTGAGTTGTAGAAAGGAAAAATAGAACCCTCCAAGAAATGGCTAGAACCATGTTAAGTGATAGTGGCATTCAAAAATACTTTTGGGCTGAAGCTGTGTCAACTGCCTGCTATATACTTAACAGGGTTTCCATCAGAAGCATCTTGAACAAAACTCCATATGAAATATGGAAAGGAAGAAAACCCAGTGTTGGATATTTTCATGTATTTGGATTTGAATGTTTCATTTTAAATAATAAAGAAAATCTTGAAAAGTTTGATGCAAAATCTGAACAAGGAATCTTTCTTGGATATTCTACAACTTCAAAAGCTTATAGAATTTATAATATCAAGAATCAAACCATAGAAGAAAGCATGCATATTGTTTTCAATGATACTAATCCCTCTTGTCAAGAGAAACATACAAAAGAATCAGATGATGAAGGGGAGCTACTGCAGAAGCAATCTTCTGACAGAAAAGGCTCTCCAGAAGATACAGCTGAACAGGGATCTCCTGCAAAAGGGTCTGCAGAAGATACTGATAAAGCTGAAGAAAGTCTTCCCAAGAGCTGGAAGCTAATCACCAATCATCCTCATGAACAAATCATTGGAAGCACTGCAGAAGGAGTCAGAACTAGATCACAACTCAGAAACAATGGAAATAGTTCAGCACTCCTGTCTCAAATTGAACCAAGAAATATAAAAGAAGCCTTAGAAGATTAATCATGGGTAAATGCAATGAAAGAAGAATTGGATCAATTTGAGAAGAACAAAGTGTGGACACTAGTACCTTCTCCAGAAGATCACTCCATTATTGGCACTAAATGGGGTTTCAGAAACAAAATGGATGAAGAAGGTAAAGTTATCAGAAATAAAGCAAGGTTAGTGGCTCAAGGATACAATCAACAGGAAGGTATTGATTTTGATGAAACTTTTGGACCTGTTGCTAGACTAGAAGCTATTAGAATTCTACTTGCTTTTGCTGCTCACAAAAATTTCAAACTTTACCAAATGGATGTTAAAAGTGCTTTTTTAAATGGTTACATAAGTAAGGAAGTGTTTGTGCACCAACCTCCTGGTTTTGAAAATCCAAAACATCCAACTTATGTTTTCAAACTCACAAAAGCATTATATGGTTTGAAGCAAGCTCCTAGAGCTTGGTATGAGAGATTAAGTAGTTTCCTTCTTAACAATGAGTTTTGTAGAGGAAAGATTGACACAACCTTGTTTAAGAAAATTATTAAGAAGGATCTACTAATTGTGCAAATTTATGTAGATGACATCATTTTTGGATCAACAAATAAAAAAATGTGTCAAGATTTCTCTAATCTAATGAAAGGAGAATTTGAAATGAGTCTTATGGGAGAACTTAAATACTTTCTTGGATTACAAATAAAGCAAGAAAAATCTGGAATTTTCATATACCAAGAAAAGTATATTAAGGATCTTCTCAGAAGATATTGAATGGAAGGATTAAAATCCATGGGAACTCCCATGCCTCCTTCTATAGTTCTAGACCAGGATGAAAATGGAAAATCTGTATCTGAGAAAAAGTATAGAGGAATGATAAGATCTCTATTATATTTAACTGCTAGTAGACCAGACATTCTATTTTCAGTAGGACTATGTGCTAGATTTCAATCTTCTCCAAAAGAATCACATGTTGCTGCTGTGAAAAGAATACTCAGATATCTTGTTGGAACCACTTATCTTGGTCTTTGGTACAAGAAAGGTACAAAATTTGTACCCCCTCTATGGGCCCCGCACAACTTAGGTAATATCATCATCAAAAGGTGATATACACCATCATCATCATCATGCATTATTATGCTCATCATTAAGCACCATCATCATAAAGTGATATACACTATCATCATTAACATCATCATAACATTCACCATCATCATTAATCACATGGCATATTATGCACACCAAAACATCATCAATCACATGGCATATTCACCAATCATTATGCACACCAAATCATCATCAACATCATTAATCATCAATACCATAATCATAATAAAGCATTATCAAACAACATCAATCATCATCAAGCACTTAGGATCTCAAAATCCACTATGGTAATCAATTACTAGCCGATTACCTGCAACCAAACACTCTGGTAATTGATTACAACATCCCTGTAATAGATTACCTGCAAGCAATCTCTCTGGTAATCGATTACCACAATCCTGTAATCGATTACCAGCGAACAAACAACACTTTTTGGATACCCAGAACACACTGGTAATCCATTACACACCCTGGTAATCGATTACCCGCGACGCAGATCGCAGTTCTCACGATTTTTATCATCTCTAAACCTCTCTTTTCAATCCCTAATCAATCATCTTTGTTAAATAATCATTCTTATGCGTTTATAACATCAAAACTCAGTAAAACAACAATCTTTTCACAGATTATACAACCAATCCATCAAAATCCCAAATCCTCAAATCCCTAATTTCCCTCTTTTCATTATTCTCAATATCCTCTTTAATTTCACCCAATAAATCATCAATATTCATCCAATCAATCATAAATCAACAGTTTTAATCATTCATTCTCAGTTATAACATATACCAATACGTGTTTCTAGTCTTAAATTACTACCCAAGCACCCCTACATGCATATACAAGCAGCACCCTCTTCCCCACCGTACCTTAAGCGAAGATCGATTAACCGCAAGGAAGTCCCTTTCTTGGTTCTTGATGCTCACTCTGCAGCAATCCCCTCTTGAGACTCGGTTTCTCCCCCCCTTCGCGTTTCGCTCTCTGGAGATTATACGAATAAGGATTAGGGTGAACTGATAACCCCTCCTTACTAGAATGCCTAATTGGGCTTGGGCCCACTCTCAACCCCCTTATCTTCTTTTTAAAATGAAGTAGCTTTATGGATAAAACTAATAATAATATTACTCCTATTATTTATTCATCTATTTAGTTAATTATTTCCTCTACTTATTTATTTAAATTAATTAATATTTTACTTAATAAAATTTAGGATGTTACAATTAAAATGCACCCCTTTGAAAAAAGGGAAGTTGCACCCCTGTTTAGAACCAGATGTTGTAGGTTTTTGTGTTCTTAATTATCAAATTTATTTTAAAATAATAAAAAATCAATCCTTAAAAAAATCCAAATCAATCAATCAATCAACAATATTTTAAAACTATGTAATTTTAATTTTTCTATTGCACCGGGGGATGCGTGATAAATACAAATCATACACATTAACCATCCCTTAAATTTAACCTTTTGATACATCTTTTATACTTAATTAACAAGTCATAAGCATATTATGCTAATTCAGGTTCATATTGGGTTTAGTTACATTTTTCAACATTACACTATTTTCGTATTTCAAGCATAACTCAAGTTCTAGACATCTAAAAATGATGTACTTTATATTGTAAGAAAGATAAAAGAAAGCCTTACAACTTTGATAAAGCACCCAAAAGCTAAATCAGATGTCTAGTGGGTCAAAATGGGCTTGAAAGACGGAATGGTTAGCATTACATGAAAACCTGACCAACACCCAATAATTGGGCCATAACTTGGGCTAGAGAACTCCTTTTGGGCTTAACCTAACGATAGTTGAAAGCTAAGATCCCGGGCTTGATTTCATCTGAAGAAAACTTCCTTGCATTTTTCCAGATGGATGATGAAATGCTCGGTGCAAGTGGGAGACAAGTTGGTAATGATAGCTAGAGTAGGTGAATAATTCAAAGTAATGGACAAATGCATTAGGTAATTGATCAATAAGTCTATTTGTGGACAAAACATGCTTAGTCATGGCTGAGTGATCATCTTTGGAATGACATCTTTTCCTCTCCTATTTATAGGAGGGCTTGCTAGGGAGAATATCATCCAAGTTATAGTAGAAATTACTAAGAGTTTCATTTACTGTTGTTCATCATTTTGTAAAGTCTTTATGGAAGGCTAAGTTTGTATTCAATTCAAGGAGTCAAGCATATTTTCATCTTTATTTTGAGGTTTGATCTTCATTTACATGTTCATTGAATTACATCTACCTTGCTTTTCTACTCCACTTGCTTCAATTCCATTTTTTTTTATCAAAGCTTGATTAATGGTTAACATGTTTTAGTTATGAAATTTGTTATTGATGTATGTTGTACTCTTGATTGGTTAATCATCATGCAACAATTAAAAAGTATAGAGTAAGTAATTGAATTGAAGGTATTCATTTAATTATTTACTACAATTGGGTTCCGACTATAAAATTGATTTGGATCTAACATAAGATTTGGTGGTTACTAGATCTTGTTAATCTTAATCAATTGAATTCTAAAAATTATTTCAGTAGTGAATCTAGGGATCATTGTAGGAGTTTCATATGATCCTAAGTTGATAGATTTAATCTCTTGAGTGAAGAGTCTACTTTACAGGTTGAGGAAGTTCAACAGAGGAGGGAGTGGAAGGCTCAATTGTGTGATGCTATGTCACTTAAGGACAAATTATTATTCCAAAAATCACGGCTTACTTGGCTTGCAGCAGGGGATGCTAACACAAAATTCTTTCATGCATGTATTAATAAGAGAAGAATCAGAAATGAAATCAAGAGTCTGAAGGTGTCAAATGAGTTGTTTTCTGATCCATCAGGACTTAAAGAGGTTGTCAAAGGATTTTTTGAAAAGCACTTTGAGGAGAAGATATGTCATCGACCTTACCTTCAGGAGTCAATTTTTAAAACTTTGCAAGATGATGATGCTACAAGTCTGATTATGCCTTTCTCTGAGGAGGAAGTGAAGAGTGCAGTGTGGGATTGTGAGGGCTCCAAAAGTCCAGGACTAGATGGCTTCAATTTTAATTTTATTAAACAGTTTTGGGGTCTTATGAAACCTGATTTTATGGCTTTCTTTCAAGAGTTTCATGCACATGGCAAGCTAGTCAAGGGGTCAAATAGCTCTTTCATTGTCCTTGTGCCTAAAGTAGACAATCCTCAAAAAGTGGAGGAGTTTCGACCTATCTCTCTTATTGGATGCATGTATAAGGTGTTGGCAAAGTTATTGGCAAATAGATTAAGAAAGGTGATTGGTAAGGTAATTTCTGAGTGTCAATCAACTTTTTTGAAAGGAAGACTAATTTTTGATAGTGTTGTGGTGGCAAATGAAGTCCTAGAGGAGGAAATAAGGAGGAAGAAGTCATGCTTATTTTTCAAGGTTGATTTTGAAAAAGCTTATGATTCAGTTAACTGGGATTTCTTATAGTTTGTGATGGAGAGAATGGGGTTTCCTATAATCTGGAGAAGGTGGATAGCTGAGTGTCTATCTACAGCTAGAATCTCAGTTCTTGTTAATGGCAGTCCTTCAAGTGAATTTGGGGTAGGTAGAGAGGTTTGAGGCAAGGAGACCCTTTGGCACCTTTTCTATTTTTAATTTCTGTTGAAGGGTTGAATTCACAGATGTCTAAAGCAGTGCAGGAGCAGGTTTATCAAGGTTATTCAGCTGGCAGAGACAATATAGTAGTGTCACATCTTCAATATGTTGATGATACGATATTTGTTGGAGAAACTTCTGTAAGTAATGTTAGGGCTATTAAAGAAGTCTTACAATTATTTGAGATGGTACCTGGGTTAAAAGTTAACTTCCATAAAAGTAAACTTTTGGTAGTTAATATTGACTTGGAATGGTTGAAGCTTATGGCTCAATTTCTTAATTGTAAAGTTGGGTCTTTTCCTTGCTCCTATTTGTTAGAACCATAGGAAACACTAGAAGGGAGGTTGAATAGTGTTTCAAAACTTTTAAGTAATTTTGGAAATCTTGAATGTATTAAGACAAATTATTATGAAAAACTTAAAATCAGAGTTAATAAAAATGTGCGGAAGATAAGAAAGATAAGTTTGACAAACTTTCTAACAATGATTAAGAAGGTTTTAAATAAACATTCAGTTAACTTAGTTTCTTGTTTCAAACAGAGTTATTTAGAACCTTCTCAAAGTACCTTCTGAAAATTATTACAGAGAATCTCTTCAAAACTGTTTCTAAACAACTTCAGATGATTGGTGATCGTCTGAAGTCTGTTTCTAACTTCTGAACTGAGTTCTTTTCAGACTCACTTCAGAAGGTTATTTCAGAGGTTCTTTAAAGTACATTTTCTGCAATACTTCAAATGATATGAGATAAATTAAAGTTAGTTTATATTTGAAAACTGTTTTATTGAAATTGTTGAATTAGAGTTTGATATGAAAATTACTTTTCAATCCCCTTAGAAAATATAAAGCTGAAAATAAATGAGTTTAAGGGAAAGAAGACTTAGTCAAGAATTTATCCTGGTTCACCCACCAACCCAGTGAGCTACATCCAGTCCCAGGGCAAACCACCACTGGTTTTTTCCACTATCTGAACTCAGATACAAGTATTCTTTTGCCACAGCCTCTTCAGGCGTAAACACAAGTATTCCTTTGTTTTCAACTGCCTCTCCAGGCAACTCATGCAGTATTCTTTTACAAACAAGCCTCTCCAGGCTCTCAATTGAGTATTCTTTCTTAACCAAGCCTCTCCAGGCTTAAACCGAGTATTCTTTCTTAAACAAGCCTCTCCAGGATTTAACCAAGTATTCTTACTTAACCAAGCCTCTCCAGGCTTAAACTGAGTATTCTTTCTTCCTCCAAGCCTCTCCAGGCTCTCAGACACATAAAGTGTTTACAACATAAACTAAGTTTAAGTTTCTAAGAAACATAAACTCAGATTCTTCCTGTACTAAGGGTTAACCGAGTACTACTCAGAATACAATGGATAATTCTAAGTACAAAGATGTTACAGAGAGATAAGTGTATGAATTTCTAATTGGGTTCTTCTCTGTATTTTTATTCTTCAGAGAGTTGGCTTGATAAGATATGGTTTGAGCTTTAGCCGGTTCTCTCTTGGCATAATCTCTGCCTTGGGCTTCAATGCCAAACCTTTCTGGTTGACATCTTGTGGATGTAATACTGAGAAATTGGCCCACACTTGATTGTCTTCTTACGATGACAATCCGTCGACACCTTTAGATTCATACTTGAGGCTATTTATATTCTGATAAAATATAGTCGTTGAAGGTTGTTGATAATACCGTTGAGAAGAAGTGATTTGGCTCATATAGCCGTTGTGAAATAGCTTCTTAAATGGTTGCTTCTTCTTGAGCAGAATAGGTGTGCAGATGGTTTAGCCCTGACACACTTTAGATAAGCTCTTTTTGAGAGATTTTCCTTTAGTAGGTTGATATCTTCTTTCTCTTTCTGCTTCCTCATTTCTTTCTTCTTTCTTCTCTGTGAGCGTGAGGAAGTATCCGTTAGATTTGTCTTTTAGCTTGATTTGTGCTAGCTGCTTAGCTTCTGACATTCTGCTCTTTTCTTCTTTTTCTCTCTTGACCAGAGTTCCTTCAAATATTTAGACAATATTCTAGCCGTTGAACAAGTGGTGTTTGCCTTTGTTGAGACTTCTCGTAATTGAGCTTTGTTCATGTAGTCAGAATTGAGAGTCTTCATGTCTTTAGACAGATTGAAATATCTCATCAACTTGTTCAGAGAGTATGTGTGCTCATAAGATTGAATTCTTTAATCTTCACATACTTTCAGAAGATTATTGAGCTTTCAGATGATTGCTTTGACTCAGCTTGATATTAGCAGATTCAACAAATACTTCTTTCAGATGATTGCTTCAAGTCTGTTTTAGTTCTTCAGATTGAGAACACTTTCAGCAAGTTTCTTTCTTCTAGCAAAATTTCTTCTTCTTTTCCTCAGATGATTGCAGCTCTGTTCTTCTTTGTCTCATCTATTCTTCTGTGATCCAGATAGATAAATGATGTTGAATTTAATAGACTTAGTTCAAACATCTTTCTCGTCACTTTCTCGTTCAGTCTTCTAATACATTCTGATCAGCAGTGGGTGCAGCTAGTCTGCGCACACAATGCTTTTCATTGCAGGTGCGGCAGGCGTTGCAGAGTTTCCTTATTTGTGCAAAACCTTTGATCGAGGCAAGAAAGTAATTCTGATTTTTGTGCTGAGATGAGTAATTCATTTGGTAGAGTGTTCTTCACACTTAGCAACATCTTCAAGAGGTCAACTCTTGATTCTGAAACATTCAACCTTCAGATATACAGAGTTCTTTAGACCAGCTTCAAATCTTCAGATGATAGTCATTCTTCAGACTGAGTCAAGTCTTCAGATCTTCAAACTGTCTTCAAATGGTCTTCAGATCTTCAAATTGTCTTCAGATGGTCTTCAGATGATAGTTACTCCTCAGACGGAGTCAAGTCTTCAGTTTATCTTCAAGTCTTCAAATTATGAATATGCTTTAGATGATCTAGTCTTCTTTTCTCCTCTGTTATCCTTCAGATGCAAGCTTGTCTTCAGATGATCAAGGCTTCTTCAGGTCTTCAAATTGTCTTCAGATCTTCAGTGCTTCTTCACGTCTTCAAATTTTCTTCAGATCTTCAGTTCTTCTTCAAGTGTTCAGATTGTCTTCAGATCTTCAGTTCTTCTTCAAGTCTTCAGATGATCAAGTTTTTATTTCTCTTCAGATTCAGTGCTTCGCTTCATCTTCTGATTCGCATTTGTTCTTCTTCTTCTGATTCTGCATTTGTTCTTCTTCTTCTTCTGATTCTACATTTGTTCTTCTTCTTCTGATGAATACTTCAACCTGAGACACAATCTACAAAACAATACCTTTCTTAGTAGCACCTGTTTTCTTTTAATCTAGTCTAATTTGTTAATCATTAAAACCAAGGATAATGAGTCTTGAATCTAATTTGAATACTTAAATTAATTCTAAGACTCAACACTATTTTGGGTTTTCTCTTGGTGCAAACCCCAAAAGCACGTCAACTTGGCAACCTGTCATCCAAAAGGTAGAAAAGAGACTATCAAAGTGGAAAAGTAAAATGTTGTCCTTTGGTGGTAGACTTGTCCTCTTGAACTCTGTGCTCTATTCAATTCTGATCTACTTCCTTTCTTTTTTCAAGGCTCCTAAAGGTATCATTTCTCAACTCCACTCTCTACTTAAAAATTTCCTTTGGGGTGGGGATGATGAACATAGGAAAATAGTATGGATTGCTTGGGATGACGTTTGCAAAGAAAAACAACATGGTGGTTTAGGCTTGAGGGACTTAGGAGCTTTTAATTTAGCTTTGTTAGGCAAGTGGAGGTGGTGGCTACTAGTTGAGAGGGATAGCTTTTGGAATAGGGTATTATCTTCTATATATGGGGTGTCTTCGGTGAGACGAGTGGGAGAGAGGGGTGGTGGTCTGATTTGTGGAGTATTGAAGAGGGTGATAACATGTCTTATGATTGGTTCTCTAATTCAAGTGTTAGAATTGTGGGGAATGGGAGAAACATTTCTTTTTGGAGGGATGCTTGGTGTACCTCAGTTCCTTTTTGTGAGAGGTATAGTCGATTATTTTCCATCACTACTAATAAAGAAGCCTCTGTTGAGGAGATGATTGTGGGATGTGGTGTTATTAGGTGGAATTGGTGCTGGAGGAGGCCTTTATTTCAGTGGGAACTGTCCCAACTATCATTACTTTTACAGGATTTAAGTTTGTTGCAGGCTCATAAGAGGGATGATGATTCTTGGCGGTGGAAATTTGACCCAGGAGGCTGTTATTCAGTTAAAACAGCTTATCAAGCAATTGTAAATGAAGCTATATATGCCAAGGTACCTATCCATAAGTTCATTTGGTGCACGTTGGCCCCCACAAAGGTGTCTTGTTTTGCTTGGAGGGTGTTGCTGGATAGAATTCTAACAAAAGCCAACATTGTTAAGCGGAGAATTCTACAGAGTTCTGAGGCGGGTTGTGTGTGGTGTCACCAATGTCTGGAGTCCTCCTCTCATATATTTTTTGAATGCTCCTTTGCTTATCAGATATGGATGCTTTGTTTGGAGTGGTGTAGCTTGCATTCAATATTGCATAACTCTTTTACTGATCATTTTGAACAGTTCTTGGGTCTTCCCAATTGCAACTCAAACATGCAATACAGGTGGACCTTAGTTTGGTTGGCTATTTTATGGAGCTTATGGTTGGCTAGAAATGAAGCAGTTTTCTCTAACAATTTTCTATCTCCTACTGATTTGGTGGACCTGATTAAACTGCGATCATGGAAGTGGCTGAGAGCTAGAGACCATACCTTCTTCTATCACTTTTCATGTTGGACTGAGCAACCTTCTACATGTTTGGATTTTAAATTGTGATTCCCTTACAATCACTTTTCCCCCTATTTCTACTGGTTGGTGGAAGGATTTTTATTTTTAGTTTTTTTACCTTTTGGTTTGTACTTTTTTGTATTATGGGTTTGAGTACCCCTTGTACTCCATATTAATTAATTCTCTTTGCTTATAAAAAAAATAGCCAATGATTAACCATGAAAATAGCCTCTGAATTCCTTGGATCGATATTGTCTTAAATTGATTTAACCTTTGCTTTTAACTTGATCTTTTGTTTTCTTCAGTTTATTCCAATCAATCAAACCCCCCCCAAAGAAGGATTAATTTGAGTGGATCTTCAAGGTTCAACCCAGTTTGTACCATTCTACTACAAGTATTTTGTAAATTGGATAATTATAATTTTGTGCTGGTTCGACAATTGTCAATACGTAGGAGTGAGAACCAGCCCTGTCAAACCAAAAAATATTTCAAAAATATTTTGCCTCTCCATTTTTAAGGTTGACTTATTTCTTAAATAAATTTTTTAATCATTTTAAAAATACAAAAAAAAATATCAAGACAATTTTTAAGAATGTAATTTTCTTTTTCCAATTCCTTTTTCTTAAATAAATTCTCCAATTTATTCTAAAAAAAATAGAATACAAAAGCCAATTTTCAAAATATTCATGTTTTCAAATTTAAAGTCTTCTTTAAATAAATATCCTCTTTAATTTTAAAAATACAAAAAAAAATCAAAATTAAAAATTAAAAATGTATCCATCTTCCTTTTTTTTCTCTAAAAATCCAAATCCGTTGTCAAAATGATTTCTTTTTAGTAAAAATACAAAATGACAAAATATATTTAACTTTCTTATGCAATAAGGTAAAATAAATATCTTCAAATGTTAACTAAATTTGTAAGATTAATTAGAGGTAACTTGAGACAGATGTCATTGAGTACTAATATCTTCCCTATATATAATTGACTTTCCAATACAAATATGATTTTAAAGAACATTCTCTTTTAAAAGGATTTTTTCGAAATTTTTTTTTTAAAATAAATTTTGTTGGTGACTCTATTGAAAACTAAATTTTTCTGATTTGTCTCGTCATTCCGTCATTACCTCGGTTGCAACATTAACTAAACGAATCAACGTGTCTTGCCAAAAATTGCTCCATATACCTTCATTGCATAACAAGGCTCTATCATTTAATTCACTACCTGTACCACCACCTAATTCTCCCACTTCACAAAATTATATGTTTTTACTCATTTAGTAATTCAACAAAACCCAAACAATAAGGAACATCGTGAAAATAAAACCCATAAAAATAAAATGATGGACAACACTTTCCTTTATTCAACAAATTTCTAGTGTTTCAATTTTAAAGACCCACTCTGCATTTTCTCTATCCATAATTATGCAAAAGCAAGAAAAAAAAATTATGATGTATGATATTCGAAATGACGCGATTTAATTTTCAAAATTTAGGATTTATTTTCCAACGAACTAGGTCTTGAATTTAGAAATTAGGGCGTTATAATGAAATTGAGAGAAAGAGAGAGAACGTCAAAAAACATTGAGAAGAAGGGTAGAGTGAGTGAGTGTCTCACTCTCCAAGATGAGGTCTTAAAATTATAATATAGAGAGTTGATTCTTAAAAATTTTGTCTTGATATTTTTATTTTTTGATTTTTTTTGTATTTTTACAATGATTATGAAAATTTATTTAAGAAATGAATTAAACTTAAATATGGAGAGGCAAAATATTTTTGAAAAATTATTTTGGTTTAACGAGGTCGGTTCTCATTCCAACGTATCCCAGGTACAATGGAAAAATCAAAGTCAGACAATTTTAAAATATTGTTGATTGATTGATTTAGACTTTTTTTAAGAATTAATTTTTTCATCATTTTAAAATAAAATTAATAATTAAGAACACAGAAACCTACAATGTTCGGTGCTAAATAGGGGTACAACTTACTCCCTTTTCCAAAGGGGTGCATTTTAATCGACACCTTCGAAAGCACAAATGATTTGATTTTTTTTACAAGATGTATAAAGTGCAACCTATTTAAAGGGTCACATGATTCTCGCATGTTTGTAGTTTTCTATATTTAACAACATATTATAAGGTACCTTAGATATCTATCTATTATATTACACCGGAACAGTTGTTTGGGCACTGTTCATTCGGTGTTAAATTTTTTTGGCCGGTCAACGATTTTGTGGGTCATTGACCATGTAAAACATAGGTTGGGCTTCCAATTTGTATGTGTTTTTATCTAATATACTCTGCGGGAGACAGTCCTGTTCCTACCATTTTATTTTTTCCCCTAAAACATCACATCATCCTTTTTACTTTCTTTTTATTTTTCTATCAAAATTATATCTCCATTATTTAGTTTCTATTGTAGTGTTTTTTTATGAATCACGGGTATCCTCTACGGGAGACCGTCTGAATCACGTCGTTTTCTTTTTTCTTTTATTTTTTTTATCTCACTTTCATTTTCTTTTTTTATTTTGATATTAAAATATTTTCTCTCATTATTCGTTTTTATTAATATATATGTTTCTTTATAAAAGAAATTTTTTTATCACTGCCGGATATTCTCCACGGGAGACAGTTCTGTTCCTACCATTTTATTTTTTCTCCCAAAAACATCACATCATCCTTTTTACTTTTTTTTTCATTTTTTATCAAAATTATATCTCCATTTATTTAGCTTCTATTATAGTGTTTTTTTAATGAATCACGGGTATCCTCCTGTGAACTGCGGGTATTCTCCACGGGAGACAATCCTGTTTCTACTATTTTATTTTTTCTCAGACATTAATTTTCTTTTTATTATTATTATTATTATATGACATTTAATGTACATAAACATATTTATTATATTTCCTAGTATGCGTTTTTATTAATTAAAAATCAGAAATGGACGATGACAAAAACCGCATGATCCTTTTTACTTTCTTTTCATTTTTTTTATCAAAATTATATCTTCATTTATTTAATTTCTATTGTTGTGATTTTTTTTCCTTTTTATTTGTTTTTAATTAATCATTCACTTATAATATCATTCTTCTTCATTCTCACGTTATAAAGTGATCCTCCACGAGAGACAGTTTTAAACATGTCGTTTTCTTTCTTTTAAAAACCATCACACCATCCTTTTTACTTTCTTTTTATTTTTTATTAAAATTATATCTCCATTTATTTAGCTTCTATTGTAGTGTTTTTAAATGAATCATGGGTATCCTCCACGGGGGGAGACGGTCTTACTTCTGACATTTTCTTTTTTTTTTATTTTTTATTTCACTTTCATTTTCTTTTATTATTATGATATTAAAATATTTTCTCTCATTATTCGTTTTTATTAATATGTTTCATTATAAAAGAAATTTTTTTATGAACTGCTGGTATTTTCCATGGGGGACAGTTTTGTTCCTACCATTTTATTTTTTCTCACACATTAATTTTCTTTTATATTATTATTATATTAAATTTAATGTAGACCAACACATTTATTATATTTCCTAATGTGTGTTTTTATATAATAAAAAATCAGAAATGGACGATGACAAAAACGGTATCGTCCTTTTTACTTTCTTTTAATTTTTTTTATCAAAATCATATCTTCATTTATTTACCTCCTATTGTAGTGTTTTTTTCTCCTTTTTGTTTGTTTTTAATTAATCATCCACTTATAATATCATTCTTCTTCATTCTCACGTTAGTAAAGTGATCATTCACGGGAGACAATCTTAATTCTGTTGTTTTCCTTTTTCTTTTATTTTTTATCACACTTTCGTTTTCTTTTTTATTATGATATTAAAACATTTTAACACATTATTTGTTTTTATTAATATGTTTCATTATGAAAGAATATTTTTATGAATTGTGAGTATTCTCCACGGGAGACAACCACGTTCCTACCATTTTATCTATTCTATTTAATCTATATTAAAATTGTTCCCATAGTACAAATGTCGTGTTTTCAAACTTCCATTTTTTTTTTGTTTTTAATTCTCAATTTAGTAATGTTTTTTTATGTAACAAATAACAGGTATCCTCCACGGGAGAGTCTTGCTTTTGTTGTTTTCTTTTATTTCTATCGCACTTTTGTTTTCTTTTTTTATTATATTAAATCATTTTTACTAATTATTCATTCCTATAATTTGTTTTATGCATAATTCTAACTAATAATACCGTGCATCGCACGGGTAGAACACTAGTTTAGTATAAAGTGTTAACATACATACTACTCTGGACTTGAATATAAGCAAAAATAACTAAATTCACACTTATTAAGAAAGTTGGTTAAACTCATTAAATTTTCTTGGTATCATGTAAAAAGTATTTGCATTGCCTAAATTACCCTATATTCAATTTCATTGAAAATTGTTTCAAGTGAACATACTCTCGTTCTATTAACACATGACTCATTAAATAGAGTGGTTGGAAAGTAAAATCAAAGGGTATTTTGGGTTTATCTCATTAAATAGAGTAAAAATAGTTAAAATTTGCTTATATTTTAGTCCACTAAATGTGAGTTTTTTTTTGCTTATATTCAAGTCCGGAGGGAGTAATATTTTTGAGAATGTAATTGAGAATGGAATATGCGCAAAAATGAAATATTTTTATTTTCATCAAGAAAAAAGACTTAAAACCATGGGATATTGGGAAAATCAACTTAATATTACACACACACATATATATATCAAATCAATATTATTTGACTGTAAGATCAATTATAAGTATTTTATGGTATCACTGCATGGAATCTCGGCCCCAATAACTAGTGGTTATGATTTTTTATGCATAAAAAACTTTCAATTGAAAGAGCTAAAATAATATTAACTGAGTCTGAATTTAGAGATTCAAACAAATATTAAAAAATATAGAATATAATTTGAAATGTTTTTATCAAAATTATGTCACATACTTGTTAATTTTTGAAAGAGTGAATGATCTTTATCACTTTATTTAGTTCAACAACCACTTTGTATTATGTCAAAAATCTATTTTTTAACTATTTTTTTTCAAAAAATGAATTTAATAAGACTTCAAGACCATGTATCATCAAATAATTTAATTGTTTAATTTCCATAAATTACATGATTGGTTTCATACATACAAGCCTATTCTAGATTTGGGTTCTTACATGCATAAAGCTGGTCTTAAAATGACAATAAAGGAATAGCAACTAGAAGGCAGGTTTCTGCTACTCATTGTGCAATAATTGAAGTGGAAGTGTTCAGTTCTGCTCTATTAGTCTCCAATTATCTCAATCCTTCTCCATATCTTTATCTACCGCACCAACATCGTATATAACACCCACAATTATTTTTTAAGGTATAGTGGACATTTATAGATTTAATTTCTAGATTTATTTGACTAGTATAATGCATGTCATATAAAGCTCAATTATAAAATTGCAGCCTTCAAACCATATGATTTGTGACACTTGTATTAGAGAAAGGAAATAGAATAGTTGTTAGTTAATTATGGTTGTTTATAGCTGTTAGAATAGGATCTGTTATTGCAGTTATTGTAGTTAGGTTGTTATATGTTAGTTACTGTTAGGTTGTTTTTTTTCTGTTAGCCTTTGTATATATATCCTTCACTTTTGTATCTTTTACTTATGAATCAATACAACAAGTTATTCAGATTACTTTTTCCCCTTTTCACAAATCCCTTTATGGTATCAGAGCTCTCCCTGGAGAGCTCTGCCACGCAATCCCGCGTCACTCTTTTCTTATCACCATGGCTGAAGAAGAAATAGTCCAAGATCCACCATTCAATGACAAGAATGGAAGCACTAACAACAATGTTGATCCATATTCGAATCCATACTACCTCACCCAAGAGAGAATCCGGGTGCCATCATTGCTACTCCAAGTCTCAATGGAACGAATTATCACACATGGTATAGAAACATGAAGAGGGCACTCCAATCAAAGAATAAGTTTAAATTTGTAGATGGCAGTATTAAGAATCTAGGAACCACAGATCCTCTTTATGATTCTTGGGTCCGATGCAATACCACTGTTTTTGGGTGGATTACAAGAAACCTTGTCACAAGAAATAGCTTAGAGTATAATTTACTTTGAGAATGCGCAAGATTTATGGGAAGATCTCAAGGACAGATTTTCCAAAGGCGATTACTTTAAAATTTCTGATCTCCTTCAAGAAATTCATTCCATTAAACAAGCTGATAGATTTGTATCTGCATATCATACTGAATAGAAGACTCTATGGGAAGAATTGGAGGCTCTCAGAGAAACACCTTCTTGCACATGTTTTGTCAAATGTAGTCTCAGACTTGCCAGAACTGTGAAGAAGAAGAAAGAGGTAGAACATGTTATTCACTTTCTTAAGGGTCTCAATGATCAGTACAACACTGTGAGGAATCAGATCTTGATGATGGAACCCCTTCCTTCCATAAGCAAGGCTTTTTCTCATGCTCTACAACAAGAAAGGTAATTGACTAACCCTGTCATTCAAGAAACAAAAGTCTTGGCAACCACCTCAGATGCTGCCAATAACTGGAAAGGTAATTTTATTGGAAGAGGTGGAGGTTTTTCTAGCAGAGGTAGAGGTAGATCCTTTGGTCGAGGCAGCACATCCAATCCTAATAAGGTTTACACCTTTTGAGGTAAAGAAAACCACACTATAAAAACCTGCTACTTTAAGCATGGTTTTCCCCTAAATTTTAAATTTAAAAACAAAAATATGCAATCTGTTGTTAACAATCTTGGCATAAACAACACATCTGAAATGCAAGAAAGTGTGATTTCTAATGTAGATCACAAGGATCTATCTGTGAGTGTGAGCCAAGAACAATTCAATGTCCTTCTGGACATGTTCAAAAGAGTCAACCTGCAACCTCAAGGGCCTATTGTTAACCAATTGACTCATAAGGATAATGATGAAACTATTCTTCAATTCACTCAGCAACAACAGAGGAAGACAGGTAATCTTCTCCTACCCAGTGTCTGGATTTTGGATACTGGGGCTACTGAACATGTGTCCAGTTCTTTAAGTTTCTTTACTAAATACCAATTTATAATCCTATTCAAATTAAACTGCTAAATAGGAATTTTTCTATTGCTCAAATCTCTGACACTGTTATCTTTCCTAACATTTTCTCTCTTGATAATGTTCTCTATATACCAGATTTTAACTATAATATTATTTCTGTTCAAAAAGTTACTGAAGTTTTAAATTGCAAGCTAACTTTTGACAAGGATTCTTGTGTCATGCAAGACCTAACTACCCAGAGGATGATTGGGCTTGCTAAAGCTAACCAACACCTTTATTTGTTTCATAATCCTTGTATACCTCATTTTAGTTATGTTTGTAATTCCAATTCTGTTTCCAAGACTCAGAACAACCATCCTTTCGATTTATGGCATTTTAGACTTGGTCACCCACCCTACCAAGTGCTAAAAATTGTTAAGCAACATTTTCCTTATGTTGAGTTCAATAATAACACTGTTTGAGATTATTGTCATTTTGCTAAACAATCTAGACTGCCTTTTCCTAATAATAATTATAAATCATCTTCTTGTTTTGATCTTATACACATGGATATTTGTGGGCCTATTGTTGTTACATTTGTCCATAGGCATAGAATTTTTCTTACTGCTATGGATCATTTTTCTAGACATACATGGACTCTCCTTTTGAAATCCAAGGCAGAAACCAAGAAGCTTGTTCATGACTTTGTTGCTTTAACATAAACTCAATTTAATAAAAGGATTAAGATCACTAGAACTGATAATGAGGCTGAGTTCCTCATGCATGAATTTTATGCTCAACATGGGATCTTACACCAAAAGGAGAGAAAACAAACATATATTAGATGTTAATAGATCTCTTCTTTTTCATTCTAATTTGCCTAAAGCCTTTTGGAATTGTGTTGTTAGTTATGTTCTACATCTTATTAATAGATTACCTTCTCCTGTTTTAAATAATTGTTCTCCCTTTCAAACTCTCTATGGCCAAACACCAACCCTATTGAACTTGAAGGTTTTTTGTTGTCTTTGTTTTGCTATCACCCTAACTCAAAACGGAAGCAAACTTGATCCTAGAGCTTACAAGGGTATTTTTCTAGGTTTTAAACATGGTACTAAAGGTTATCTTGTGATGGATATCTCTACTAGGAATATTTTTATATATAGAAATGTTCTATTTTATGAAGATGTTTTCCCTTAGATCATGACATGATTAACACTAACAGTTTTGATTTTTTTTTTCTGATCTCCCTATTTCTACACATAATACCAATAATGATTCTATTTCTAATGATCATTATGATCACATAAGCCATCGTGATAAATTTCTTGAAGATTGTCAAGTTACATCAGAGAACATCCCATCTGATGTTGCATCTATAACTGTCAAAAGGTCTACTAGAGTTAGACTTCCTCCTGCATACCTTACTGACTACCATTGTAATATGTTAATTGGTCATGGCACTCCCATTTCTAAAAATGTCAGGTATCCTCTTCACACTGTTCTCTCTTATAATAATCTTTCTCCTACACATTCTCACTTTGTTCTCACTATATCCTCCCAAACTGAACCGAAGAACTATTGTGAAGTTATTAAATCTTAACATTGGATTAAAGCTATGCAAAATGAACTTGATGTTAGGACCACATGAAACACTAAAAGGGGGGTTCAATAGTGTTTTATAATCTTTGCAGATTTTTGGAAAACCTTTCGAAACAAGCAAAAACAGATTTGAAAATATTTTATCAACCTTCCGAAACTGGGAAGTTCAGCAACTTGCTGATGCAACTCAGAAGGTTGAGTGAAAGCCTTTTTGAAATTATTTTCTCTTAAAAAAAAGATTGTTTTCTGCTCGGATTAATAAAATAACTTTTCTTTAACCCTCCTTGGTTAGTTTAAACAGATAATTGCGGAAAGTAAAGAGTTGAAGGAAGATAGAACTTAGCACAAAAATTTATACTGGTTCATCCACCAACCCAGTGAGCTACATCCAGTCCCAGGGCAAAACTCCACTGGATTTTCCACTATCTGAACTCAGATACAAGTATTATTTTCACATAGCCTCTCCGGGCTCAACCAAGTATTCTTTGCACACATGTCCTCTCCAAGCCCAACAAGTATTGTTTATCTTCGACTGCCTCTCCAGGCAACTCTTGTAGTATTCTTTGCACACCTGGCCTCTCCAGGCCCAACGAGTATTCTTTATTCCTCCAAGCCTCCCCAGGCTCTCAGACACTTAACAATGTTTACAATATAAACTAAGTTTAAGTTTCTGAGAAACTTAAACTCAGGTTCTTCTTGTACAAAGGGATAACTAAGTAAAACTCAGGATATAAAAGGTAAATCTAAGTACAAGGATAGACAGAGATACAAGTGTATAATTCTAAATCAATCTCATCTCTGTATCAGGATTTTCTTCTTCAGAGAGTTGGCTTGATAAGATATCAAGTTGAGCTTCTGCCAGATCTCTCTTGGACTTTTCTAATGGTCATCTTGACATTCATTCATGCCCAGGGTTCACCAAAGGTTCGCCAATCTTCAAAGTCTTTTATGATACTATTTATATGTTTTGGTAATATAGCCGTTGAAGATTGCTTAGTATACCGTTGAGAAATATAGTCGTTGAAGATTGCTTGATATACTTTCTTAGAGCCGTTGTGAGATAGCTTCTCTTTTGCTTATCTTCTGACTTGAGCAGAGTAGGTGTGTAGATATGAATTAGTTCTGACACCCAGCAGTTTGGCTCTTAATCTTTCTTGAGAGAAATTCTAATGCTTCAACAGGTTGATGTCCTTCTCTCTCTCTTTCTCTTTACTGCAAGAAGTCTGGTATTTAGATTGAGATGAAAATATCTGATAGACTTCTCTTTAACCCCATTGGGAGTTATCTTTTCTCCTTGTTGAGATTTGAGCTTCTGATAGCGTATTGCAGAGGCAGTACAGGAGTAGGTGTGCAACAGCGCTAACTCTATCTTTGACCTTTGTTTGCTTTTCTACAATAGGTTTCTTCTTTTGTGTCAGGAGATAAAGCTGCACCAAAAAGCCTTTATTTCTCCTTGCATCGATTCAGCTTAACCATTAATATTTGCTGAGACTTGAGTCTTTTAATGCATCAATCAGATTGACTCGTAAGTCTTCAGAGAGTAGCATGACATCTCTGGCTTCAGAAGGTTCTTTAAGCTTCAGCAGATTCTGTCCTTCAGAGAGTCTGATTATTTCCAGAAGGTTGACCATTCTTCAGCGAGTTCTTTTCTTCAGTTGGTTCCTGCACTATTCTTTCTTTACTATGTTGCACTTCTTCAACAGGTTGCTTCTCTTTAAACAAATTACTTTCTTCAGTAAGTTGTACTTGAGAGTAGCAAACAGAATTCAATCCCCCATCGATCTATATTCTTTCTGGTTGACGCTCTTCCAAGAACTTTGATGACTTTCTTCATTTGAGCTTGCGCGGATGAATCCTTTTCTTCTTAGCAGATTGCTTTCTTTAGCTTTCTTTAGCAGGTTCCTTTCTTCTGTTCAGCAGGTTGATCATCTTCAGAAAATTGCTTCTTCAGCATTACTGAAATACACAGAAGAATACCTTTCTTAGTAGAACTTGTTTCTATACAGTCTAATTTGTTGATCATTAAAACCAAGAATAATGAATCTTGAATCTAATTTCAAATACTTAAATTAATTCTGAGACTCAACACTTGATGCTTTATATTAGAATGGTACTTGGTCTTTGGTTAATTTGCCTGCTGGAAAAGTTCCTATTGGTTCTAAATGGGTCTATAAAATAAAATATAAATTTAACGGTTCTATTAAAAGATATAAGGCTCGTTTGGTGGCAAAAAGATACAATCAAATTGAAGGGTTAGACTATTTTGACACCTTTACTCTTGTTGCTAAGCTAACTACTGTGAGAATGCTTCTTGCTATTGCTTCTTGTCAACAATGGGAACTCCATCAACTTGACATTAATAATGCTTTTCTTCATGGGGACTTAAATGAAGAAGTTTATATGGAAATTCCCCAAGGTTTATCTTGTCCTAAGCCTAACCTTGTATGCAAATTACACAAATCTCTGTATGGTTTAAAGCAAGCTAGTAGGCAATGGTTTGCCAAATTATGTAAATTTCTTCAATCTATGAATTATAAACAATCTCCTAATGATCACCCTCTTTTTACTAAACACTCTAATAATCATTTACTGTTATTCTTGTTTATGTGGATGATTTAATCATTGGCGGCACTGATTCTTCTGAAATTACCTCTATAAAAAGCATTTTAGATGCTCAATTTAAGATCAAAGACCTTGGACACCTCAAATACTTTCTTGGTTTAGAGGTGGCCCGGTCACATCTTGGTCATCTTTCTCTACGCAAGTATGCATTAGATTTACTTTCTGATGTTGGTCTTCTGCAGCTAAGCCTGCTCCAACTCCTATGGTGAAAACCAACAAACTCTCACAATCAGATGATAGCTCTTATGCTGATCCTGTTGGTTACAGAAGGCTCGTTGGCAAGCTTTTATATCTCACAACAACCAGACCAGATATTTCCTTCTTTGCCCAATATGAAGTCAGCATATTTCTTCTCCCTCCACTGCTCATTATATGGTAGCCACTCGTGTTCTTCCCTATCTCAAAGGGAATCAAGGCCAAGGTCTCTTCTACCCTGTAAATTCTACTTTGCAGCTGAAGGCTTTTAGTGACTTAGATTGGGGTACTTGTCCAACTTCTCACCATTGTGTTTCTAGTTAATGTATTTTCCTTGGAAATTCCTTGATTTCATGGAAATGCAAGAAACAGTCCACCATCTCTAGGTCTTCTTCCAAAGCTGAGTATTGTGCTTTAGCCAATACAGTTTGTGAGATTCAATGGATCACCTATATTCTCCATGACTTTGTCGTTCTCTTTACTTCCCCTGCTCTTTTGTATTGTGATAATCAATCTGCCAGGCACATTGCCACCAATGTTGTCTTCCATGAGGGCACCAAGCACATTGAACTTCACTGCAGCCATCTTGTTCGGGAAAAGCTTCAAGCTAAATTGTTTCATTTGCTTCCCATCCGTTCTACTGAACAATTGGCTGACATCCTCACTAAACCCCCTGATCCTACTCTTTTTAATTATCTTTTGTCCAAGGTGGGAGTTATGAATATATACTCTCCAGCTTGCGAGAGGTATTAGAAAAAGGAAATAGAATAGCTGTTAGTTAATTCTGGTTGTTTATAGCTGTTGGAATAGGATCTGTTATTGCAGTTATTGTAGTTAGTTTGTTATCTGTTAGTTGTTGTTAGGTTTTTTTTCTGTTAGCCTTTGTATATATATCCTTCTCTTTTGTATCTTTTACTTATGAATCAATACAACAAGTTATTCAGTTTACTTTTCCTCTTTTCATAAATCCCTTTAACTTGGATAACATGCAAATATTAACGTTTTAATCACAAAAAAATTAGGCAAGTAACATCAAAGTATAGAGTTTATATTACACGTATAGTATTATCAATCAGATGTGATTATAATCTATATTAGATAAAATCATGCTACAATAGCATAGATTTACTTGAAGTTTAACTCATTTTTATTTGTATATATTTTTTAAAAAAGTTTAAAAAAATGATTTTAATAACATCAGCCCTTAGAGATGAGGATAAGACTTTTAAAAAATGAATTTTTTTATTAAAATAAACAATATTAATTATATTAGAAGAAAAAATAAATAATAAATAATTTATATTTTAATAAAATAATTTCATTTTAGAAGTCTTTAACCTAAAGGCTGATGTTATTAAAATCGTAAAAAATAAAGCATTCACAATCTACCTCTGTATGCCAAAATAATGTTTAATTACACTTTTAATCCCCTCTACTATAATTAATATGTAATTTTGGTCTCCAAATAATTTTGGGATAAATTTAGTCCATTATTTTTTATTACAATTAAGTCCCACTATCGTTTTCCTTCTATTTAATATCTCAAATTTTCATTTACTATATTCAATTTTTCATAAATTGAATAAATGAACTTGTTTTAAATGTTCTTCTATTCAAAACTCACAAACCATAATGTATAATTTTACCAAAAAAAATCTCAAATTCTCACCCTCTCAAACCTTAGCCTCATATATATCTTACAAACTTCTTCCAACTTTTTCTTTTAAATAATTTTTACTAATTTTTTATTTTTAAATCTTTAAAATTATCATTATATCTCAAACTCATTATAAGCCCCCCAAATATATGGATATAAAATGTATCTCTGAGGATCTTAGATAGAATAAAATTTACAAGAAAACCAATTTTACTTAACTTTGAAAATAAAGGGACTTAGTTGTCTCATGAAAAAAATTTGAATGACTAAAATTGCATAAAATATATTTAGAGGGACTAAAAGTGAAACTAAGCCAACAAAAAGGCAAATAATTTATTTTAAATAATGCAACAATAATCGATTATGATAAAGTCACAATAAATTACCATGTAATATAACTCAATTTTTTTACATAAATTAATGAAATAAGTGATTATCTTATGATAATTGATTATTTTTTTAAATGATAATTTATGTGATAAGGATGTTGAATCTGAATGACATGTCTGTTAATTCTGCTACTGGGAACAAACATAATAGACTTGTTGAGAATTCCTCTATGTTGTGGCATAGACGTCCAAGACCCATTTCTATGTTATGGCTCATAATGATGTTTGGGATCTTGTTGAATTACCAATTGGTTGTAAACCAGTTGGGTGCAAATGGGTATTCAAAACTAAACGTAGTCCTGATGGTAAAGTTGAGGTACAAAGCCAGACTTTTAGCAAAAGGCTATAGTCAAAGAGAAGGCATTGATTATAAAGGGACTTTCTCACCGGTCTCTACTAATAATGTCTTTCATGTTGTTATAGCTTTAGTAGATCATTTTGACTTGGAACTTCACCAGATGGATGTCAAAACAACTTTTCTGAATGGAGATTTAGTTGAGGATGTCTATAAGATTCAATCTGATGGCTTTACTGAAAAGGGCAAAGAACATTTTGTATGAAAATTGAAGAAATCTATTTATGGGCTAAGCAATCCTCTAGACAATGATATTTGAAATTTGATCAGGTGGTCACTTATTTTGGCTTCAAGGAAAATGCCTCAAGTTAGTGCATTTACTTGAAGATTAGTAGGAGCCACTTAATCATTATTGTTTTATATGTTGATGATATTCTTCTTGCTTGTAGTTGTTTTAAACTTTTGGTTGAGACAATTTATGTTAAATAGCCACTTTGATATGAAGAACCTTGGTGATGCCTATACTTTTCTAGGCATTCAGTTTTTTTTTTTTTTTTTTGTGATAGGTCACATGTCATTCTTGGATTATCTTGGAGAGGATATATTGATAACGTCCTCAAATGGTTTAACATGCATTCTTGCTCCCCATGTGTTTCACCTTTGCAAAGGGGTGATAAACTTTCTAAAACTCAATGTAAAAATGATAATGAAAGAGTTAAAATGCATAAGGTCCTCATTATGATATTGCTTTTACCACTAATGCTTTAGAGGGATACTAGAGTGACCCAAGTTTGGGTCATTGGAAAGCCATCAAGAAGGTCTTTATATATTTGCAGGGAACTGAGGATCATATGTTGATCTATAAGAAGTTTGATCAACTTCAGGTCATTGGTTATTCTGATTTTGATTTTGTTAATTGCCCTGGCGGCAAAAAATCTACTTCCAGCCTTGTTTTTATTATAGCAGGTGGAAACTAATTATTGGAAAAGTGTTAAACATGCTCTTACAACTACTTTTTCCATTGTGGCTGAGTATATCGCTTGTTATGAGGCTACTTGTCAAGCTATGAGGCTGAAAAACTTGATTTTTGGCTTTCACATTGTTGAAAGTATTTCTAGGCTACTTGTGATATATTGAGACAATACTACTCATGTGTATTTCTCTCAAATAAAACAGAAGAATTTCTACTTGCTCAAAGCATTGTGATATAAAAATTTTCTTTGTTAGAGAGAATGTTTTGGAGTTTCACTAGAACAAAAAACACATTTTATAATGGTTAAAAATGACCTTTTATATCGGTTGGTCGGGCGTTATAGATACAGTCGATATGAAAAGTCCAAACATTTTATATCAGTTAAACAACCGATATTAAAAAACACTTTTTATATCGGTTGTGTATAGAACTGATGTAAAACACGACCTTTTATATCAGTTGAGGTATTTCAACCGATGTAAAAGGTCTCTTTTTATATCTGTTCTAGTCACAATTGATATAAAAATTCCCTTTTTATATCGATTTTGTCCACAACCGATATAAAAAGTTATTTTTTATATCGGTTGTGCGCTATGGTGGATGTAAAATGAAGTAATTCCATAGCTATTTTGTAGCTATTTGACAATCATATTAATTTTATTTAAAAGCTAATAATGATTAAATATTTTAATAAAAATGTAAATAATATAAAATACCCAAAGATTTAAATTAAACAAAAATATAGCATTTATATATAAAACTTAAAATATAATAAAATTCTATTATACTAATAAGATGAACATGGATACGTAAATATATTATCTTAAGTTATCTACTATTTTTTAAGCAAATATCACAACCAAAGAAATAAAAATAAAGAATCTCAATTCAAAGACTTAAATGTGCATATCACCTTCATGTGATATATCAGAGAAAATTGAAGGGATGCAACTCTTGCATGATTACCACCTTTTCAAATTATCTTTAACATCCCAAAGAAATTTTTGGGTATCTCTTGTAGTTAATAGTCTCTCTTTTTCTTGGCTATGATCCCTAAAAATAAAACCATGATCTAATTATTGGAACATGTTCTAATTTAGATTACTTCAGAGTTGAAAGTGCATATGAGAACTAGAGTTGAATTTTTTCACGTAAAAGAGGATGAGGAATCACATAAATTTCACCCAATAATAAAGAACGTGTTGAGAAAAATGTGTTTGAGAGTATTGTGACCATTTTTGTCATACATCTTGGAGTATAAGACCAGTTTCAATCTCACTTAACAAGGATATAACTTCAATGAAACAACAACATATACTTTGCATGGAAAGAAGTCTTACATTTTTTTCATAGCACTCCATTCTTGGTCCCAACATAAAAAGAATATATCAGTTGGGATAGCGCATTCAACTATAGAATTAGAACTATTTCACGAATCTCCTTCACGGAACTTAAGTAAATTTGGTATATGTGTGTGTGTGTGTGAGAGAGAGAGAGAGACAAGGTCTACTTCTATAGTAATAAGCATTAGAAAGCTATACTAATAAGTAATAAGATATACTGCCAGACAAGTATATACTCATATACTAATAAGAATTACTTGTTCAACTATACTTTTAAAAGCATTTAGGAAGCTATACTTCTATAGTAATAATCCTCACAAATCATGGATAAATGGCAGAAATACAAGTAAAATATATGACTTACACTTGTGCTAGTCATGCTTTAGGAATTTAAACAACAATGATAAGACAAAATTGAAAACTTTTTGTAACAAAGTTGAAAGAAAACACACTTGGAATATATATCCATCCATGAGAGAAACATGCACAGTTCCTTCAAATACATGGATTGACCTAATGGTTTAGGATTGCAAGATCTAATGGTATTTTTAATACTCATTCTCAAGTGCTGCCAGAATTTTGAACAAGTAGAATTGACATTCACTTTTAGTAAAAACTGGTATTAAACAGAAAGAAGAAAAAAAAAACCAAGAATTTGTAAGTTGAAAGATGTATGTCTTAGCTTTCTAAAGAAACAAGCGGCACTCAAATCCCATGAATATAACTAGAGTTATGAATGAATCTTTGACAGTTGCCAGGAGTAAGTCAACACGCAAATTATGCAGAAAAAAGTTTAAATTTTGATTGAAACTGGTATTAGTTGGCATGGAAATTGAATCTAAAAATTTGTGGGTTCAATAGACTAAAAAAACTACTAAGACTAAGAAAACTTTAGCAGGAATGATTCTTTAGCAAGAATTTGCCGCTTATTACCCTGTCAACATAAGCAAACTCTAGGCTGAACAATATTTATATGAGAAACACCTTAACAAAGTAGTCTTCAATCTATCTCATTAATGAACATAGTGATTTTTGTTGAAAAGTGATGTTAAAAGCTCTACTTATTTGTACCTTATTATGATGATGAACTCCAGATGGCCCTGACTTTTGAGTATTATGTGAAATGGAGTGGATTTTGCCTCCATTAACTTTTGTCTCTGACTTTCCCATTTTTTGAGCTTCCTCTACACTGCTTCTTAGTGCTCCAGATGCTTTCTGAAGAATTTCCTGGACAGCAAGCATTTTAATAAATTTAACCACTACAACAGAGAAGTGGGGGGAGAGGAAGCAGACATGGAACCAGACTAGTTAATAACAGACATAGAAATTAGATAGTTAAATAACAACTCATTGAATTTAAATTTCAACTTGCTAATTTTTCATAGTATAGAAAATGCAGCAATTAAAGGTTCACACCTCCAACAATTAAAGGAACACATGGCGTGTCATGGTCTTAAAAATTAACTATACATTATTCAACTCCTTTTACAATATTGATTAAAATAAAACCACCAAAATATTAATAAGTTACATGCTTTAAATTTGCAAGTGTCTATAAAACCTCTTCTCCCCCTTAACTAAACTCCTTGTAGTTTTATTATGCGTACCCAAAAAGAGAATGCACTAGCTGAATTAGAGAATCACAACCAGATCAAATCATTAACCCATTCTTAGGCATTATTATATTATATAAGCAACAAATGGAATCCATATTTTGCACTAGTGCTAATAGCAAGTTCATAATCTTATTTTAATTGAACTGATATGTTGGAAGTAGCTATTGTTAATTGAACAAATAATATGTCATGGTTTCCATCCTTGGCCAGGTTTCAAACAGAGTTAACAATCAACAAGAAATAAACAAACATTTGATCTGCATATTTGAGGCTTTCAAACAGTATAGCATTCATATGGGCATAATTACTTGACAAGAATCCATAAATGAGGTAAATTAAGAAGTTTCAAACTTCTCAAACCAATTGTAAACTCTTCCTCATAGGGATCTGCTGGTAAATCTTTGGCCGCAACAACTCCGACTCTTTTTCTTAGTTACCCTCCTGCTTCATACCTTCTGAATGTTGCATATTAAAGATTTTCCGTTTCAGGATAAAAAAAATCCAGATAGCTATTATTTCAGAAGAAACTGAAACTCATCAATATTCAGTAAAAGCCACCATCGTAGAGAAAAAACTAATAAACAAAGACATTCGCATAAAAGATGAAACTAGAAAATGTATATATTATTATTACTATCCACAATACCAACTTCTTCAGCTTTCCTATATTCCAATCATATTTAAAATGCTTATTTCCAATTTCATGACTCATAAGCCTGAAAATGATAAATTACAGATTACTTTTATTTTACCTTGTAATGACATTCAAGAAATCCTATCCAAAGCACTAAACTAGGAACATATTATTAATTGCCCGTGAATAAAGTCTGCTAATATAATGTTTTCTACTGTGCAACTGATGAAAGCTTAGAGCATCACTTCATAACTTAATTTATTACCTGTTTTGTTTATAGTCAGGCTTTGGAAGTAATTCTCACCAAATGCTACCAAAAGGAAAGGTGCTAGAAAGAGCAGATGAGACCATTTAGAAGAAAGGGAAGCATGACTTATATTTTTCACATTTAGAAGGTTATCAACAGTGAACAGTCACTTACACATATTATGGTTTTCTCTTCCTTGGCATGCGACTCAGATTTTCTTGAGTATTTGTGATCACCATTCTGAACCAACTACAATTCCATAATGCATACACTTGGGAATATATCCATTGGATATAAATTATCAGCCGAAATTATAAATATAGAAGCAAAAGAAAGAATAAGAAAAAGAAAAAAAGGAGTGCAGGCCCACCTTCAATGTTAGACATAATACAAGAAAGTAAGAAAAGTCCTTGATTCTATACAACTAGACCTGGTTTGACAAGAAAAACTACTTGTTATATATCATTAACTCATAAGAACTAAGAAGGAACATATCTAGTATAGGCAACAATGCAACTGAAGGAAAAACAGGAATAAACACCTTACAAAAATAATCTCATATACAAGAACCTGTCTCTCCAGGGATGTCAAAAGTTATAAACCTCTTTGACAAATTAGGTCGATTGATTAACTAGTTTCTACCAACCTGAAATAGGGCAAACAATATGGAAGAGTGACAACGAGCAAGATGACAAAAAATAAGATACCTATATGTGTAAGAGCATGTGTACAGAAACCTAGAAATTTAATTCATCTAAATTGTGTCAAATGAAACCTAGAAATTCAATTAACTAATTATATGTGTGTAAGAATTTGTGTGCAAAGACAAAAAAACAAGAGAACCTTACCAATATCTTCATAATGTGCCTCCTCGCAACCTTCATCATCGCCGATGACTTACCTAGAACGTTCACTGGTGCTGATTGGTGGAAACTAAACGATGACGATGATGGAGTTTGGTCCAACGACGGGGTTTGGTCCAACGACGACAGAATCAGGATGACGGGAATCATGCGCGAGGAGGAGGAAGACTTGGAGACCGAGACTGAGACAGAGACAGAGACGAAGACGAGAGTCTTGTGGAAAAAGTTGCGGAGCGTTCGGAGGCTGCGCGATGATGCTGAATGTGTAAGGAGGGCCGAAGGCGAAACCCTTGTGGTTGCGGTGGTTGGGGGCGGGGTGTAACATCCTAAATTTTATTAGGATAAATATTAATTAAATTAAAGAGATTAATTAAGAAAATAATTAATGTAATGGGAAATAAATAATAGGAGTGTCATTATTATTAGTTTTGTTTCGTAAAGGTAATTTTAATTGAAAATAGAATAAGGGGGTGAGAGTGGGCCCAAGCCCAATTAGTATTTCTGTAAGGAGGGGTAACAGAGCACCATAATCCTTATTCGTATCATTCGTCAGTAAGCGAAACGCTAAGGAGGGGAGAAAGGGAGTCTCAAGAGAGAGCTGCTGAGGAGTGAACGCCAAGAATTCAAGAAAGGACTTCTTTGCCGTGATCAAGCTTCGCTTAAGGTACGGTGGGGGAGAGGGTATTGCCTGTATATGCATGTAGGGGATGTTTGGGTAGTAATCTAAGATGTATAATTCGAATTTATGAATGAATAACTGAGAACGATGATATAATCTGGTAATTGATGATTTATTGTTTGTGTATTCATGAATTATTGAATGAGAGTAAAGATGATATTGAAGATAATTGAAAAAGGGGTGATTAGGGATTGAGAAATTGAGGTTTTGATGAATTGATGGTATAATTTGTAATAGATTGATGATTTATTGAGTATTTGATGTTATTAATGAGTATGAATGATGTTTAGATGAAAAAGACTGATTAGGGATTGATTGGATGGGTTTAGAGGGGTGAGAAATTGTGAAATCTACGATCTGTGTCGCGGGTAATCGATTACCAGATGTAGTAATCAATTACCAGAGTGTTCTGGGCAACCCAGAAGCACTGTTTGCTTGCTGGTAATCGATTACGGAGGTTCTGTAATCGATTACCAGAGAGTTTGTTTGTGGGTAATTGATTACAGGGGTGCTGTAATCGATTACTAGAGAGCTTGCTTGCAGGTAATCGATTACAAGGTGGTGGTAATCGATTACCAGAGACCTTGTTTGCGGGTAATCGATTACCAGAGTGGATTTTGAGATCCTAACTGTTTGATGATGATTGATGTGTTTGAGAGTACTTTATAATAAGTTTTGTGTTGATGATTAATGAGGTGTGATGAGGATTGCGATGCTTATGATGATAAATAATGATGATATTTGATGATGAGTGTGATGATGTATTATGATGATATTTGATGATGAGTGTGATGATGTATAATTATGATGATTGACGATGTTTGATGTTATTTACGATGACTATGTTGATGATGTAAATGATGATAGTGTGTATCACTTATGATGATGATGTAAATGATGATAGTGTGTATCACTTATGATGAAGATGTTATTGATGATAGTGCATGCCACTTATGATGATGATGTTATTGATGATGGTGTATGTTACCTTTGATGATGATGTTATCTGAGTTGTGCGGGCCCATAAGGGGGGTACAACTTAGGAATGATAATGATGATGGTGTATATCACCTTTTGATGATGATGTTATCTAAGTTGTGCGGGCCCATAGAGGGGGTACAACTTAGGAGAGATGCCTTGAGCATATGTGATGAGACCTGAATTGTGCGGGCCCAAAGAGGGGGTACAATTCGGGAGGTGAACTGAGTTGTGCGGGCCCATAGAGGGGGTACAACTCAGGGGATCAAGATGGGGCATTCGATGCACGGGCCCATAGAGAGGGTGCAACCTAGGAGAGATTGTACGGGCCCATAGAGGGGGTACAACCTAGGGTCGAATGTCGTTGTGCGGGCCTATAGAGGGGGTACAACCTATCGGATAGTGTGTGGTAACACCGGTAGACCACCTTGGTACTAACTAGAGTGATTGACGAGGTGCGCCCATTGTGTGGAGTTCCAAGTCATGATCTTTGGGTAGATGATGGGAGGAGTATTGATGTTTGATGATAATGAGTATGATGATATATAATGATGTATGATGATAATGAGTATGATAATATATGAATGATGTATGATGATAATGAGTATGATGATATATGAATGATGTTATGATGATAAGAGTATGATGATATATGAATGATGTTACGACGATAATGAGTATGATGATATATGAATAAGATTATGATGATGATGAGCTTGGTGAATGTATAACGGATAGATTTATGTGTTGTGAATAGGAATGATGACATGACTTGTATATGTGGATATAGATGATTGATTATATGTTGAGTTATAGATGAATGTTATGGATTGGTGATTTTGATGTATTGATGATATGACGTAATGATGTTGTGGGTGAGGATGGGTATTCTCTATGTGTATGTATGGGTAGTATTCCTTTTCCTCACCGTATTCTGTGGTTATATTTTACAGGTGTTGATGAGGACACAACTGGTGTCGATTATGAATAAAAAGGGTATGCTCTGATAGATGTGACATCAGGGTGTGCTTGGGGGTTTTAATATGTTCCTAGATTAGGAGTATTTTATGAACTTCTGGATGCCTTGTATGGTAGGAGATTCTTAATTGTTTTTATTCCTAAGGAGATTTCCGCTATTTATAATTGATTTATATTTGGAGTTTGAGTTCATTTAATAAAGTCGTCTTCAAACTATGGGATTTATTATAAGAGTGATTGTGAACCTTTTTACCTAACGCGGGACTTTCCCTTTTCTAAACTGCAATTTCTTTAATATATAAGAGTATGGAGTAGAAGAGTGTCACACGGGGTCAAGTGGGGAAGGGAAAATCGAAAAAAGGAACCATGGAACTAGGGTTTATTTTAGTCGAAGTGATTAAGTGGGGGAGAGAAAAAGTAGGAAAAGACCCGTGAGAAGGCACCTTCTATATCGGGTGATAAATAACTAAGATAGAAATTAGATTTTATTTCAGTTGTTAAAATAATTGATATAAATAATCGTATTTTATATCGTTTGTGAAATAACTGATATAAAAATCTTAACTTATTTACAAAAATGCCACCGCCTCTTTTTTTATATCGGTCGTTCAATAACCGATATAAAAACTAGTTATAAAATTAGCTTTTTGCACTAGTGTTTCAAACTCCGATTGAGCATACTGCCATAGAGAATATGTTAGCATATCCACTGACTAAAGATTTGGTTATTGGAGTTTTTCAAAATCATGTAAATCATATGGGTGTGGTTAAGTCTTTTGATGTATTGAGTTAGTGGGAGTCTGAAACAAACATTTATTTATTATGTTTTATGAGATATGTATTTGTTTAATGACATGACTTCTTTTAATTATCATATCTCTTTTAGCATTTAAAATGCTTGGACCATTTAGGGATTGCATATTATTTACGCTATTTGCTACCATCATTTATGAAATATAAGCATAATATTTGTATCTCTTATCGAATACTATCTTTGTGGTTAATGTTTATATTTTTTATATTGTTAGTTGATATGTGCTTTTACCATAGTTGATATTTCTATTTTATTGAAAAAATACTATTCAAGTGGGAGAATGTTATATTTATATATTTATTCTCTAATTATTATCATTATTATTATTATGGATTAACATTAATTAATAAATTAGAATTTTATTTAATTAAAATATTAATATCAACTATGAAATAATTTTTAATTATTACGTATTATTAATTGATGGATAATATATTAACCTTTTATTATGAATAATATGCACAATGATAGTTAGATTGTTTAGTTTAATAACCTATTGAGAGGTGTCAGGTGGTAAAAAAAATAAAGTTGTTCCCCATCACAGCCACTGTACACATTATGAAGCTCTTATTAGAAAGAGAGCGCAATTTCTTTAACATATTACGAGAATAAAGAACATTCATGGATCTATCATTGATTTCGGTATTACGTGAAACTCAATCCTAATTATTATATATGAAGCATGCTGTAATGTTATATCTTCTTATTATGATTTAGGTTACTTGTTCATAGATTTATGATGAAGTTCATCTTTTTTAAAAGTATCATTTTTAATTTAATTTTTATTTTTATAAAAATAACGTAGAGTGTACGAGAGATCCTTATTAGTGGTTACAAAAGTGAGGGCTGGGTTATCTTTCTCTTTATTATTTTAAGTTTTAACAAAATTGTTTATACAATATATTAAAGCCAAAAGAGCTTTGGCCTCTTGTTGCTTTTGGCCTCTACTAATTGTTTACTCAACTAATAAGGTTGTCCCAAAGCACATAGTTGCACAAATCAGTGCTCATTTAAAGGGTGATAAAACCTAAGTAAACAAAAATCTTTTGGTCACCAGAGGAAGCCTGTTGGAGTTGGAGGTGGCAAGTTCCAACCAAGCTGCCGCACAGTCCGAACACGAAACTGAATCATTTTCCAAATTCAATTTGAAGTAAATATGATCATTTCGGTTTTGGAATTATTGAACTTCCAACTTCGAAGTACTAGTAATTTGCTCAATTTCTTTAGTTTATTAAAACCAACACAAATTCGGGGTTATCCATATACGTTTATAATTCAGTTTAGATTAACTCTTATAAAAGAATTTATAAATTAAGAAATCAAAATAACTAAAAAATAAAATAATTTTTTTTATAAGCAAAATAATTAAATTAAAGGGAGTACAAGGGGTACTCCAATCGATTACATATTACATAGTCTCCTAACCAATGACCAAAATAAAAAATTAAACCAATACACAGAAACAAGCATTCTGCCACCTCAAACAAACTAACCCCTAAATACCAAACTAGATAACAGAAAACGAACACTTAAGGGGTCGTTTGGGGGTTTTCAGTTTTCAGTTCTGAAAATTTTAAAAATTAAAATCAGTTTTCAGTTTTAAAAAATTTAAAAATCAAAATCAGTTTTCAGTTTCAATTTTATGGTTTTCAATTTCAGTTTTTAATTTTGATTTTCAGTTCTATGCATTACATGAATAATTTTTTCATAAATCATGTGAAAATTTTTTACATTAGCACTAATAATAAAAAATAAAATTAAAATTAATAACAATAATAGCAACATTAATAATAATTCCATAATCCATATTTTCCCACTACATAATAAGTAGACATTACAAATGAGAAATATTAATAAAGATAGGAATTAAAAAAAAGACATAATTGTAAAAAAAGTTTATGTCCTATTAATTGCATTCCATAAGCGTTGAGCCAATCGATCTCGAAATGCAGTCATTCGACGAATATCTGTTGTAGTCACCTATGGAAGTACATGTTCCTCTGTAGCATGGTTTTGATTTGTTTCTTCAGCTTCTAACTCAACATTTTCATCAGCATACCGTGTAAATAAAGGATCATCTTGCATGTCCATTTTAATGAAATTATGAACAACACAACATGTAAGTGGTATATATTTTTGCCTTTTCACAGCATATGGCAACATGAACTTGAGAATAAGAAAACGTGCTTTCAAAACACCAAAACATCTTTCAATGACATTACGTAAAGAAGAATGCATATAATTGAATAATTCTTCTGGAACTTGGGGTTCCCTTTGGCCTCTATAATCACGCAAATGATATCGTTCTCCACGATATGGTGAAAGAAATCCAAACATATTAGCATATCCAAAGTCTACTAAATAATATTTACTCTCAGGAGGAATAGGGAAATGATTCTCTGCATTATGAATGGTTTCTAAAAAAAATCTTGAATCATTTGTTGTTCCCTCCCATCCAACCATGGCAAATGTGAATTTCATATCAAAAGAGCAACAACACATCACATTAATGGTCGGCTCCAATTTTCTCCCACGATATAAAATAGGATTCGACATCAGCGGGCCAAATTTCTTTTTTAGATATTGTAATTTCAACCACCTCATCTTCAATAACTTCATTCTCATTTGTCATCTAACAAAACACTCATTAATATAGTAAAACAATACAATAATAAATTAATGAGTAAAGTTTAGTCATGTTAAACAGGAAAAAGAACCAGATGAAGAAGGCAATAAGGCTAGTTTTAATAAATCACAAAAACCCATGGTAAAGTAATTTGATAGGCACTTCTATACTACTTCACTTTAATTGCATACAAATGAATCGGGCAAGACCGTTTTAAAATTTAGAAAACAGATTGGAAAACACGCTTCAATCTCAATTAGGCTATGTCAGTTCAACATATGGTTCAACAAGTTAGGAAATTATACTTCATTCAAAACATGGCTTAAATAATGTAACTAATTTTAATAACATATTGCTATATTGCTCCCGTATGAATTCATTACAAAATAATGTAACTAATAATTACATACATACGCGGTACTTTATTATTAGGCTTTTGTTTTGAAGAGTATTTTGAATAATATTAAAATGTTCACATATAATGTCTGTAATATATCATATCAAGCTGGTATTTTATTATTGGCTTGACAGAAACGTAGTAATTAGTTACAAGCAACAAGCATGGATTACTAGCACAAAATAAATTCTGGAAGAATAAAGCCTTGGTAATGGACTAATGTTAATAGATCACCAATAATCCAATTTTGGTTTTTCAATGAATCAAACAACTTTTACAAATTTTTCAATGAATCAACGTAGTAAGGATGGCTTTTATATCCAAGACTCTGTATCTAGTCTTGAATCTCAATGAACTTGGTCTAAGTCATTGCTTTATTATCAATCAAAACCTTGGTGAATTATACATTTACAAAGGATCTAGTACTTCTGCAAAAGGATCTTAGATAATTTTGTCAAGGGACCAAAGAGAATTAAGGAAATGTCGTTAATTAGGGGCCAAGGGTCTCTCAAGCACAAGGCTGACACCTCTATCACAGAATGTGACAAAAAAACTCTAAAGATTTATTTCTTATGATTTAAAACATCAAATATTGAGTTCAGAATCATCTTGAATTTGAAAATGTTTTAAACCAACCTACCAGTTAGCTTGTCATATTTCCTTATTGATAACACTCTGCTAGGAGTTTGGACCTGCAAGACCTACATTGGAAGATATGCACCAACTTCAAACAAGGAAGAGTTGGAGAAATTAGTGTCCTACAAATAAAGGGACACTGCCCTACAAAATAAAGGTCACTACCCTACAGAAGGACACCTTGACCATGGATAGGACCCTTGTCCTATGGACCACCCTTAATTAGGACTCTCTTGTATTTTCTTTTTATTTTTGTATTTTCCTTTTTATTCCATTCCACTTGGGTGCTAATTGTATCAGTTTTATTGGCTAGTAGGTTGCCTTGCTAAAAGGCTTAGAGTCTTGGGTTCAATTCCCACATAGGAAGAAAATTTATTCATCTTTTAATTCCTATGTAAGAGTGGGCGCATTTTTATGGGTTTATTGGCTTAAGGCTTAGCTTAGCCATAAGTCATTAGGGACATGGGTTCAAATCCCACTTAGGATGGGATTTCACTCATCTTTTATTTTTCTCCCCCTTCCCTCATGTAAGTGGCCGCCCCCTCACTCCCCCTCTCCTATATAAAGGAGCCTCCTCTCTTGTATTGGACACATTGAATTTTGAAGTAAAGGACTTAGGCCAAATTTTCTCCTCCCTTTGTGAGTTGAGTGAGGCTTGGTGGTTGTTGCTCAAACCATACTGAGACTTATCTAATTCTCCTGAATTAGTGGCGTCTGGCATTGGACTTATCTGCTGCAAGTGGATTCTTACTTCAGTGGCGTCCTTCCCATTTCTTCCTCTCCACTTTTTCTTTCATTTTCTCTCATTTTTTTGTGCTTTCCCACGCATTATAGGCTTCTGCCCAGCACCTATAATTCGTGATTTTATTGCTTGATTTTGATTCTAATCGGTTGGTTTTGCTCAATTCTAGATCCTACACCTATCCGGCTATCAATTGGTCATCAGAGCTTGTTGAATTTGAGCAAATTTGGAGCCATTTGGGGGCTGTTTGGGCGCTGCATACTGCACCTATTTTGTGCATAATTTTCATTCAATTTAGTGTAATTCCATCCCTCTTTTCAATTGTAACTTGGACTTGGACTGTTTCCCGGGCCCAAGGTGCCTTTCTGCTGCTATCAGCACTTGTCTGTCTTGATTGAATTGCTTGAATTCTTGCTAGTTTGGGGGCTGTTTTGGGCCGCTAATTCCCACCCCCTTGGTGTTTGTTTAAATGCCTCTTTAATTGCTCATACTTGTTCTTGAGTGATTCTTGCAAATTAATTGATATAACTGCTTGTTTGTGGTGAAGTGTGGTAAGAGGAGGCATTGTTGTCTTCATTTTTCCAAAGATCGTTCACCTACATTTCTCCCCTTCACCATTAATTGTTCATCCCCCATATTCATCTCTTTACTTTTCGCTTTTAATTTTCCACCATTTAATTTCCGCTTCTCCCCATCCTTTTAATTTCTGCTCTCCCATTTACATTCTGCCATTTACATTTCTGCTCTCCCCATCCTTTTAATTTCCGCTTCCCCCTTTATTTTTAGTCATTTACTTTCAGTCCTCCCCATCCTTTTAATTTCTGCTTCCCCTTTACATTTATGCTCTCCCCATCCTTTTACTTTCTGTCATCCCCTTCTACTTTCTGCCATTTACATTTTTGTCCTCCCCATCCTTTTAATTTCAGTTTCCCCCTTTAATTTCTTGCCATTTAATTTTGCGCAATTTTTCCTCTTTATTTTTGCCATTTTATGCGCATTTTTTGGGCTCTTGTGTTGTTCAATTTCCTACTCTTGTTATGTCTGTTTGATTGGCATTCTGATTGCAAATTTGGATTGACTGCTATCTCTACCTTGGACTTTCCCTGTTTGATTGTGCAAAACGCTCACCTATAGGATCTTTTTTTTTGTTCATAGTATTGGAAGAAGATCAACAAATTCTAATTGTTGATTTTCCTTCAAATTTTAATTCCAATCTTAAAATTGAACCAAACGCGTTTCTGTGACCATGTCAGTTTTGTATAATCAACAAGGAAGTGCTAAGCAATTTTTTTGGCCATTTTTGAAATCAAGTTGCCATCACGTTTTCACAGTTTTTAGAAATCAGTTTATTCATTATTTTTACTTTTTTGGGCCACTTGGACCAGTTTACTGTAAAAAAATCCAAAATATTACAGTAGGTACAGTTAATTTTCTTTTCATTGTGTACAAATTTCTGTAATTTTCTGTTGGGGAAAAATACAAAAAAAAGAAAGAAAATGCAAGAAAAATACAAAAAGTACGTACGTGCCAAAAATAGAAAAAGAGGTGTAAAAAGCAAAAAAAGGGTGCAAAAGTCAACAACAAGGAAGAAAAAATCAAAAGACACCCAAAAAGTAAAAAAATTCAGAAAAATAGAAAAACAAAAACAAGGAAGTATCCCAACAATACAGTAACATTTTTACTGTAATTTTTCTGTTTCATTTTCTTGTATACCGTAATTGAGTTGTATTGGTTGTTTTCTTAAAAACGACAATTTTGGCAACTCTTTTTCAAAAATCACCAAAAACAATTCTCTTTGCAATTTCTTCCGTCTTGTCTTGTTTGCTGTCTGCTCTTGTGTATAAGCTTGTTTGAGTGCCAGCTTTTCTTGTTTGTCATATCAATTCTTTTGTTTTGTCTTAGGATTTTTCCAATCTTCTTCCAGTAGGTATTTTCTTTGTTAGTGCGCTTCTATTTGGGTAAGGGTTAAGACTTAGACTCACGTTGGTCTTTGCAACTTCTAATCAACCTCCAACCGAGTAGAAGAGGCAAGAGAGTTTCATTATAGAAAAAGCCCAAAAAGAGTGACATACACGAGTTTTAACATTCCTTTGAGTGTAAACACTTAGTTGAGTGGAAAGGTCCTTAAAAGTTTTAACATAAAATCAATTAGGAGAATGGAAGGAAGGAGGCAAGGGGAAAGGGCAACCATGTTGTTTAGGAAAGCCTTAGAAACACCTTTGGGTGAAGAAGAGAGCCAAAGAGAGAACCTATTCCACACTAGGTGCCAAATTGAAGATAAGGTATGTTAGTGATCATAGATGAAGGAAGTAGTAGCAACTTATCTAGCCTTAGGTTAGTTAACAAGCTAACTTACCTACTACCCCACATCCAGAACCTTATACACTTCAATGGGTGAGTGATGAGGAAGAATTTATGGTGGATAGGCAAGTAAGCTTAAGGTTCAAAGTTGGGGATTACCAAGATGAAATGACCTTTGATGTCATACCCTTAGAAGCATCTCACATCCTTTTAGGAAGACCATGGCAATATGAGAGAAGGGTGAAGCATGATGGGTATTCCAACACCTATAGGTTTCGCCACCAAGGGGTTAAATTCACCTTAATGCCTATGACCTCTAGTGAAATAAAAGAAGATCAAACCATACTTAAGAGGTTAATAGAAAAAGAGAAAAGAGAACAATTAGAAAAAGAGAAAGAAGAGACACTTAAAAGAGAAAGTGAGGAAGAATTAAGAATGCAAGAAGAGAAAGCATGTTTATCTTGTGATCATTTGAATGCTAACTCTTCTAGTGAAAGCATGAATAGGTTTATGGCAAACATTCCTAGTATTGCAAAAAGGACAACTCAAGCAGTTGAAAGGGAGTTTCCTAAACTAACTTTCTTTATGCATGAAATGCCTTCTTCTATGCACAATTATTTGCCTCAAAGCATTACATGTTTGAAAGAAATAAACAATGTTGATGATGCTTTGAAATCTATTGCATGTTTAGAAAAGGCAACTAAGTTTAAGAGTACCATGAAACTTACTAGAGATGCATGTTTAGTCAATTCCTTTGATCAATTTAGATTGCATGATAGGAATGATAACAAAGTTGGATTGAATATGCATGTACCTTTGGTTTGTGTTTATAAATTGAATACACATTTTGGGCCTAAAATAACTATTTCATATAAAGATGTGTATTATGCTCTTGAACTAGTTAGTGAAAAGAATAAAAAATTTTGATGAAGTTATCACATATGGGAAAACTTGTTTGACATCTAATTCATATAATGATATGCTTCTTGATATGCACACTCAAAATAATCCTTTTTATGTTTCACCTTACATGAACACATATGATAATATGCAAAAGGTGACATATTACTTGAGTGAGTGAATTAGAATAAATAGGCCTCTTGAAAAGACTTGCATAAATACCTCATGGCATGAACATATGCACTACACTTTTGACAATCATACTCAGTTGCATGTGTTATGTTCAATAAAAATGTTGGGATGTTAATGAAAAATATTAAAACATTCATGCCACATAGTTTCACTTGTGCATTTATTTGGGAACATAGTGTAGAATATTTTGATGAATGTTGCACATTGAAACACATTTTGTACTTATGTGGAATTTATTTCCTAAGCCTTCTCCATGACCACTTACTTCTCTTATTTGCAAGGAAGGGCTTCAAAAGATTAGTCTTTGATCCAGGATCTAAATCCACAAAGTACATAGACAAGAGGGCTCAATCTTCATTAAGGGAGTTTTCTAACCCTTATCTCAAATACCTCTTGTTTATCTCCTATGTTTTTCTTTTGCCAATCTTTATGATCCCCAAGTATTTTTGTTATGAGCCTTCACTTTGCTTGCTTTGGAATAATACTTATGGGTCTTCTTCTTGTTGTCTAGGCTCAAGGAAGATGTTCAACTTGTGGACCTCTAACTCTACTCTCCAAGGGCTAAGGGAAGTATCTTCTTACTTCCTAAATTTTGTCATCCATCCCCTTCTTCTACCCAGTTCATTCTTTCTGAATTTTCAGATTTGAGGTCAAATCCTTTTCAAGGGGGAGGGAATGATAACACTTTGCTAGGAGCTTGGACCTGCAAGACCTACATTGGAGGATATGCACCAACTTCAAGCAAGGAAGAGTTGGAGAAATTAGTGTCCTACAAATAAAGGGACACTACCCTACAGAATGACACCTTGACCCTGGATAGGACCCTTGTCCTATGGACCACCCTTAATTAGGACTCTCTTGTATTTTCTTTTTATTTTTGTATTTTCCTTTTTATTTCATTCCACTTGGGTGCTAATTGTATGGGTTTTATTGGCTAGTAGGTTGCCTTGCTAAAAGGCTTAGGAGTCTTGGGTTCAATTCCCACATAGGAAGAAAATTTATTCATCTTTTAATTCCTATGTAAGAGTGGGCGCATTTTTATGGGTTTATTGGCTTAAGGCTTAGCTTAGCCATAAGCCATTAGGGACATGGTTCAAATCCCACTTAGGATGGGATTTCACTCATCTTTTATTTTTCTCCCCCTTCCCTCATGTAAGTGGTCGCCCCCTCACTCCCCCTCTCCTATATAAAGGAGCCTCCTCTCTTGTATTGGACACATTGAATTTTGAAGTAAAAGGCATTATGCCAAATTTTCTCCTCCCTTTGTGAGTTGAGTGATGCTTGGTGGTTGTTGCTCAAACCATACTGAGACTTATCTAATTCTCCTGAATTAGTGGCATCTTTTATTTTTCTCCCCCTTCCCTCATGTAAGTGGCCGCCCCCTCACTCCCCCTCTCCTATATAAAGGAGCCTCCTCTCTTGTATTGGACACATTGAATTTTGAAGTAAAGGCAATATGCCAAATTTTCTCCTCCCTTTGTGAGTTGAGTGAGGCTTGGTGGTTGTTGCTCAAACCATACTGAGACTTATCTAATTCTCATGAATTACTGGCGTCTGGCATTGGACTTATCTGCTGCAAGTGGATTCTTGCTTCAGTGGCGTCCTTCCCATTTCTTCCTCTCCACTTTTTCTTTCATTTTCTCTCATTTTCTTGTGCTTTCCCACGCATTATAGGCTGCTGCCCAGCACCTATAATTCGTGATTTTATTGCTTGATTTTGATTCTAATCGGTTGGTTTTGCTCAATTCTAGATCCTACACCTATCCGGCTATCACTTATCAAATCCAACTAACAAATTGGCTATTTTATCATGCAGAATATCTTGATATAGGGTTTAAAACATGCAGAATAGCTTCAAACCATGGAAAGAAATGCATGGGAAGGAAAGAAATGTAGAATAGCTTCAGAGTCATGCAGAATAGCTTCAAACCATGGAAAGAAATACAAGGGAAGGAAAGAGACAAATAAAAAATCAGTATTTATATTTCACCTTTCTTGCAATCAAAACATTTCTAGGAACATGCAATCAAAACATTCTTGGCATTTCAAAGAGGGGCATTTCAAAGAACACAGAATGAATATTAATTGATCATTTATTCTTTTCGTTGAACTGTGAGAATTGAATTGAATTGAGATTAAGACCTAAGAGAAGGGGCTTAGAAGAAATAACTAATTACCGTGAGCTCTTCTTCTTCCTGAAGTGGTGAGAAGCTCGTCTCTTCGTTGCTTCGTTCTCTGCCTACGTACAGATAAAGGAAATCGATCTGCCCCACATTCACCCACATTCATCACATGCACCCTACATCACATGGCCTCACAGAACCCCTCACCCTCATGCGGCCTCACCAAAACCCCTCACGAGAACCCTTCACCTGCGCCCCTCATCGCTATTTACCCCCAAAAACACAAATCAGAGAAACGAAAAAAAGAAAGGAAAAGTACTTACCGGTGGTTATCAGAGGTCGGATATGGGAAGCTTGAGAGAATGGAATGGTAGTCGCAGAGTTAAGTCGTGGCTTGTGATAAAAATTAAAAACGAAAAAACGTAAAACATTTTTTTTTGTTTTGAAAAGTAAGGTGAATTGGTTTTTGAAAGTTGTGTAAAAACCATTTCAACTCTATTTTACCCAACACGTTTTGTTTTCAAATTTGGATTTCGAAACCAAAACCAAAAACTGGCAACCACCCCAAACGACACCTAAACTAAGTAAAAGAAATAAAGACCATAATCTCGTGTCTAAGTTATAACAACACACCAACACGCCATAAAAAACAACCAACATATAAATAAGAATTGCGTACAACAACCTCCCAAGTTCCGCAGAATTACCAACTAAAAACGAGCAACAGTAAGTTCCAATCAATACAGTTTGCACCAGCCTGAACATGATAGCGCAGGGGATCCAAACCAGTAAAAAATCCAGCATAGCAGCACACACTTCAGCCATAATTAAGATTTAAAATTTAAATATGAATAGGGTACCTCAGACTGTAACGTCCTAATTCCCAGAATTAGGAAATTATGTCCGTTGGAAGCATAAGTCCCGAATTGAGGGAATTATTTTCGCGACATTAACGATATCGATAACTAACTACAGGCATGCTTACTAAGTCCAACGTTTATTTAAACATAACATGTAAATACATTACATTCAATAAATCATAGATACAACAATTCCATGAGCCCTAATCAGCGGAAGCATAAGGAATTATGCATACATATTTATACAAATATAGTCGTCCAAGGAAATACAATGAAATGAGGGGCTCCAAGCCCACAAACTCCTAAGCTGTAGCGGTGTCATGATCCTCACGACCTGCCTGGGAATCTAAAATGTAAAACTCACAAGGGGTGAGACTAACGTCCCAGTGAACAAAGCAGTGCATACATATACATAATATAACAGATAAGGCATAATATAGTAAGGATAACATGTAATAGCAATTCAGATAATAAAACCAGTGACAATCTATAATATAATGCTGACATAATGCACTCATGATGCAAAGCTGGACTCCAATGACCATGATTGCTTAAAAATCATTTTAACATGAACTGCTAACCCAGCAGCAGGGATCTTATCACTTGTCGTGCAGTTAGACTAAGCTCAGACTACAAGGGATATCCCCTTGGGGACATTACGTTGCCACCGTTACCATGACGGCCGAAGCCAAGTTTTAACATAATTGGTCCAAGACCCGTGATGGCCGAAGCCTTAACATGAATCTTTCACTTGAATTACTTGAGTACTTGAATACGTGAACAGTGTTCCTTGAACTTGAACATAATTCATGAAAACATGTGTACTTGACAATGAACATGAATATGAGCATGAGCAGTTTGATCAATGAATTATAATCTAAATATTTCCAATCATTCAACCGAATATCCATATAGCCCCTAGGACCAAAATTCCTCCATGGTACTTGAGCATGAACATATAAATGAAATCCTTAAACCTAGGGTTTTCCAACAATAGGCCTCAATTAATAACAATTATAAAATCATAATACATGCATCCTCCTATATCATAATATCCACTAAAACAAGTAAAAACTTCCATCCCTAGGAAAAGCCCTAATTTCAAGCCCTAGTGGAAATCTACCTCAATTTCCTCCAATAACCCACAATAACACAAATTAATCGGTAGAATCATAATAATAAGCACATACAACCTAAAGAGAGGGAGAGGGAGGAGTGGGTACATGTAGGAGTTCACATACAAAGGGGAGGTGGAGTGTGTGAGCTCTACTCACCTTTAATGGAGGAAAATCGGAAGAATAGAGAGAGGAAGATGATGATCCAAGCTCCAAGGTTGGTGGAGTAGCCTCCCAATCTAGCTCTCCTTCTACTCCTAGCTCCCTCTCTCTCTCTAAATCCGTCCCTCTTTCTCTAGAAACCCTAGGAGATAAGAAAAAATGAGAGAAGAGAGTGGGACTCTCTGTTTTTTAAAAACTGATTTCGTGTATTCTCGTACAAGCTAGATTCTCTCCTGAGAGAAAATACCCCAGAGAGTAACCCTTCTCTGGACATTTCTCGCTCAAGCGAGATTTTTGCTTGAGCGAGAATGAGTCTGTTTGGAAGTGCAAATGAGCTCGGAATACTATCATATAGCATATCAAACTGAAGCCCCGGATCTTAGCTTTCTGACCCAAGTGGAATCACCTCAATTGGACACCTGTAACTCTAGATATTTGCGAATTATTGAACCAAGGTCATGAGGCTTAAAACCCAAAATTAAGCAATAACCTTGGTTGAAGCCTAACGGGGCATACTTTACATGAATCATGTTATAGCTCATCAATTCACTCTAATAAGGATAAAATTAAGGGTTCTAAGTGCCCATGAGACTATGCTCCGCTATTCCCTTGTTCCTTTCCATAAAATCACCTTCTACCCTGGTTCCGTGAGTCTACGCCTCTCCGCTTCATTCCCGTCAATACGTTTAAGCTTAGTTCCGTCCGTCTTAATCTTATTCCCTAGTTCCAAAGTCTCTACTTCCTTCCTCCTCAAAATGCTAGCCTTTCTACCACCGGGTGTGACTTCTCCTATGCTAACTCTACGGTCTAGTTTGCCTTAATACTTAGTTTCTCTCTTCCCGGTTCCCTCAAAACTCATAACTCTTTATCAATTCCTTAACTCTTCTGTTATTTTCCTTTCCAACCCCTAAGTTCTCTTCATACTTCTATCTCCCTCTAAATCCTTCTTAGGTCAAATTTTCGGGATGTTACATTTCTACCCCCTTTAATTAAATTTTGTCCTCAAAATTTCAGGTTAATGAGCTCCACCACCACTCCTAGACCTAGTCTTTTCCCCAATGGTGTTGGTGCCCTAAGAAACTATCTAATCATCGCCTGATCAACGTATTCCATTACCTAAGGATGGCTGTGGGACTAAAAGTCATTTGGTCTCCTAGCCTTATCTTCTCATTCTTTATGTACTAGTCAAGCCTTAGATTTACTTCCAATTACAACTTAATCTTAATGGGTGGGATATCAAGGTCACATACACTCCTGCCGAAAATCCGGCAGAGTTTCCCCTAAAACCGAACATTCCCAAAATTTTCATTTCAACCTGAAATCCAGCAAATCCAGCCAATACAGTATATGATAATACAAAGTACTATTTCAAAGTCCAAAGAGCTTCTATAACTAGTGAAAAGATTTCAAAAGGGGCATTACAGTTTTCACCTTAAACTTGAGTGTAGTTCTATAACCTGATCTTAATTGAAATTTCCTCATTATTTCCTACTCCACCATGAGTTTTCTTGGAACTAATACTAACACCCCCTTTCACATGCGATTACTTAATTCATGAATCATGAAACCGGTACCGAAAAGGCCATCCGGCATGGGTTATGCATTCAATGAACATACATCATAAAATAACACATACAACTATCAATAATCTTGGAAAGCAAAGTAGTACACATGCAGGGCTAACCAACTGCTATGAACCTGAATACACAACGTTTCTATCCTAGTTTCTAAAACGGAAACATGCATGTCTCAATTACGAGTGTAGGGTCATAGTCAGGGGTGCGGAACTTACAGAACCACAACCCCAAGCAGTGGTACTCCTCTTATACACATATGACAGAGAATGGACAAACTTCGGTAATTCATCCGAAGAAGACCAACCTCATCAAACAGAACATGATAGTGTGTAGGTCTGCTTGTACTTACCACTCCATCATGTGCACAAGCACATAAAACATGGTTGTCTATCATTCAACCTAGGAGACTGGGTACGAATGCCTGCCCTATACAAGGGCATTAGCAACTATTGACTAGAGCTGGAAACCGCAACGATTGAAGGAATATCCAATTGCCTTGGTAGCCAAAGCACACATTCACACTACAATGATGGTGCGAACTTTAGAAACAATAGGAAATGGATAAAGGGCGTTTAACACCTATCAATGAATCCAGCGAGCTAAGCTTAACACTAATCTTCAACAAAACACTAACTAGATACTAATCGTTGACTATAGTAGGAGTTCTATTCTGGGTAACAATTCTAAATTCCGAAAGATTTTTCTTCTTCCATGGACGATAAAGATAAAAAGCCTTACCACTAAGGAAACCACAGAGAAGAGACTGAGAAGCCCAACCTGTAGACTTAGCTCTACCACAGATAACTTAGGAAAAGGTACTACCCGTGTGCTGACAACATACTCCTAAACCTAGGGTAACGGAGTGTCTACCCACGGAAAAGCAGACAACGACGTATTACTCACAAAACTTGATAATCATAAGGCTTCTACTCTAAACACCTTTAACCAAAACAACCAGGGACCTGAGTCTTCAGGCGCTAACAGTCAAGCAAACCTAGAATTGAAAGGGATTAACCATGATTGTAATATACTAAGTACCTCTATTCATCAAAACTTTCGTTGTCACTTACTCTCTTTACATACTTGGGTTTTACCTTCTAGCCTAACCGAACTAATTGAGGGGTCCTCACTAACGGTAATGCCCGACCATAACTCAGACATGAATAATAGAGTCCTATACCACAAGGGGCTTAAGTTAAGGAAGGTTCCCTAAGGTAGAACAGGGTGGTTATCGAATCATGGTCCTCAAACTTAAATTCCCCCTCTTGATTAATTGTATCTCAACTCTTATTGTGTTCCGAATACCTTTAAAACACCACCTAAGTTCCCCAAGTGTAGTATTTACCCTCCCATCCACAAACGAGTCCTTGTGTCTCCCAGGTCGTTCACCCCTAATCTTAAAGCTCTAAGCATAAGTGTTTCCAAAATCCAAACTCAAGTCTTTAAACTATTAGCAGTGTTTCCACACCTAGGATGTAAATTCCTCAACAACCAACCCAACATGGAATCCTAAATCCGCAACATTCAAAACTCTAAGATCCTTCAACCCGTATCCTAGAAGTTTACCCCGAGCTCTCTACTTGCTAGACCCTCCAAGCAACATAACTAGACATAACTGTTATGTAGTCATTTAAACAGACAAACAACATCATCACCACTCAATACGATCATAACAAAATACACAATGCATGCAATTATTCAAACAAGCAAACATCACATTCAGCCAGGCAAATCAAACACTTCATTCAACTCAAGTAACAACCTACTCTTCACCTCACCAGCGGTCCATCATAATTAAGGTAGTCGTCCTTATGGGTGCCCCATGTTTACTAGGCTCAAGGGTAATGCTCTTTAAGGTCTGTAGGGTGGGGGTTCTATTCTTGGAAATAAACTTATGTCATTCTACCTTTATCTGATAAGTGGGTGGTTCTATCCTGGTTAGAGAAGTGTCCCAATCCTCTAACCAAGGTATCCTACTCATGTCACTCGCCATAACTCTGTGTACAACGCACCAAGTAAAGGGGTGATCAGTCCCTATACTGGTTACGGGGTATGGTGGAATCATAGTGAGTCATGGGCAACTAACCTATCCACAGTCCAATTGGATTGAACTGCTATGATACCATAATGTAACGTCCTAATTCCCAGAATTAGGAAATTATGTCCGTTGGAAGCATAAGTCCCGAATTGAGGTAATTATTTTCGCGACATTAACGATATCGATAACTAACTACAGGCATGCTTACTAAATCCAACGTTTATTTAAACATAACCTATAAATAAATTACATTCAATAAATCATAGATACAACAATTCCATGAGCCCTAATCAGTGGAAGCACAATGAATTATGCATACATATTTATACAAATATAGTCGTCCAAGGAAATACAATGAAATGAGGGGCTCCAAGCCCACAAACTCCTAAGCTGTAGCGGTGTCATGATCCTCACGACCTGCCTGGGAATCTAAAATGTAAAACCCACAAGGGGTGAGACTAGCGTCCCACTGAACAAAGCAGTGCATACATATACATCATATAGCAGATAAGGCATAATATAGTAAGGATAACATGTAATAGCAATTCAGATAATAAAACCAGTGACAATCTAGAATGTAATGCTGACATAATGCACTCATGATGCAAAGCTGGACTCCAATGACCATGATTGCTTAAAAATCATTTTAACATGAACTGCTAACCCAACAGCGGGGATCTTATCACTTGTCGTGCAGTTAGACTGAGCTCAGACTACAAGGGGTATCCCCCTTGGGGACATTACGTCGCCACCATTACCATGACGGCCGAAGCCAAGTTTTAACATAATTGGTCCAAGACCCATGATGGCCGAAGCCTTAACATGAATCTTTCACTTGAATTACTTGAGTACTTGAATACATGAACAGTGTTCCTTGAACTTGAACATAATTCATGAAAACATGTGTACTTGACAATGAACATGAATATGAGCAGGAGCAGTTTGATCAATGAATTATAATCTATATATTTCCAATCATTCAACTGAATATCCATATAGCCCCTAGGATCAAAATTCCTCCATGGTACTTGAGCATGAACATATAAATGAAATCCTTAAACCTAGGGTTTTCCAACAATAGGCCTCAATTAATAACAATCATATAAATCATAATACATGCATCCTCCTATATCATAATATCCACTAAAACAACTAAAAACTTCCATCCCTAGGAAAAGCCCAAATTTCAAGCCCTAGGTGGAAATTTACCTTAATTTCCTCCAATAACCCATAATAACACAAATTAATCGGTAGAATCATAATAATAAGCACATACAACCTAAAGGGAGAGAGAGGGAGGAGTGGGTACATGTAGGAGTTCACATACAAAGGGGAGGTGGAGTGTGTGAGCTCTACTCACCTTTAATGGAGGAAAATCGGAAGAATAGAGATAGGAAGATGATGATCCAAGCTCCAAGGTTGGTGGAGTAGCCCCCCAATCTAGCTCTCCTTCTACTCCTAGCTCCCCCTCTCTCTAAATTCGTCCCTCTCTCTAGAAACCCTAGGAGATAAGAAAAAATGAGAGAAGAGAGTGGGACTCTCTATTTTTTAAAAACTAATTTCGTGTATTCTTGTACAAGCTAGATTCTCGCTTGAGCGAAAATACCCCAGAGAGTAACCCTTCTCTGGACAATTCTCGCTCAAGCGAGATTTTCGCTTGAGTGAGAATGAGTCTGTTTGGAAGTGCAAATGAGCTCAGAATACTATCATATAGCATATCAAACTGAAGCCCCGGATCTTAGCTTTCTGACCCAAGTGGAATCACCTCAATTGGACACCTTGAACTCTAGATATTTGCGAATTAGTGAACCAAGGTCATGAGGCTTAAAACCCAAAATTAAGAAATAACCTTGGTTGAAGCCTAACGGGGCATACTTTACATGAATCATGTTATAACTCATCAATTCACTCCAATAAGGCTAAAATTAAGGGTTCTAAGTGTCCATGAGACTATGCTCCGCTATTCCCTTGTTCCTTTCCATAAAATCACCTTTTACCCTGGTTCCGTGAGTCTACGCCTCTCCTCTTCATTCCCGTCAATTCGTTAAGCTTAGTTCCTTCCGTCTTAATCTTATTCTCTAGTTCCAAAGTCTCTACTTCCTTCCTCCTCAAAGTGCTAGCCTTTCTACCACCGGGTGTGACTTCTCCTATGCTAACTCTACGGTCTGGTTTGGCTTAATACTTAGTTTCTCTCTTCCCGGTTCCCTCAAAACTCATAACTCTTAATCAATTCCCTATCTCTTCTATTATTTTCCTTTCCAACCCCTAAGTTCTCTTCATACATCTATCTCCCTCTAAATCCTTCTTAGGTCAAATTTTCGGGATGTTACACAGACCACAACACAAAAGTGTAATTAAAAATCGGGGTCTTTAGCCTTTAGCCACTTCCAAGTTCTAACTTTAATAAGCTCCATAACATCACTAGGATCCAACTGTTTGTTTGAGAAGATAACCTCATTTCTAGCTAGTCATAAGGACCAAATCACCACCATCCATACCAAAGACCAACGTGATCTATCTTTAGAATTACAATTGGGTAACCCAACAAATTGAATGAAATTATATATCCAAACAGTTATTAATAAGAACTGTGTAAAAACCACCCCATTTCAAGCACTGCATCCAGACTCTATAGGCAAAGGCATACTCAAATAACAAATGTGAAGTTGTTTCTAATTTAACTTATTTTATAAATTGAAATTATTCTTTACAACTTAATTTAATTTTTTAGAAGTTTTCTTATTTAATTTATGAGAAAAATAATTATAAAGACTAATTTTAATTTATAAAAAAGTTATATTTATTTGATTTTTTTTATTAATTTTATTTTTTTCCTATATTTTTTTTTTTTTTTGAGAAATTTATCAAAATTGATTTTATGTATATAGTTAAAGGTGATACCCCTCCGGTATATAATATCTAAGAGGGGTTTGTTAGGAATGAAAATGGATGAAAATGAGATTGACATTTATAATTTTAATAAAAGTGTCTAGTTATTAGAGTGTTTCTTTGAGAACACAGGTTTATGATGTTCTCATCATTATGGTCATAATCATTTTTTAACATTTATTTTCATTCTAGACAAAACTTATCAATATTCTCAATTGAATACATATATAAATGCATGTGTATTTATATATATACACACAATCAGGGGTGTAGTCAAGGGGCTGGCAGGGACAACACTCCCCCAAAAAAGTTTCAAATTTTTTATTAATTATATAGGTCCTGTATAATATATTTCATGAACTATTACTTTGGCCCTTTAAAAATTTTGTAGTATTAAATACTTCTTTATGACTCTTTTGTTATTTATCTTTATTTTTTTTCAAAGTTTTAACTTTTTATTATTTCCTTTTTTATATCAATTATTTTTTTCTTATTTAGAAATGATAAGATAATATTCAAAATTACAGATAAAATTTGATTAGAAATACTACTTATATTTGACTAGAAATATTAGTCTATAAAAAGTAAAAGGATCAAAAGGGGAAGCATATGAGCATTCTTTGAAAGAAGGGAGAAAAATATCGTTAGGTAACAAAATATGACATTAAAAATGATCTTTTAGATTTGAATTTGTTTTTTAGAATTACATGATAAGAAAATCTAAAAATTTGATTTGCAATTATCTGAATTAAATATAGATAGTTAAACTTTTTATACTCAGTTCAACTTTAGATTCCAAAAACTCTTTCAAATCATTTGATATTGAAAATTTTTTCCAGCTTGTTGAGAAATTTTACGCATATGACTTTTCAAAGCAAGGGAAGGTTAATCATTTCAACTAAGACATTATCATTATAATATTTCTCGGGACGCTAATTTGGCGAAAGTGTCCAATCTATCTTAGCTTTATCAAAAGTTAGTTGAAAGTGAAAAAGTAGTGACATTTCCATTTATTGGTGGATATCGAAAATAGCTGAAAAGTTAAGTGTATATACATTAATAAAAAATTTTAGTAAAGGAACAAAGAGTTTAATTTAAATAAAGTTTCTATTTTTAATTAAAATTATTTAGTATTTTTATCATAATTTTTAATATTTTTTCGGTCCCAAAGATAAATTTCTAGCTACAGTACACAATGTATAAATTTTTTTATTTTCAACTTATCATAAAGATAAAAGGACTTCTAGAAATGCAGAGCAGTAAGCTTTGATGGAGAGGCAGACCACATTACTTCTATAGTGTTTTTTTTTTCCCTTTGCACTACCGTTTTCTTTTTTTATTTTTGGTGAAAAACATAAATCATCAGAGTTCATATATGAACTATCTTGATGGAAATTAATTAAAGTGGGTCAACATTACTCAGTGGCAATATACGCCATTTAGTTTTGCTAATTATTATTATAAGATGAATAGGATTAATAATAGGATTAATATGTCAATTATGGGAGATGTTTGCCCCACTGCTTTATGCTTAGCGACCAACTACTCAGGACGTACGAGAAGGAATCAATTGCTTTTGTTTTAGAATGAGTTTCTCAAAAGTGAAGCGATCGAGTTAACGTTTTTTTGTTTTTAGAATTCTTTTCAGGAAAAAGAAAAATCTTTTTAAAAGCATTTGATTAATTTTTTAATATAAAATAAATTTATCCAAACACACATTTAGGTACTACAAATCTTAGATCCCTAAATTAATGGTTATGTTAGCGTACATTGCTTTTTGAGACGTGACAGAGCATCCATAGATGTACCTTACAATTATAGGGATAAAGGAATGGATAAAATTCAGCCTTATCCGTTACTGGATTGGATCTAATTTAGCCCTATCCATTTTATTGAATATATATTTTCTCACAATCGCTTTTCTTATCATAAAATAATGATTATGGAATTGTCTTCATAACATAGATTAACCCTTCGTTAAGAATGTCTCCCTAAGACCTAAGTTAGTGGCAAACACATGATAATTGATCATAGAGGTTTGCTACGGCCACTGTACTAGGTAAAAGTGTATTATCAACAAAATAATCAGAGCCACGCATACCTAGTCTTCTTCTATCTGAATTTGCGATAAAGCTGAATATTCTGGAGCATTACATTATTTTGTTATTATGGTTGTGCTATCCTTGCAATATCTTCCCTCCTGACTTGTGAGCTGAGATGGTTTCTAGTAACAACAGTCTGTAATCATTTATTTATTATTGGACATGCAACTTTACAACTAAAATGGATAGCCTAGTAACTTGGCTTTTCTATTTTTCCATATTTTTAAGAATTTCTTTTGGCACAGCTTAATAGGAGTAATATGACTCAAATTTGAACTTTTTATATTTTAACTATAAATAAATGAGTGCAGGGGTAGTGGTGAAAGTGTGAGGATAATACTCTTCAATTATAAATTTAAAGTTCATACATTTAAATTTAGATATAAAATATTAAATTCTAAATATAAATTTAATAGAAAGAAATTATTGTGTATTTTGATATACGTAATTTAATTTTGTAATTTTATTCATAATTTAGAAATTATATTTTCACATTTTATACATATTTCTTTTTATAGATTTAATTATTTTATCTTTAAGTTAAGTGTTTTTTTTGGGGAATTTGTTTCAAGATTTTAGATCATATTTCTAGGAATAATATTCACAAAAATCCTATTACCAGGAATGTTATTTTTGAGTAAAATTTATAAATATGTTTGGTAGATATTTAATATTCCCAGAAATATTTTTAAATTTTTGTTATTTTGAAAAAGTTAAAAATAGAAAAATATTGTAGAATGAAGTGGAAGTAGAAAGTAATATTTTTTTAAAAAAAATCATTCTCATGGAGATTAGGGGTGATCATGGGTGTTTGGTAGACCCATTGAACCCGATCAACCCAATCCAACCAAATTAAAAAATACGGGTTGGGTTGGGTAGTCGGGTCAGATTGGTTTCCATACAGACGAACTCAATCAAATTGAGTTGGGTATCGGGTTTTCATACTTCTAACCCGATCAACCAAACTCAATCAACCATTAATAAACAAATACATTTTATGATTTTTTGTACTAATAAGTTACACATTTTAATATTTAATATCGAATAAATTGATTTCTTTATTATCAAATTATAGGTTTTTATTTTTGTTAAATAACAACTTATATTTTTTATTTAAGTATTTTTTATTTTTTATTTTATTTACAAGAACACACATTTTAAAATGTTGGATCCAATTTAATCGACCCAACTCAATCCGGCCATAATCGGGTTAGTTGGGTATGTCCATAAAAATGAAAAAAAACCAACTCAACCCAACCCAATATCTCTTCATCGGATTGAGTCCGTCAGTGCCTTAAATCCAACCCTTTGATCAGCCCTAATGAAAATGTAAGATTTCCACCCCTCACCATGGGAATAAAAAATGGAGGAGGTTAAGGTACGACACGTTGATGTATTAATTTTATATATGTGCGGCTGTGATTGAGTAGCACTAAACCGGTCATAGAGATTTTAACATTATTTTTAGTATTTAATATTTAGTCCTTGAATAATAGTTTAATCTTTTGCAGATATATCCCTATAATGGTTCTAGTTGTTACGGAGATGGAAATATAGGTTGCTGGGATTTTATTTCACACTCGTGGATAATTAATTGGGTGGTGAACAATATTCAACGATATCTTTGTCAGAATTTAATTTATACTCTTTTTATCTATCTTAATAATTATTTTATTTTATATTTCAATCTCTTCCAAATAAAATAAATTCTCACTGTATTTGTGGCTACAGAGCTTTGAAGAAATGAATCTGTATTAGCTATTTTTACTTAATTATCATGCATTTATTCAAACTTAATTCACCATAATTACGTCATATTTAAAAAAATCACCAAATTTCATCCATAATGTCCTCTCACCATCCCAGACATCACACTGCCTCTTCATTTATACATTCTTAAACGTTGCTTAAATAACTGTTAGTCCACAATTTTTTCTCATTACCCACTATTTTTAATTTAATTATCTTCTTTTAAATGTAATTAATTCATAGTAATTACCACAAATATAAAAAAAAAACACGAAAATTCACCACGGGAGCCAAGTAACACCCAAGTCATGCATGCAAAATTTCAAGACAAATTTTATATGTCAATCATGCAAGCCCCCCTCTATCCATGGAAAGTGTACTTAGGGTTAGGGTTTGTATACTACCACCATCTACTCACCAGGGTCAACTAACCAAACACTTCGTTTCACCTCAACCTTCCACCACATACTTCAACGTGCTCAATGGGACACCAACAATATTTTTCCAGAATTTTTTCTCATTACCCACTATTTTTAATTTAATTATCTTCTTTTAAATGTAATTAATTCATAGTAATTGCCACAAATATAAAAAAAACATGAAAATTCACCACGGGTCATGCATGCAAAATTTCACGTCAAAATTCATACGTCAACCATGCAAGCCCCCCACTATCCATGGAAAGTGTACTTAGAGTTAGGGTTTGTATACTACCACCATCTACTCACAACGGTCAACTAACCAAACACTTCGTTTCACATCAACCTCCCCCCACATACTTCAACATGCTCAATGGGACACCAACAATATTTTTCCAAAATTTTTTCTCATTACCCAATATTTTTAATTTAATTATCTTCTTTTTAATGTAATTAATTCATAGTAATTACCACAAATATAAAAAAACAAGAAAATTCACCATGAGAGCCAAGGTAACACCCAAGTCATGCATGCAAAATTTCACGTCAAAATCCATTCGTCAACCATGCAAGCCCCCCACTATCTATGGAAAGCGTACTTAGGGTTGGGTTTGTATACTGCAACCATCTACTCACCAAATGACCTCCATTGGCCAAGGCATTATTACCACTTGACCACCATCCCAAATGGACCGTGAAATGATTTTTTTGGAATTTTTGGGAACTAGCAGCTATATTTTGTGATTTTTCTCTATATTTTCACCAAATAATTCACAATAAATACATTATAAGTTGAAAAATCACCAAAATTGGGTACACGGTGTCTCACCCACTTTGGGATGTCCCAAATGAAAGGTTGGCTTTTTTGTGGTCATTTGGTGGTTTTTGTTCTTAAATTGTAATTATTATAAACTTTTTCCTATGAAAAATCAATTAAAAAGGTATGAAAAATTTTGTAAAATTTCATTTTAAGGAGAGATTAAAAAAATGGCACCAAATTAAAGAAATCAGTGTATAATATGATACGTTGAATGTTAATTAAAATATAAAAATTTATAATACAAAAGAATAGTCTATTTTATAATTATAGGTGGCTTCTACTGTACATGAGCCTAGTAGGTCATGTACGGTACCCAACAATTTTTGACATTTTATAACCGGTAAATCAACCTGTTCATCAGACAATTTTAATTTACATGTAATACCCTAAAATTTTAAAAAATTAGTTTTGATCCTCCTGATTTAAAATTTTAATTAAAGACACTTTAAAGTTTTAGGGTCAAAATTAATTTGTGATCTATGTCAATTGTGGCAGCTTCTTCTCATTATTTCTTTTGCGCCACTGTCCGTCTTAGGGCATTGTTCATCTGAGGGCATTGATCATGAGAGTTAGTCCATTCGCACCGTGGGTCACGATCTGTTGGTGGTATGTCGATGCAAATTACGATTGTTAGTGGGAGGATCATGTAACTCGATTTCGCCTCCTTTGGAGCAGTTGTGATTTGTAGGTACTGTTTCAATCTTTGGGATCTATTATTTTCTTAGGAAATTCCGTTTTGTGTGTTTTGTTAGTGATAGATTCATGGAAAATCATATATGTGGGTGTTCGAAATTCTTAATAGTGACTATTTGGTTTTAATAGTCTTCTGTGAAGGAGAAAGAGCTTAAAGTATTTGATTTTATTGGCCTCTTTTGGCCTTTTATTCGTTCACTGTATGTCTGAACTGGAATGATTATAAACTAGGGGCAATTTTTTTTTTTCATATTTTGGCCTCTCATTGTCGGGGTCTCAAGTCCTGGAACCATTCTTATCAGTAGCACCCCAATTTGAAAATCTGTGTCTTTCAGAAACGATTACTGTCTAATTAATTACCGAAAAGTTCTTTTCCTTTCGTGAATAGATTACTGATTCAGAATTTAACGCTTGCTGCTGGGAAATCTTATGCTTCAGGTCACTGGTTGTTGCTAGCTAATTTGATTGATATAGGTTATGTTACATGCTTAACTTGGTACAATTCATTATGAATTTACTGTTAGTTAAAAGAAAGTAGTAATGATCTGGTTTCATTCATGCTTCAGACTAACAGCATAGATATTCCACTCAATTCACATTAAGATCCCCTGCTCATGTGCTTTGTTTTTTTGAGTTGTATGCCTGAGTGATGATAGTTGCCTGTATAATGTATTTACTGATCACTTACCTGTAAAGCATTGCATAAAATCAACAATATTTTTGTATATAGCCTAAATTTTTTGCCAATGCCACTCTTCTAGACTTTTACAATTAAGGGCTTCTTAGATGAAAGATGGAATCTGGTCTATGTATATCAGATGGAATCATGGAAGGCATGTTTATAACATTGCAAAGCTGGTTTCCTTCAGAAAGAAAAGATGGAAAAACAAAATGGAATTTGATCACTAGTTTCCTTTATAACATGGCATGATTTGTTGGTTTGAAATTCAAGTTTTTTTGGGAGGTGGAGAAAGTACAGAGTTCCTTGAAAACTGATTTTGTGGTTGACTTCAGTTTGTTTTTTTATCCTTGACCACTGGTCTGTCAAGAAGTTAAAGCTGGTCTGTCAAATCTTTGACAAGGAGAAAAATGGTCTTTTTGACTGTAAAACAGACATCCTCCAATATGGGCTCATTGGATTTGCATTTTTGAAAAATTGCGAAAGTTAAAATCCTTAATTATTAGCAGCAGCCCTGAAATCTATTCCCACACCACGCTAAAGCATCAAACCAAAAAAATTAACCACATATTATAATTATGTCCGTTTGATTCATAGTAAACTGGATACATAGAGTTGAATGAAATTAAGGCTTTCTGATGTGTTGTGTTGTCTATTTCTGATATTGTGTTTCTTTTATTCGATATAATTATATTTTAAACAGGTTATTTGTATGGCTTACTTGTTTCAAAGTTCCTCTGGATTTTGTGAATTGGTTGCTAGCAAGGCTGATGAAGGAAAGAGCTTAAAATATTTGATACCTTAGGTGCTATTGTGTCAAAGTTTGATACCTTAGGTGTTATTTTGTCAAAGGCCTTAATCTGTACAATTGACATTTGACATTTAGAAGAATACATGCAGTAGGAATGCTTTATGGATTATAAACTAGATGCTACATTTTTTGTCTGCAAGTGTGCTGGTTTGGTGACATGGTCCAAGCTTTTACTCCTGCACTAATAATCGGTGTATGTGTCATGTGTGAACAAATTAAGGACCAAACCATATTGAATTTCATTACAGCGGGAGAAGGTATGGACCCATTAATTAGCCAGGGAGTAATATATATTAGTTCCTTTTACTTATTTTCTAGATGATACTTGGGACTTGGGGATGTGATTCGGACTTAAAATGTTTCTAGCCAATGGAAATTGAATAACAGCATTAACAGGAGGGAAAAAAAATATAAATCGGAATTGACATGGTCTTTGGTGTTATAAAGAGGACACGAAGAACCCCACGCTCCAAATTAATTAAGGATCCGGATCCTAGCCTCTCAGCCATGTTTATTGCAGCCAAGTTTAGCTGCGGAATAACTAAGAAATTAACGTACATAGTTATAATTGAAAAATTGAAACCTATAATTGAAAAAAAATCACCCGTGATTCAAAAAAAATTACTTCAAAATCTATAATTGAAAAATTGACTTAACCTTTAAACATATATAGTATACTAAATATATAATAAATTAAAATATAAAATAATAATTTTATTGAAGTAAAAGAAAATAACATAATTATAATTTTTTTTAATTCTAATTAAAAATTATTTTCATAGAAAATTTTAACAAATGCATCATAAATAATAAATTTAAATTATATTGAGATTTTAGGTCACTCATTCCAATCACTTAAAATTTATATGGAAAAAACCCTTGTTGAGAGAGTTAGCCCCGTCATCAAATGGATATTCATGGAAGGAATATAAATGTCTTCCATTGTGATTCATAAAAAATCACATTACTTAGGTGATGATAAAAATGTACAAAAATATAAATAACATAAGTGAAAAAATGTGATACGTGTACTTGGAGAATAATTTTAATATGAAGTAAATAAAATAAATAGGAGAGATAATAAGTGAAAATATTAATAAATAAAATAGTGAGATAAATATTTTAATATAATAATAAAAAATAGAATAAATGAATGAGTAAAAAATAAAAAGAAAAATAAAATAATAGAAGTAAGATTATCTCTCGTGAAGGATACATGTGGTTCAAAAAACCACCTTTTTGAAGCAAGAATAAATAAACTAAAAGAAATGCAAGTGAGAAAAGCATGACACGTGTAATGGGTGAACAATTTTAATATATAGAAAATTGATAAATAAAATGGATGAGATAATAAAGTGAAAACATTAATGAATAAAATATAGAGATAAATAATATATTGGAAAAACACATTTATTGTATTTTTTAATGTGTGTTTTTATATAATAAAATGGATAAACATAATGGATAATCAGAGAAACTATTTTAATATAATAATAATAATAATAATAAGATTAAAGTGTGATTAAAAAGGGGGGAAAATAAACGACATGATCAGTACTGTTTCCCGTGAAGGATACCCGTGTTTCATAAAAAAACACTTTAGTCAAATGAAAAAAAAAACAAAAAAAAAAACGTATGTGAAAACTTGACATGTATACTGGGGGAATAATTTTAATTTAGAGTAAAAAAAATATAATAGATAAGAAAGATAATAAGTGAAAAATAATAATGAATCAAATAGAGAGATATTGGAAAAAATCACAGGAAATGTAATATAAATCAACACAATTTTTTTTTGTTCTATCACTTTCTTTCTTATACTTACCACACCCCAAAAATAAGATGTCAAAATTTCAACTATTAAAATATTCCACTGATAGAGACTTGAAAGACATCCCTATGTGAAATCAAGTTTCCCTAAGTTATGACATCAATAATGTCTCACCCATCACAAATTACAACACACTCTCTCATAAATACATCATAAAACAAAACTCAATTAATTAATTATAATATCCAAAAGTAAAAGTTGACAAAAAAAAACACCCCCAATGAACAGTACCCAAAAATCTACCCTAATATAATATTATAGATGCTAACAATTTCCAGCCGCCATAGGAGCATCACCCATCATTAAGCCCACCCAAAAGTGGACTAAATTGATTTTTTCCAAAATATTTCACTTTTAAAATAATTTTAGGTGATTTTTCATTATTTTTTCACTAAATAGTTATTGAAAAATACATTCCTGGAAGAAAAAGCACTCAAATTGATATTTAAGCATTTTATGTTTTCCTAAAGGTATGGACCAATCCGTGCTCCAATCCAACACCAACACCCATGACGATCACCTCCTCCTATACTTGATATTTTCCACCCTAAGTAAAGTGTATGTTCTCTAACTCACTATGATCGACCTAATTGTTGGGGGTTTGGGTAGTTTAGTATGAGGTTTTAGGTTTAAACCCCATTACCTTTCTTGTACACAAAAAAAAGTGCATGTTTTGCAATGCTAACAGTTGCCAGCCACCAAGGGAGCATTACCCATCATTAATCCCACCCAAAGGTGGACTAAAATGATTTTTTCCAAATTATTTCACTTTTAAAAAATGTAAGTAATTTTTCATTGTTTTTTCACTAAATAATTAAATTATAAACCATTTAAAATATTTTTCAATTACGATTATATAAATTCTATAATAAATTATATTTGCTGTGTTAAATTAATAAATAAATTAAATTATAATTACTTTAAGTATTATATATAATCTACATTTATTTCTAAAATTTATAATTAGGTTTTTGAAATAATTTATTCCTAATGAAATTAGAATTGAATTGGAATAATGAAACAATCCAATTTCACGCAAAAGATTTTTTTTTTTTTGTAGACACGCAAAATGATTTATTCAGCAACTGCAATCGATATAGTAACTTTATTTTTTGTCCAAGAGATATAGTATCTTTGAATCAAGAGCAAGATTAAACTAAAATTCTCGTTAAAAAAAAGATTAATTTAAATAGAGCTGCATACAAGCCTAATTCTCGGCTGATTCAGAATTGAATTGATACGTGCACGCGGTGGGGACAATTGGATAATTTGACAGAATGGTATGTCAAATTCAGGATTTCCAATTTTAAATACAGAATCACCCAACAAACTGGTAGCAGGTAAAATATTTCCACCGTTGATTAAAATTAAACGAAATCCAATGACAACCACAGGGTCTGGTACCAGTACCAGACCTATTCATACAAGTACCATAGACGTTGCCATAATTATAATAGTTAAAGGATTTATTTGCAAAATATAAAAATTCATGGAAACCTGCTACAACAAGTCACCTTCCTTGGTACTCCACCGACTAAGAAACTGTATGGACCACCTTTTTTTAATTCCTGAACTGGTTTTTACAAAATAAGGACATAAAACGAGTTCAGAAAAGAGTTCAAAAGTAATTAAAATAGAAGTATAAAAACCAGTTCAAACCTGGTTTAGAAACCCAAAAACCACTTCGGTTTTTTATTCCAGAATCGATTAACCGAACCGGTTCCGGTTTGGTATGGTTCAGTATAAGGTAAATCGGTTCGGTTTAGTTTCATTGAACCAGTTCCAAGTTCAATGCAGTTTTGAAACAGTTTTATGTGATGAACTGCTGCATGAACAACCCTTAACAACAATAAGCTACATTCATATCTTCTTTTACATTGAAGAAAGGGTATTAACCCAAAATTTCTTTCATTTTCATGTGCAAGCAATTGCTCAATCAGAAATAACTTTCTATCCATTATCTCCCTTTGTCAACCTCACTTCGCTTGCTTGACGTGCAGCCTATTGCAACATTGGTATTGTGCAGCTTCCCACCTCTTCCTCACCTTTGCGCGCCGCGGTTCACCGATTTCCCTTCCCTTGTCGTCGTCGCTCATTGCCGCCACCATCACCGACATCTTTCTCTTCCCCTAGGCCAAGGATCGTTCTCAGGTAAGGGGTTTTTTCCCCCAAATTCGATCTATTCCCGTTATTCTTCTGGTCTGTATAGTGATGCACTAGTGTATATGAGTTTGCTTTACTTTTCTGGTTTGTTATCTTGTATTAGAGAGATTTTACATCCACTGGTATTCTGATTTGTTTTTCTTTTGAGTTTACTTTTCTTTTCTGATTTGTGTGTTTAGGGTTCTTTTCTGAGTTTGATTTTCTTCTGATCGTGTTTGAGTTTGCTTTTCTTTTCTGATTTGTGCTCATTGACTTGTAAGAAATATTTTTTATTACACAATAGAACATAGGAATAGCCGAATAAGATAGAACAGAGGACGCATTTGGATTGAATCCTTTGCTCCAACTTTGTCAATTGGTCAACAAGGTTATCTAGCTTGAGAGTGTGAAGTTTTTTTTGGAACCTTTTAGCTGTTGCAAGCTTGTACCTCTGCATTTCATACAGCTCTGGACGCCAATAATGGTAGGGACCAATTGCAACTTGTTGAGGGACATAAGAATCAGAATCACTAGCCATGAGGAGCTTTGGCACGTTGAAGATGGATACAGCAAATTAACCGTCGTCCTCAAGCTCTTCTTCAAGGGTTTTGCGGATGTGAATCACCCATCGAAGCTCATCAAAGGATGATTTAGAGATATATGACATGGTGGATCTTAGAGAAGACATGTTGAGTTAGTATGATATTTCATTTCTGGAAGGGAAAACTAATATAACTGCAGAATTAATGGAAGTTTTAATTGAGTTAATCTTTGATGGTACTTAATTATGTGTACTGAATGGGGATCGAGCCCGGACTTATATACTATATAAAGATGAAACTTTCAATTGTTAGCAACATTGCATTGGTAGTAAGTATAATGGACTTTATTTGATGATCACTTTCCATTAAACAATTAGGAATGCATTCCTCATGCTTAATTTACTAACAACATGTGAGATTGAAATTTCATGTGCGTTTTGTTTGTCTCTTTTACTGATCTATCAATTGAAAAATGATATATCAATAAAATCATTTTTAATCAATTTATTAAATACCGATATTCTGACTCTAATTTATTATTTCTCTCTGTAAGTGATAATTTATGTTGTTTTTGGTTCCTGAAAATATTTGTGTGCACAAATGAGTATAAGATTATGTCAATTTATTTATGATTCTGGTCTTCTATCTTCACAATTTGAAATGTGTTTCATTATGCAGTATTTGTTTTAATTTGGTTTTAAATATGCAGTAGTTAATTTTTTGATCTCATTCTCTTTAAATAAGCTTAATTGTACTTTTATTTATTATGGTTTTTGGGACATTGTGATAAAAAAACTGCACTTAATATGAAAAAGGCCTATTTAGAGATAGGCCTATTTAAGCCTTTAAGGCCTGTAAATAGGCCAGGCCAGACTTCCATAAAGGCCAGGGCAGGCCTATTTAACTAAAGCTTGGCTGGTCCTGGCCTATTCCCACCCCTAAGTCCCTTGCCTTACCTGTTTTTTCTTTTGCTGTGCGTATCGAGAGAGAGGAGATGGGGAGGAGGATACTGAATGATGCGTTGAGGACAATGGTGAATGCAGAAAGAAGAGGGAAAACTATGGTGGAGCTCAAGCCTATCTCCACTGTCATCTCTTCTTTTCTCCAAATCATGAAACACCGTGGTAATTTACATTCTATTCTATTCTATTGCTCCTAACACTTGGTTTTCTTTTCAAGGATTTACCCTCATTCATTTGATTAATTACGATATTTTTGTATCCCTTAAGTTATTATTGTTGTTTTCCATGAATTATCATTTGGAGTAGCATGTTCTGATTTCCTGTGTGGGAAAACCTATCTAAAATCTTTTATTATTTAAATATTGACTACAGTGCAACTTTGTAATTGGGTTTACATTAATGCCTGATAGGATATATAAAGGACTTTGAAGTGTATGATCCGCATAGAGTAGGAAGGATAACAGTTCAACTACAAGGTAGGATTAACGATTGCAGGGCCCTTACATACCGACAAGACATCAAGGCCAGGGATATTGAAGCCTACAGATTGCGTAATCTTCCAACTCATCAGGTTGGTTGGTTGGTTGATGCTTAATGTTCATATAAAGTCATAGCTGTTTCATGTTTTTGAATGTGGAGAATGCTTTTTGTATCAGATGCTAGTTTCTATTATGAGTTTCAAAAAATAAAATGAGAGAAAGAAAGCAAATGAAAAAGTATGATGATGGGTTCTCTTTCACTCTATGCAGTGGGGTTATGTTGTGATTACGACGCCTGATGGTGTTTTGGATCATGAAGCGGCCATTGAAAAGAATGTGGGTGGCCAGGTTCTTGGTTACTTTCACTAAAAAATAATCATTACTATGTTGTTTTGGCCAGCTACTACTGTGTTCAGCTAAGTTTCCTGACAAACACTGAATGAATTCTATGAGGGAATGTTCCTAGCAAAGGGGGGTTTTGATTTCAATTATTGCTTTGTCCTGTATGAATTTTATTGCAGTTCATACATGATGAGTGTCATGGATTGGATTTCATGCTTTGTGGGAATTGCTCATGTGATTTTTAAATAATAGAGTAGAGATGAATGGATATCATTTCACCTTAGTTCTTAATATACTTCAAATTTAGTGTTGCTCTTATGTAGTCCTTAGTTATTTCAACAACTCTATACACTGAAAGTAGTGAGCATCAGAACCCGTGCACAGTTCGAATTTATTTCTTGTCACGACAAAGGTGAACATATTACTGGTAAAATAAGAAATTGTCAAGAAAAACTTGCATGGCATTTTATCGAAGAATCTATTCTTCTCCATTTACCTTCCCATAGAAACTTGTACGATGTATGATAGATTGACAGTTCACGTTATGAAAGAATCTACTACTACTGTTGCCTAGTTTCCTGTGTTTACTTCGACCGATTGAGTTGAGCTACTACAGTTATCTACACCTGGCTAATGTTCATGGGTTGTAATTTATAAAACTTGTATGAGTTTTCTGTATTACCATTCAAGTAGTGTTGTCTGTGCATTTATAATCACAAATTTCTTCTATCCTTGCACGTATAATAGCATTATTGTCAACCAAAATTGGAGGTTGCTTGTTGGGTTGAAGGCTGAACTGTGTCTGAACATAAGGACATCTGTTGCGCAATAGATTCGAGGCTGGCTTGGACTAAAGTCATGGTATGATGTTGGTTGGTCCAATATTGAATGCTTAGTTGATTGATTGACGAAAAGGTTAGATATGCGATCTTCTAATTCTTGATCCCCACGAAGATCATTGAATTCTAAGCTGCCTGACATAGATTAGGCCATCAATGTGTAGGAGGAGCTATGTAACTTCAGGGAGGGACTTGCCGTTGTCTAGGATCGCTGCTTTCGCCTTGTATGTGTAGAATTTGACTCTCTAGAGTCTAGAAGTAAAGCAATTCACTTGATTCAATGTGCCTCTACCATGTCTCACATCTACAGTGCCACTGCTATGCCAGAACTGAAAGACAATCATCTTTCATTGTAAAGGGATCCTCAATGCTCATTTGTTGGCTAGGATAGGTTCTAGATCCTCAGCCAAGTTTTGTCCCTACAACCTCCTCACCTCATGCCTTAATTTGATTCTCCAGTACTATATGCTAATCTGCCTAATCACCTTCCTGTACCGCATAGCTACTTGTCATTCTTTTGTTTCCAATTTACGGTGTGCTTCCAAAAATCTTTATCACTATGAAAGACGGAAGAGCTAAGTCCACTGTGCTTGCTACTGTAGTCATGCTATGTAGCCTTGATACATCTAACCGTATTATATAACTATAAGTGTTTAGCATGTCATTTTAATTAACTAACTAGAATGTGACTTGTGCCTCTATACGGGCAAATTAATGGTACATCATATGAAGCATGAGATAAATCATTAGTTATGATAAATACTTAAATTTTAAATTAAATCAATAATATCAATATAGAATTTATTTCATTTAGTCAATATAAAGATGTTGTCAAGGTTAACCCTCAACAAAAGTTAATATCTTCTCCAAGTTAACAATGATGTTACAAATAATAGTGGAATGGGAAATTGTAGTTATTTGTGTAAATGAATTTGTATAAATAAAGAAATGAGAAATGATTATATTCCAATAACAACTCTAAATGTATGTCTAAACGGGAAGTGATTATATTCCACAAGTTCTTAGTGGATATCACAAGCATACTCTTGTTGTTCTGCTGTTACACATCTCTAATAATTTTTAGTAATTTTAAATACTAAATTTTAAAATAGAAAAGTTAAAAATTATAAAACCAATAAGCCAAAAAATGCAATTAACTTTTTTTTTTGCACATAAAATTAGCTATATAAAAGTCATATTTGTTTGGATGAAGTTCTGTTATACTTGTAATTATTAATAGTACTTCCTGTCCTATTTATTTGAGACAAAAATGTGTTTTTTCTTCATCTTAAATATAAGAAACATAGTATTATTTTAAATTATATTAATTACAAATTACCTTGTATAATGTATATAGTTAATTTATTGCCCACTACTCATTTCCCATGATAGTGATATTGCGCTATTCTTAATAACCAACTATTGGAATATAAGTAACTACTTTAATGATGACTTTAATTAATTAAGAACAATTTTGTCACTATTTAAATCATTTCATTATTAAGGATATTTATGCCATAGAATTTAAAATTATGACATTATTAATCATAATTAACTAGTTTCAAGGCATTTTTTAGTATTGATGATATAAACATATGTTTCTTATAAATAGAACCGAAAATAGTATCACACAAAAATAGATATTGATGTGCTTGCATCAAAATTTTCAATCGTATATAATATTAAGCATTTTTCCTTATAGTTTAAATTTAATACTAATGTGTTTTCATATAATTGGGAACCGGTTCAATGAAACTGAACCGAACCAGTTACCTTATATTGAACTGTACCAACCCGATTTGTGTGGTTCGGTTAACCGGTTCTGGAAAAAAAAATTGAACTGGTCCTTGGGTTTCTGAACCTGTTTCTGAATTGGTTTCTGTATTGGTATTTTAATTACTTTTGAGTTTTGAACTCTTTTCTGAACCGATTTTATGTACTGCTTTTGTAAAAACCAGTTTAGGAATAAAAAAAGGTGGTTCTTAGTTCTTACAGTTTCTTAGTATGTCTCAAAGAGGATATATTGATAACGTCCTCAAATGGTTTAACATGCATAGGTTGCTCCCCATGTGTTGCATCTTTTCAAAGGGGTGATAAACTTTCTAAAACTCGATGTCCTAAAAATGATAATGAAAGAGTTGAAATACAGAAGGTCCTCGTCCTGATATTGCTTTTACTGTTAATACTTTAGAGAGATACTTGAGTGACCCAAGTTTGGGTCGTTGGAAAGCCATCAAGAAGGTCTTTATATATTTGCAGGGAACTGAGGATCATATGTTGATCTACAAGAAGTCTGATCAATTTAAGGTCATTGGTTATTATGATTCTGATTTTGTTAGTTGCCCTAGCGACCAAAAATCTACTTTCGGCCTTGTTTTTATTATAGCAGGAGGAAATTATTTATTGGAAAAGTGTTAAACAAATTCTTACAACTACTTCTTCCATTGTGCTAGAGTATATCGCTTGTTATGAGGCTACTTGTCAAGCTATGAGGTTGAAAAACTTGAGTTCTGGCTTTCACATTGTTGAAAGTATTTCTAGGCTACTTGTGATATATTGAGACAATACTACTCCTGTGCATTTCTCTCAAAAAATAAGAACTTCTACTTGCTCAAAGCATTGTGATATGAAATTTTTGTTTGTTAGAGAGAAATTTTGGAGTTTCAAACTTGGATTGAGCATACTGCCACAAAGAATATGTTAGCAGATCCACTGACTAAAGATTTAGTTATTGGAGTTTTTCAAAATCATGTAAATCATATGGGTGTGGTTAAGTCTTTTGATGTATTGACTTAGTAGGAGTCTGAAACATACATTTATTTATTATGTTTTTATGAGATATGTATTTGTTTAATGACATGTCTTCTTTTAATTATCATATCTCTTTTAACATTTAAAATGCTTGGACCATTCAGGGATTGCATGTTATTTACGCTTTTTGCTATCCATCATTTATGAAATATAAACAAAATATATGTATCCTCTATCGGATACTATCTTTGTGATTAATGCTTATATTTCTTATATTGTTAGTTGATATGTGCTTTTACCATAGTTGGTATTTCTATTTTATTGACTAATGCTATTCAAGTAGGAAAATGTTATATTTATATATTTATTCTCTAATTATTATTATTATGGATTAACATTAATTAATAAATTAAAATTATATTTAATTAAATTATTAATATCAACTATGAAATAATTTTTAATTATTATGTATTATTAATTGATGGACAATATATTGACCTTTTATTATGAATAGTAAGCAATGAGTTGAATTATTTAGTTTAGTAACCTATTGAGAGGTCTCTACTGATAAGAAATAATGTTGTTCTCTATCAAATTCACTATGAAACTCTTATTAGAAAAAGAGCGCAATTACGAATTATGTTGTAATGTTGTATCTTATTATGATTTAGGTTACTTGTTGATGGATTTATGATGAAGTTCATCTTTTTTTTTAAGTATAATTTTTAATTTAATTTTTATATTTATAAAAAAAATGTAGAGTGTACGAGATCCTTCATGCTTATGAAAGTGAGGGTTATCTTTCTTTTATTAACTCTCTATATTAATAATTTGAGACCTCGTCTCGGGGAGTGAGACACTCACTCACTCTACTCACCCTCTCAATGATTTTTAATATTTTTTCTCTTTCTCTAATTGAATGGTAAATTTCACTCACTACTTGTGAGAGGGAGATTCTCCCTCTCAATCCTTAACAATAATTTTTTTCTCTCTTCCTATTTGAGTTTTAAAATCAGGGCCGACCTAACATATTTGTAGGCCTAAAGCAAGTTATAAGATGGAGGCCTAATTTTAAAAGATAAAAATCATAAATGTTTTTAAAAAATATGAGTCTATTTGTAAGAAAAGAAACATATATTAAATTAAAAATTTTATTTATTATAAAAAATTATTTTAAATTATGATCTATTAACTAATAATTAGTAATATTTTTATATTTTTATAAAGATTTTATTAAATTTTGGGTCAAATGTGTTTTCAATCCCTATAAATATAAACATATATTTGGGTTTGGTTCTTATGATTTAAAATCAATGTGTCGAGTTTCTTTTTTTTTTTTAAATCACCTCAAATTAATCCTTAGTACCCCTCTTGCTAGGGACTAAAAGTACACCTGATAAGAAATATTGGAGACTAAAAACATACATGATAAAAACCTAATTTGGTGTGATTTAAAAAAGAGAGAGACTCAACATACCAAATATATTTTACTCTTAATTTTAGTATAATATATATATATATAATTTGAGGCCTTATAACAAGGGAGACCTAAAGCGATTGCTTTAGCAGCCTACCCCTCGGGCCTAGGGATGTCAACGGGACAGGGCGGGGCAGGGGCGAGTAGTGACTACCCGTATACATACCCCCTAAAATTAATGGGTACCCATGCGGGTAACGGGTATCCGCGGGTATCCATTAATGTTAAAGAGTTTAAATTTTATAAAAGAAAGAGAGGAAATGTTATATGATATATTATAATATCATACTATATATATATATAAATAATCATTATATAATACCATTATGTGTTAATATATTAAAAATATCATCAAATAATAATATAAAATAAATTATATCTCATCATAAAATGATAAAAAATCCTAATATTCAAATATATTTAATAGAAAAATATGTTTTAATGAGTATGCGGGTACCCGCGGGGCGGGTAATATAATATTCGTCCCCACCCTTATATAAATATCCGAGTACCCATTGCGGGTATATCCACAGGTACGAGTTTTTTTTACATCCCTACTCGGGCCGGCCCTATTTAAAATTCTAATAAATATTAATCTTAAATTTTAAAATTTATTAATATTCAAAATCTTATCCCATCTTTTTCTCTTTCAATCCTTATTTTTAATATAAATATTTATTATTATCATTACGTCTTTAATTAATTTCATTATACTTTATTATCAAATAATAATGTGAATTACATTTTAAAATCTTTATAAAATAACATCAAATAATAATGTATATTAAATTTCAAAATTTCTAATCTTTTAATTTTAAAAATATTAATTTATTATATATTTAACAAAATTGTTTATACAATGCAAGCCAAAAGAGCTTTGGCTTCTTGTTGCTTTTGGCCTCTACTAATTGTTTACTCAATTAATAAGGTTGTCCCAAAGCACATATACAAATCAGTGCTCATTTTTTTTGGTGACTTTTCAGCATATATTTTTTTGGTGACTAATCAGTGCTCATTTAAACGGTAAGGAAACAAAAATCTTTTGGTCACCAAAGGAAGCCTGTTGGAGTTGGAGGTGGCAACTTCCAACCAAGCTGCCGTACTGTCCGAACAAGAAACTGGATTATTTTCCAAATTCAATCTACTATCTACTATCTATCTACTATACTTAAAAGAAAAGAGTTCGCCCTAGTTCCCTCATTTTTTCCTTTTTCTTTTTAATTTGCTTTTATGTTTTCAAAGCTTAAGGATTATTCTGTACCTCTTTCTCATCTTTTTTTTTCCATTTTTATTTTTTTCATGTCTAATTTTTATTGTTATTGTTTTTTTTTGGTCATTCTCTCATTTTTGTCCTTCTCTTATTTTGTTTTTTTTATATCACACATTTATTTTTATTATTATTTAAAAATACTTTCTTTCATTATCCATTGCTATTTATCAGTTTCATTACATAAAAATATAGATTAAAAAATATAATAAATGTGTTCAATTATATTAAATTTAAAGTTTTTTTAATATATCATTTATCTTTCTTTTTTATTCATTAATATTTTTAATTATTATCTCTTTTATGTCTATTCTATTTATTTATTTACTTTCTATCTTAAAATAGTTCGCCCAATCTACACGCGTCGTTCCCTCATTTTTTTTTAATTTGCTTTTATGTTTTCAAAGCTTAAGGATTATTCTGTACCTCTTTCTCATCTTTTTTTTTTCCATTTTTATTTTTTTCATGTCTAATTTTTATTGTTATTGTTTTTTTTGTCATTCTCTCATTTTTGTCCTTCTCTTATTTTGTTTTTTTATCACACATTTATTTTTATTATTATTATTTAATAATACTTTCTTTCATTATCCATTGCTATTTATCAGTTTCATTACATAAAAATATAGATTAAAAAATATAATAAATGTGTTCAATTATATTAAATTTAAAGTTTTTTTAATATATCATTTATCTTTATTTTTTATTCATTAATGTTTTTAATTATTATCTCTTTTATGTCTATTCTATTTATCTATTTACTTTCTATCTTAAAATTATTTCCACAATACATATGTCACGTTTTCTAACTTGAGTTTTTTAAATTTTTTTATTCTCAATTTATCAAAGTGAATTTGTTTATGAATCACAGTTCTATCTATGGGTATCCTCCTCATTAGGCAAATTTCTTAAAATTATTTATTCTCACAATTTTCTCACTCGCATCTTTTTTTAATTTCTTTATTATCACTTCAATAAAGTGATTTTTTATCACACTTTCATTTTCTTTTTTTATTATTGTTATATTATAATATTTTCTCTCAATATTCGTTCTTATTAATTTATTTATTTCATTACAAAAGTAGTTTTTTAATGAACAACGAGTATCTTTCAAGAGAGACAGTCTTACTCCTACTTTCTTCCCCCTTTTTTTCACACTTAAAATTTCTTTTTATTATTGATATATTGAAACAAATTTCTCACATCATCCATTCCTGATTACATTAAATATGTTAATTTATTTTAAATATGAAGTGTATTTTCCAATATATCATTTATCTCTCTGTTTTATTTATTAATGTTTTCACTCATTATCTCTCTTATCTATTCTCTTTATTTATTTACTCTCTATCTTAAAATTGTTCCCATGGTACATGTGTTATGTTTTCTCACTTGAGTTTTTTTATTCTCATTTTAGTACGTAAAGTGATTTTTTTATGAACCATGGTCTACGGGTATCCTCCACGGGAGGCAGTCTTGCTTCCGTCGTTTCTTTTATTAATTACACTTTATTTTTTTATTATTATTACTATTATATTAAAACATATTCTCTCATTATCCATTTCTATTTATCTGTTTCGTTACAGAAAAAACATATGTCATGTTTTTCACTTGCGTTTTTTAGTTTCTTTGTTCTCACTTCAGTAAAGTTTATTTTTTATGAACCACAAGTATCATCCACGGGAGACAGTCCCGCACCTTACATTTATATTTTTTATTATTTTTATCACACTTTCATTTTTATTATTATTATTATTGTTATTATTATTATTATTACATTAAAATATTTTTCTCATTATTCGTTCTTATTAATCCGTTTTCAATTATCATCTCTTTTATATCTATTCTATTTATCAATTTACTTTCTATCTTAAAATTATTCCCACAATACACATGTCACGTTTTCTAACTTGAGTTTTTTTAATTTTTTTATTCTCATTTTATTAAAGTAAATTTATTTATGAATCATAGTTCTATCTACGGGTATCTTCCTCATGAGGCAATTTTCTTAAAATTGTTTATTCTCACATTTTTCTCACTTGCATTTTTTTAATTTCTTTATTATCACTCCAATAAATTGATTTTTTTTATGAACCGCAAGTCTTCTCCAAGGGAGGTAGTTGTGCTTCTGCCATTTTAATTTTTTCTTTCCTTTATTATTTTTATCACTCTTTCATTTTCTTTTTTTATTATTGTTATATTATAATATTTTGTCTCATTATTCGTTCTTATTAATTTATTACATTACAAAAGTGATTTTTTAATGAACCACAAGTATCTTTCAGGAGAGACAGTATTGCTCCTACTTTCCCCCCCCTTTTTTTCACACTTAAATTTTTTTTATTAATGATATATTAAAACAATTTCTCACATCATTCATTCCTGATTACATTAAATATGTTAATTTACTTTAAATTTGAAGTGTCTTTTCCAATATATCATTTATCTCTCTGTTTTATTCATTAATGTTTTCATTCATTATCGCTCTTATCTATTCTCTTTATCTATTTTATCTCTATCTTAAAATTGTTCCCACAATATATGTGTTATGTTTTCTCACTTGAGTTTTTTTAAATTTTTTTAGTTTCATTTTAGTAAAGTGATTTTTTTATGAACCATGGTCTACGGGTATCCTCCACGGGAGGTTATCTTACGACTCTTACTTTAAATTTGAAGTGTCTTTTCCAATATAATGTTTATCTCTTTACTTCATTCATTAATGTTTCCACTTATTATCTTTCTTATCTATTATATTTGTCTATTTACTCTCTATCTTAAAATTTTTCCAGCAATACATGTGTCATGTTTTCTCCCTTGAGTTTTTATTTTATTTTTTATTCTCATTTGAGTAAATTGATTTTTTATTAACCACGGATATCATCCACGTGAGACAATCATTCTCCTACCATTTTTTTATTTCTTTTTTTAATCACACATTAATTTTATTTCGTTATTATTATTATTACATTTAAATAATTTCTTTTACTATTTTTTATTATTCCTTTTAAATAATTTCTTTCATTATTCATTCATATTCTATTTACTTTATATTGTTCGCCCACTAACGTGTCACATCTTTTCAACTAGATTTTTTCTTAATTTATTTTTAAGTTTTTTATTCTTATTTCGGTAACGTGATTTTTTATGAACATCAAGTATTCTTCACATGAGACAATCATATTTATTTTGTGAACATCCACATAATAGTCGGGTTAACTCTCCCACCAATGATTTTTTTTTCATACACTTTAGATAGGTTTAATGTGATTCGGTTGTGGGATGTCAAATCTCAATATATTTTAAATTTATAATTATATTAATGATGTATTAAGTATTATTTACTATAAATATGATACAATATATTTCTTAGATTCCACCAATTTATGTATATAATTATATCGTAAATTAATTTTATTATAAAAATTAAATAATATATGTAAAAATGAATATTACTAGCAACCCAACGTCACCTGTGCATTCACACGGGTACTGAGCTAAATGCACGGGTACTGAGCTAGTTTGAAGTAAATATGATCATTTCGTTTTCGGAATTATTGAACTTCCAACTTCCAAGTACTATTAATTTGCTCAATTTCTTTAGTTTATTAAAACCTACACAAATTCGGGGTCATCCATATATGTTTATGATTCAGTTTAGATTAACTTTTATAAAAGAATTTATAAATTAAGAATATAAAATAATTAAAAAGTAAAATAAATTTAACTTCTTTTATAAATTGAAATTATTCTTTACAACTCAATTTAAATTTTCAGAAGTTTTCTCATTTAATTTATAAAAAAAATAATTGTAAAGACCGATCTCAATTTATAAAAAAAGTTATATTCATTTTATTTTTTTATAAGTTTATTTTTTTTTTTTTGAAAAATTTATCAACATTGATTTTATGTATATAGTTAAAGGTGATACCCTCCGGTATATAATATATAAGAGGGGTTTGTTAGGAATTGAAATGGATGAAATTAATTAACCTGAATAAAGATTGACATTTATAATTATAATCACTACAAGAAAAATGTAAATTAGTGACGGTCCATAAACGAAAAACCATCCCTACAGATTACGTAGCGACGACTTAGAGACGGTAACATGGACGTTGCTACAGAGCTCGTCGTAAATGCAGTAGCGACGAGCAAGGTACAACATCGCTACGTAGAGATGGTCGGGCCATCTCTACAGCCGTGTCTCAAAACATGGTTTTCACTACGTATTACTGTTTTTTTTTAATTTTTTATCTAGAGACGGATTTAGTGACAGCCAAGGCCGTCTCTATAGATAAATTTTTTTAAAAAATTAAATTTATTATTATTTATTTTAATTTAAGGGTTAAGGGTTTATTATTTATTAATTTTAAAATTATAAAAACAATACTAAATACTATATGAACACATCAACATAAGAAAGCATATATATATATATATATATAATTTGTTCAAATATAATACAATAAAGCTATAAAAAACATAATGAAAAATAAATCAATGGCGGTGGCGACGTTGGTGCTATGGTGGGGTCGGATCCTCATCATCATACAACGCTTGGTCATCCAGGGCGGCATCGTAGTGAGGGTGCGGCTCAGCCCGCGCCTGAGCTGCAGCCTGAGCCTCCAACAACTGCTGCATCTGTCGTCGGAGTCGTCCTAACTCATCCTCCAACTCTACAGTCGTCGCTATAGCCTGGCGAGACTCCTGCCTTGCTTCATTTACTTTCTGGCACAGCGCCTCCTCAGTTGAATGTCGTGACCCAGACCCGTCAGTACTCTCGCTGGTGTGAGCCCGAGACTCCTGATTGAGGCTGGTACACCTGGACGAATGGTGGTTTCCAAGTCCCCGGTGCCATAACAACGGGAGCGGGTCTTGCCACCCGCAACATCCCTCCAGATCTCCAGCTTGGTGGAGGCATCAGTCATGGAGGTGTCCCCCATCTGTGACTCCACCTTCCTCAGGTGGTCCTTGTAATTTGTGTGTTGAGGTAAAAGTAAAATTAATTAGTTATATATTCAATTGCATAAATATGAAATTATATAAAAATACTTACATAGGTGGACCGCGCTCGATCATCTACCCACCACCACCCTTTTTTATATGGGTGGTAACAAAGAACTCGTCGAGCTCGACCTCTCGCCCCAGTTGTCAAGCCTACACAGAAAAATTACACAAATTAATTATTTTAACAAAAAATAGAAACATAACACAAAATAGTGTTTGTTTATACATAATATATCCAACGCCACCTCATTGTAGCCCTGCGGCCCGTGGTGTGGACTGCCCCTCGCGTTGAGAAGCTCGGTTGCTCTTGTTACGAGCGGACTTTCCCTTGAAGTCCGCAGAGTCCCAGTAGGCCAAAAGACCCTCCCAGGCCTCCTCACCACACCATGTGGGCCTCTTCCCAGCCTTCCGAGCCTTGTTCATCATATCTCGAAGGCGACGAGCAACCCTCAGCTCGTACACCTTCTTGATTTGGGCCTCATGAGAAGGGTCCCAAGTAACTCGGATATGCAAAATAAAAATAGGGTAAGTTATGACAAATTGACATATCTTAAGAAAAAATTTAAAGTGTTTAGGGTTTATAATTACCATGAACTCTTCCCACCACTTGTCCCTTACAACTTACATCCTTCGGAGTGACCTCCCAAAGGTAGTGAGGACCCCGGAACTGAGAACGGATCGCATGACCAATGACTGCAATAGGTGGGTTGTTAGGCACCCAATTGCAAAATAAAATATTCAATATTAACAGTTAAAACAATTAAAGATGTTATATTAATATCAATTCTAAAGAAGGAAAAAAAGATAAACAAATTCACCCATTGCCAAATGGTCTAATAATAACCCGACCTTAAACGTCTACCTCATTAGGTCGGCTTGAACTGGCACCCTGGAACCGAGCTGGCTCCCCATCAGACTCATGGTCAGTGTCCCCATCCATCTGATCCTGAGCGTCCTCAGCGTCTAGCTCGGGCACAACGTCCTCCTCCACTAGAGGCATCTGAACTAATCCTGGTGTCGGGATGAACCTCATACCATCGAACTGTGGAGCAGAAGGTGGAGGGGAGGAAGAAGAAGAAGATTGGATGGCGGTCGCCGGAGCCGCTGAAGTAGATGGATGCTCCGACATCTGATCAGAGTGAGAGAGGTTGGCCCTCTCCTGCATCGCGCGAGCTGCCCGTGCACGTAGCTCGCCCGGAGGGATGGACCTCCCTCTACTTGGTGGGATCTTCTCTCCACCTTTACCACGCATCCTAGGCACTAATTACTAATCAATTAATTAATTATTAATATACTAATTACTAATATAATAATAAAACTAATTACTATTTACTATAGATATTATATAAAAATTAAATAATTATATAAATTAAAATTACTAATTACTAATTACTAATATACCAATAAATTAATTAATTACTAATTACTAATATACTAATAAAACTAATAAAACTAATAAACAACATACCTACTAAAGCAATGTTTAAAACTACTAACCTAATTCCTATATCACATTAATAAACTAATAAAATAAATAAACTATTAATTACAAATAAATTAATTAAAACTCTAAAACTTACTAGTTGCAACGCCGCAGAAGGAACGAATATAGAATGAGCTCTAAAGTCACCTATTTTGACTTCTGATCGGTTCAAAACGATCCTATGAAGGAGGGGAACTTTTTAATCGGTGAGTTTTTTAGAATAAAAAGAGAGAGAGACATACATAAAGAAAGTGGTGGCCGTATGGGAGAAAAAGGGAGGAAGGAGGAGGAGGAGGTTGAAAATGGAGGAAGAGGGGATGGGGAAGGTTTTTTACGCGTACAGGTTTTAACGTAGCGACGGTCTGGCCGTCGCTACGTTTAAAACTAATCATTGCGCACCAAATTTAAATTTTATTCTTAATGTAGCGACAGCCTACCGTCACTAAGGCCGTCACTACGTTTAATTTTAATTTTTTTTAGAAAAAAATAAAAAAACTATTGTGGCAACAGCTTGGCAGTCGCTACCGTTGCTCCATAGCGACGGCTTGGTCATCACTACGTATCAATTGCACTAAACAATGCATTTAATGGTATAGCGACACGCTAGCAACGACCACGCTGGCGCTACTAGCGACGCCTAATTGTCGTCTCTACAAGGCCGTCGCTAAATAACGAATTTCTTGTGGTGAATAAAAGTGTCTAGTTATTAGAGTGTTTCTTTGAAAAACCCTATTTAATAGGTTTATTATGTTCTTATCATTATGGTCATAATCATAATCATTTCTGAAAATTTCATTCTAGACAAAACTTATCAATATTCTCAACTGAATACGTACATAAATGCATGTGTATGTATATATACACAATGTATAAACTTTTTTATTTTCAACTTATCATAAAGATAAAAGGACTCCTAGAAATGCATAGTAGTAAGCTTTGATGGAGAGACAGACCACCTTACTTTTTTTTTCCTATGTACTATTGTTTTCTTTTTTTATTTTTGGAGAAAAACATAAATTATCAAAGCTCATATTAAAAGTCTCGCCGTTAATGCAGTAGCAATGAAATTTTACGGCCGAGGTCATCGCTATAGGCCAACGCTAGTTCCATGGTCGTCACAACATAGTGTCGGCCTTTAGCGACGGCCTGGCCGTCACTAGTAATATTTTCAAAAAATCTCTTCTCCCCATATTTATCAATTGTGAGGAAACCCACAATCTATATGATACCAAGAAAAAGCATTATCGTTACGCTATGTTTGTTTCTCGAAATATATAGTGCAAAATATTATATACATAGCGGAAAAAAACAAGAAATTAGCGTCGGCCAGATCGACACTAACTTTACGAAGGCCGACGTTAAAATTTTTTTGCTTTTAGCGTCGTCCTGGCTGACGCTAAATAAAAAAATGTAAAAGAAAAATAAAATTCAACTTAGCAACGACACGCTACTAGCGACGTTGTCGTGGCCGACACTACCCATTCGTATCTAAATCGTTGATTTCCTGTAGTGTATCTTGTTGGTAATTAAAGTGAGTCATAAGAATAAAAAGCATGTCAACATTACTCAGTGGCAATATAATTCATTTAACCAACAAGCACATGGATCAACTGATAAGGAACCGTTCCAACTTAACCGGTGGTCTTAAGTTTGAGCCCTGAGTATGCAATACGTTAAATACTCGGAGGAAGAATTTAAAAAAAAAAAAGTATATGCCATTTAGTTTTGCTAATTATAATTACTACAAGATGAATAGGATTAATATGTCAATTATGGGAGATGTTTGCCCCACTGCTTTAATGCTTTATGCTTAGCGACCAACTACTCAGGACGTACGAGAAGGAATCAATTGCTTTTGTTTTAGAATGAGTTTCTCTCGGGTCCAGGAAGCAAAAGTGAAGCCATCGAGTTAACGTTTTTTTGTTTTTAGAATTCTTTTCATGAAAAAGAAAAATCTTTTTAAAAGCATTTGATTAATTTTTTAATATAAAATAAATTTATCCAAACACACATTTAGGTACAAATCTTAGATCCTAAAATGGTTATGTTAGCATACATTGCTTTTTGAGACGTGACAGAGCATGCATAGATGTACATTACAATTATAGAGATAAAGGAATGGATAAAATTCAGCCTTATCCGTTACAGGATTGGATCTAATTTAGCCCTATCCGTTTTATTGAATATATATTTTCTCACAATCGCTTTTCTTTTCATAAAATAATGATTATAATTGTCTTCATAAAATAGATTAACCCTTCACTAAGAATGTCTCCCTAAGTTAGTGGCAAACACATGATAATTGATCATAGAGGTTTGCTACGGCCACTGTAGTAGGCAAAAGTGTATTATCAACAAAATAATCAAAGCTGAATTTGCGATAAAGCTGAATATTATGGAGCATTACATTATTTATTATGCTTGGTTGTGCTATCTTTGCAATATCTTCCCTTGTGACTTGTGAGCTGAGATGGTTTCTAGTAACGACAGTCAGTAATCATTTATTTATTATCGGACATGCAACTTTACAACTAAACTAGCGCGATTTAATTGAAAAAGATAAATCTATATTTTAAAAAATTTGTGTTAAATTAATTAGTTTAATTTATAGTTATGTTATATGTATAATTTGTTTCCAATTGTGTATTGTAACGTTGTTGTTTGAGTTTATTTTAAAAGTAAATATAAAAAGGATATTCATACATATGAAACGATGTAATTAGCAATTAAATTGAATGACCAGATTGTCACAATGTAGTACATGATGATAACTATAAATGAAGGCACTTATGTCCTTTTTGGGGAAATTAAAATGCTAAAGAAATGTGAAAATTTGGATATGACTAAATAGTGTGTGTAGCTTTTAATGTGAATTGTAGATAAAATATTTCTTGAATCTGCAATTTATGACCGTTGGGTCATCTCTTTTTTCTTTCTTGAAGTATTTCTCTTCAAACTGTGAATAAATATAGGCTCTTCATCTGAGGATGTTATGGCTTGATTTTTTATTGATTTTTTTTTTTCATTGAGCGACACTTGAATATTGGCTCGTCCTCAGATGATGTGTATTCTATTTGTTGGGATGTGATCCTCTTTAATTTTCCTTTGTTTTTTTTCTGGATCACTTGATAATATTGTTTCTTCATCAGATGATACATTTTATGGAGAATCCGGTTCCTAATTTGTATGAAATATATAAATGTTAGTTGATGGTAAATAAATGAATATTAAGGACTAAATAAAAATTAGGAAAGTTGCTACCTTTTTTATAGTCTTTTGTAGAACTTCATCGTGAAGGCCATTATTAGGGACAAATGCATGTGAGACTGTGTAATTGTGAGACCCTTCCTTCGGGTTGTAATCAGTCAATTTTATTTCAAATATAAGAGTGCGGTTGCACAAGTTTTGTATTTGTTGAGGTAGTTGTGCACCGTTGTCATTTTGTTGGGTAAAAATAATTCAGCTGCTGTTTGTGTAGCAGTTGATTAACATGTCGATCAAACATTGTCAACTTTGCACATCCTGTGTTATCTGAAACCTTTATTTGTATCATGTACCTGAAAATATAAATTAGGTTATGAATTAGTTGTTTGATTTATTGTAATTAATTAGTTTTGTTTGTTTTTTGTCTACCTTCTAGTTGGGTATTTGGATGGTTGTTCACATATTTTGCAGAAGTAATCAGTGTCTCCTTCATCAAGTTTCTTGAAGCATTTTTCACATGCAATGTAGCTCCAACCGTAGGTATCATCAATTTCATAGATGCTTACTTGTATGGTAAAAAACTTTTCATGTATGATATTGCAATATTAATAACTGGATAGTTTGTTAATTAATTGTTTTTTAATATAAATGGTCTCTGTCAGCATCAGTGCAATCATGTTAAACTCATAACTTGAACAAAGCTTTGTTCTGGTTAGTGTTATATAGCTTTTTTTTTGGTTTCCCATAGTATCCTCCCACCCGGTAGGTGAAAGACTAATCTCTTGGGGTACTGTCAGGCGCAAAGCGGGGACCCCTCCCAACAATATTTTTTCCATACACATGAATCCAAGGATCGAACCCCAGACCACATGCTTAAGGGACCCGAGCCCCTTCCACTCGGACCAATACATGTTGGTGGTTAGTGTTATATAGCTTAAAATCAAAATTAAATTTTAAAACAAATGAAAATGAGCATATAAGTTGACATAGTAAATTATAGGTCAGCAACGATATTGGTATCAATGATCAACAGAAAGCAATTATAGGAATCTGCACAATCAATACCATAAATGTTTTATATCTAATACTTTGGCTTGTTTTAAAAATAAAATTGATACATTTGCATTGTCATTGTAAATTCCAAATATATAAATCATTCACTATTTCTTATGTTATAATGTAAACTGCATATAAACATTATGGAACTACTATTCACTAATATATAGATCTGTTTTCTCCTCAAGCATTACAGACCTCTGAACTAATTCTTGGAGTACATCCATTTTGCGGTCAGAATCCTCAACCTTGTTAAACAACTCCTTATTTATAACTTCACCCTCCGACTTTGCTTTTCTGGTCTCTTTTATCCCCTCTTTCCAATAGCAGTGACTCTAGTATCGGATATTAAATAACAGGACTCAATAAACGCTCCGTTTTTATAGTACCCCTACAAAAATTAGTGTCTACAACTTAGCTCTTCCTAATTCTAACATCTCAAGCAAATACCAGCATTTCAAAATTCCAAACCACAATTTATGCACAAAACATGCAAAATTGATACCCATGATAGTCACAAAAAAAATGCATATAACTCATCTCTTGATAATGCAAACATCTCAGGCAAATATCAACATATAAAATTCCCAAAAATAATTTATATGCATTAAACATGTTTTGACTCTAAAAAAGGGCTTCCTTGTATAATTGATCACACATTCTAATTATAATGTAATTTATTGCTTTCTAATTTAGACACAATGTGCATCTCAAGTTGTTTCTTCAATATTTTTTTATGGTGATTTTAAATTTGAATATTTGTTGATAGGGTTCTTGAATGTATGCATATTATTGCAAGGTCTGTTACTTTTAATCTGGAAGAGAAAATGATATATTTCGTACCTAAAATCCCAATTTGTGGTTATATACCACTATAATGAATATAGTCTATTAATGACACTTGAGAGAAGCCATAGTTGCCGATAAAGCGTTGTCCATTTCTTAGGGAAGACATGGTATTTAAGGCCTGAAAGTAAAATTACTGGGACTGCTGTTGAATAATTTAAAGTTGGAAAAGTGAAAATGGAGTTATAATATTATGATACCAACCAAAAAACAAATTGTTTTTTAGTTTTCTGCATAGATTTCTCAATTATAGCACATATAACTCGAACAAAAGGAAAAATGACATAGACCCTCAAAATGGATGAAGTTTTTCCCATTTGGTTCCAAATGTCCACATGAGAAAGTATTGAGACAGAAAAATACATATACAGAGAAAGAGAAAATATGAGAGACAGAGAGAGGTGTATCACCATAGCTCAAGGGGTTATATAGACAATTAGACATGGCACAAAGTGATAGGTTTTGTATATACCAGTCACACTACTTCCGCATAGGTGAAGTGAAAATTCTCTTTCAATGTTAAATTAACCATTAGGTTTAATGGAAGCAAAGAATGCCACTATCTTGAACTCCATGCAACATATAGGCCAATATTTTTTGACAGGTTGGGTCTAAAACTCTTACCAACTATCACCTAAGGATGGCAATTGGACTCAGACCCAGTGGGTACCCGTAAAAATTACCCACAATGGGTAGGGTAATTACCCATTACATGGGTCTGGGTCCGGATATGGATACTTACCCGCACTTTTAATGGGTACGGGTGCGGGTACGGGTACTATGGTACCCTACCCATACACGCACTTATATAATATATATATATATAATTAATGTAATTTATATCCATATGATTAATTATTATATATATTTATATTATTAATTAATATTTTCCCCAAAAAACATTAATATATATTGCTAATTTAATTAATATATATATGTTAATATTTATTATAGTCACAAAATACATTAATATATATTATTAATTTAATTAATTTAAATGTTATAATTTTGTCCAAAACAATAAAATAACAAAACTTGAACTAATTTTTATTTCTCCTCCCATTGTTTTAATCTTTCATCCACTTCCCATGCCATAGTTGTTTTATAGGTTAAACCTGGATGGTCTATAAATTATTTTTCATTTATTTTTTAATTCATTTTTATTTTCTAATCAATTTATTATTTTTATAGTTAATAAAAGTACGAGCAATGGGTACGGGTACTTGAGTACCCAGCGAGTAAGGGTACGGGTATTAGAATCACTACCCACGCGGGTATGGGTCCGGGTATGGGTATTTTTTTTAAAACGCGGGTATGGGGACGGGTACTATAGTACCCTACCCAGACCCTACCCATTGTCATTCCTACTATCACCCAGACGATAAATGCGATGCCCTTCCAATACCTCCAAACCATTCTGGTTATAATGGAGCTACTGCAAAAGCCATAAAATTAATATTAAAATTAAAAAGGCCTTTGAAATTTCATAAAAGGCAAAATGACTCTTTCGTAGACTTATCTAAGAATGTGTAATATAAAAATTAAAGATGTGTAATTTTATTGTTTGTTTCATAAAATATATTAAGTATACATAAAATTAATTAATTTTGATAATAATAAATTGCAAGAGAAAAAGACAATATATTATTCTATAGGTATCTAGATTTATAATTGCTCAGGTTCTTGCTGTATACAAGTTTCAATTGTGAAATCACAGGAAACAACCTAAATTATTATTTGATAATTACAAAAATTTTGGAACTTGAAATAATAGGTAAAATCATAAATCTAACTAAATGCATTTCGTGATTACTGCCTAGCCCATGAGTATTTGTTACTCAATTTGAACACAAACCATGATCATTGGACAAACATAATGAATAACAGACTTAGCCAAAAGAATACGATCCAAAGTGCACGAGAGATTTAGCTTACATGGATATTGAAGTCATATGGCAAAGATGTTGGAATTAGCTCCCGCAGTTCAAAAACCTGACAATGTGTACAGGAAGGAATAAAAACCTGATAATGTGTACATGTATGATGTATTAAGTTGTTAAACATGGACTGCCAGATTAACTTGAAGAAGTGGTTTGAATAATTGGGTGTAATACACCCAGTAAAGACAGACCGAGACACGTTCGGAATAATTAAACGTGGACTCTAAGATTAATGATGGTGACTTGAACCCAAAGCATGTAAGAATTGCTTGAGGCAAGGACATTAATAGTTGTAACAGTGGCATAAATGATTTTTTATGGACTATAATAATTAATTGGAAAAAATGATGGTTGAATTTTAAAAGAAGGAAAAGGAGAAATAAAGTATAAATGCCTTTCAGAATATTGGAACAATTTACCTCGCCTGGAGTTTTTTTTTTTTTTGGTCGAATCCTCGCCTGGAGTTTGAAGAAGTGGCTGCTTATCTGTTGAACTAACCACTGGATCCGTGACATGATTTGGCAGTGCAACATATCTCACAAGCTTCATGTAAAGCAGATTGTATATTTTCCTTCTAAAATTTCTTTAATGCATTGGTGCTTGCATCAATCACATGAGTACAAATTGGCATCTTTTCTAATAGCAATCTTGTAAATATGCCAAACATGCATTTAAAGCCAGCAACAATATCTATTGGTTTGGAGTATTACGGAAATGGAATTGGAGAGTAGTAGAATTCAGAAATTGGAAACCTGAAATATCAAGTTCATAACCTCTCCACACCATGCACGACATCCTTGCCAGTCCCCCGTTGCGCTGCTGCCCATTGTTAACGTCAGTCAATTGCAAGGGAACCAAAAGGATATAATCAAAGGTTATATATGAAATTCACTTGCACCTCTAATTCTGATATTAGTCTTGATACAACATGGTAAGCAGGATCCTCAGTGCTTTCTACCACTAAAAGAAATTCTAGAGGGCCACCATAAAGAGAAGTTAACTGCATTTGTAAACAAAGGAAATTCAAGTCTTACAATTTTTGGTGAAGAATTCAAACTTGATCCATCAAAGTTCTAGTAATGTGTGTCCTATATCTGAGACCTCCAGTTATGGAGAGTGTGTTCTCGAAACCCTTTTAGAGGCATAATTACTGTTATTCTTGGCAGATTATCCTGAATCGATGCTCAAGTTCATTAATATCTTGACAAAGGAAAGAAAAGCTATTACCATTCTTCATGTTATTATTTATTCATTTTATCTCTCTGTTCCCGTAAGGCAGAAAAAGTGCTGTAAATTTCTGATTGACACAACAATAAATTAGTTTCTAACTCTTTTTCACATCAATGAGTTCAGCACCTGATAGAAGCAGTTGCAGCCCACGAATTAGCAAGGAGTAAACAAACTGCTCTCAGTCGAAATTTCATCTCAGATCCAGTCTATTTCTTCCATCTTAGAATCGAAAAACAAATTGAGTCTTAGGTTGGAGTTTCCTATTCCAATTGGGGTAAATGAAAAAGAGAAAGTAAAGGGAGCGAAATGAAGAACCTGGGTGTGAATAAAAACGACCCAAGGAGAGGAGAAGCTTGTGCTAAGAGAGAGAATTGGAAGAATCGATTCCAGTCCCCCGTTGCGTCGTTGCCCACTGTTAACGCAGTGGAGAGCTTCGTGCGACTTTGCAAGCCGCCCAGGACGACCATCGTGCGGCACCTGCAGACGTCCATCTTTTTCCCGTCGACGGCGATGCGCCATTGCCCACTGTTAACGCGGTGGAGAGCTCCGTGCAGAACTTCGCGCGGCAGCTCCTTCAGGCAGTGAACGTTGGTTTAGGAGGAGGAGAAGGCCGACCAAAAGAAAAATCGTAGTGCGCTGGTCATAAACCAAGCCAAACATACAAAGCTGATGGATGAGAAGGGGGTAATGGATGTGGAAGAGAAAGAGGGTGGATTAGGGTTCAGTGGAGGTGATGCTTCTGAATAATAAAATTCAACTATGGGGAAGAATGGAAGAGTGTTTCATAAGAGAGACACGTCAGATTCTACATGATGTGGCAAAAATAGGCACAAATGGCATGAGTACAGAGCGCAAGTTAGCTTTTATTTATACAATAGATAGATAGATATGGGTAGTCTAGTAACTTAGCTTTTCCATTTTTCCATATTTTTAAGAATTTCTTTTGGCACAGCTTAATAATATGACTCAAATTTGAACTTTTTCTCTCATATATTTTATTATAAATAAATGAGTGCAGGGGTAGTCGTGAAAAAAGAGTGTGTGAGGATAATACTCTTCAATTATAAATTTAGATAAAAAAAAATATCAATTTTAATAGACAGAAATTAGAGTGTATTTTGATATATGTAATTTAATTTTATAATTTTTTTCGTAATTTAGAAATTATATTTTCACATTTTATACATATTTCTTTTTATAGCTTTAAATTAAATATTTTATCTCTTAAGTTAAGTGTTTTTTTCTTTAAATACAATTTTTTAAGTTTTGAAAACACCATGCAGGGACACTTGCTGATAAGTATTAAAGCTTTATGGTATGCTGTTTAGGATCAACTATAAATCTTTAGTCTTATTTCTTTATTTTTTTGTCTATGTAAATCTTTAATTAGTCTTTTTATTTTGTCACAAATCTTTAATTAGTCTGATTCAATGTATATTTTGAATTTGGTATGGGCTTGTATATGTCAGCCCATCAGATTTTGGGTATGGCCTTGAGGCCTTCTTTCTTAGGGTGCTAAGGTTTTGGACCATAGACAAATTAATCTGGATGTGATCAATTTTGAATGTTGCTAGACTTTGATTTATAGGCTGATGAATTTGATTGACTTCATGTCAATTCTATGCTTGTGTAGTTTTGTTTCATTGTAACGCGTTGAAGTATCTCTTGTACTAAAAAATTGCTAAATATACCAATTTTTAATAATTTTGTTTCTTTGTAACGGGTTAGAGTACCTCTTATACTCTCCCTTTTAATAAATATTTTGCTTATAAAAAAAAGATTCTATGCTTGTGTTGAAGAATCTCCCGTTATTTCGAAAGGTAGTGGAAAATAACATGTTTATTCTGGTTTGGAATGCACAGTATTGGGAGGCATTTGAACTTGTTGGACTGTAGGCGGGCATAGTTTTTTTTTTTTGATGAATTAAAATTTAGGGTGAGGGATGGTGTGCCAGTACAAGGCATGGAAAGCCTCCGGGCTCAAAGAGCATTGATGTCCTTATATTTTACCTCATCCCAAGGGGTTCGAACCTTCAACATATCAGATACGATACCTTATCTTGCTCCACTTGACCAAACACCAACCCTTGGGGTTTGGCATAGTTTTATTTAACGCAGAGGTAATGGTTGTTACAGTTCTCAAATCCTATCGATCTAAATTTGATAAACAAGTGCTGCATTTTATCCAAAATAATTATAATGCAGCTACTAGCTAGCTTCTTGTTCGGTTACAGTGGTTAATGCATCGATTTGCTTCCTGATCATGTTCCTTTTGTTTGATAGCTAGTGGCCAGGAACTATAATTACAATCTTGGATTTTGTTCCCTTCTTTATCAGAAAAAAATTAAAGGGTACACCAACAATTATAACAGAGTAACTTGTTCAATTACATTGATTAATACAAGCCAACAGATTATTAAACCAATCAACAAAAGAAAAAACAGTCCCCTCATAACAATCCAAAGGTAGAACAATGTTGAATCCCAACCATGCATAACAATTATCCACATTGCATATGAAAACCAAAACAAAAAGAATAAATATTGTGAAGTTGTTTCTTCCTCATTAGCACATTAGGACACAGTTGTAGTCACTTTTTGCGCCTAGAATGCTGCTTCTTCTCAGATTAGATCTTGTTTGAATTCTATCCAAAAGAACGTTCCACACACAAGCTGTCACCTTCAATGTAACATATTTTACCCAAAAATTCTTGGAAAAGGGCTGTCCCCTTCTGGAGTCTCCTCTTGAACTAGAGAGTGTATGTTTGGTTTGGCGTTGAAAAGTGGTCAAACTCAAGTTTGGATCTCTCAACGCAACTATTTGTAGCGTTGAAAACGTGAGTTTATCACGTTTCAACGCTAAATCAAACATAGATATGCTGATTTTACTATGTAGGGTAGGCACATGTAGAATCATGTTTCCAGCTCCAAGAGTCTTCACAATTTTGCTTCAGCTTCATAAAGTTGTCCAAAACTGGCCTTTTCCACTCAAAAAAGCTTCTTCTCCAACTTAAATTCCAAGTCCAATATCCATTCCTCCACTCACCAACTTCACTTACCAAAGAGTCTTTGTTCTCAGATATTGCAAATTAACAATATCTAAGAATGTTACCTCAATTTGGAATTGTTATCAGAGGAAGTGTTAATACTCATTTGTTTAGTGTATGTTTGGTTTACATGAAGATGAACCTACACCCTGTAAACTGATGTAGCCTCTGGATTTTTTCAACACAGAAATCACCATAGATAGAGTCATGTTTTCCTAGAAGCAGCTCAGAGTTGCTACATGCTCAAAATTCTGTCTAGAACTCAAGAATGTTACCTCAACTGGTACCAAACTTTTGCTACAAGGAACATTTTCTTTTTACACTACTTAATTGGAAGCAAAATTTGCTTATGATAATTTTTGTTGCAAACAAATTAGAAGAAACCTCTTTTGAAGGGATAAAGGAAGACATGGAAACATCAAAAAATTTTGTAGAGATAAATGAGGACATGATACACAATGGTAAAAATAATAGCCAATATGGCTTGCTGGCCTAGGGAAACAGTTCTTTCCCTATTGGTTTGAAAATTGTCCTTGGTGTTTTGTGGAGAATAGAGAAAAGCCATTGAAATGATGTCTTCTTTCTCACCTTTAAATATTGGCCTTCCTATCACGTGCTTGTAGTGCCCATTACTCAATATCTGTAACAAAGTAATGTCAACCTGGTTAACAATGATAGAGAGATCACTGTAATTTGTCACCACGATATTATACTACCCCACAGTTAGCTATTACTAAAATTTGAAGTAATGGACAAAAGGATATCAATAATTTTAAGTACAGAGCAATCCTGAACTAGAGAGTTGGTATAAAAGCACTCTAAATAATATTAAAAAGTCATCTATTTGTGTTTGGGTCAAAATTCAATAAAGAACTTTGACAAATCAGGTGTTGATCATCCTCAACAAAATATGTTAAATCATAGAGGACTAGTTTAGCTGCTATTTCCTTAGCATTCTGTCCAACAATAGAAGTTCTTTTAGCATTATATAAACTATTAATAGGCATTTTATGCTTATGATATTAAAGAAAAAAGGCCAGTATTTATCACACTGTCCCTCTTGACTCTGTTATGTAATCCCATGGTATGATGAATGCTTTCAGTTTGGACTAAATAAACAACATAAGGGAGAAAACTTATTTAGTCTATGTTTATTGTAAATTATCAAACATATTTCACAAAAAGCACTATAGATTCCCCATATACATATATTTAACAATTCCCTTGACTTCAATTAATTCGTAACAAACTCACAGGAGGCTAACTATCAAATTACCATTCTGTAAATTTCATTTTGTTTGTTTCAATAATGTGCTAGAGATCATAAAAAATGGAGAGACAAAAGTGCAAATTATATATAACCTGGGTTTGGTCTCCACCGGTGATTACAAGGGCACCTTGTTCTGGGAAGAAAGAGAGCCAGCCTTTCATGGAGTAAACATGAAACTCTGAAGACCCATCACATACATGCAAGCACAAGGAATGAGAGTAATCGCTTCCCCTAATCAGCATTCTAAACACATCATACTTTAAAGAGTTAGCCCATTGGCCTGACATATTATCTGGGCTGTGCTTGTAGACACAACAAAGTGTCCCACGTTCATGCCCACGAATCATGTCAACATAATTTGCAAATATTTTGGGAAAATCTTTGAATATGATTGGCAAAATGTTCTCAGCTACCTTCTCTATTCTTGACATAAGAGTGTCCATCTTCTCCCTGAAAGTTAAGGAAATTTAAAAAATCAGACACATTTTGTCCATTATCAGGAAATTAAATCTTGAGAGAGATCATTAGCAATTGTTTTGAGAGATAATTAATTCATTATTAAATTTAATGGATCGATGTGATGTTGTGTTGTGTTATGTTATGTATGTGTAAACACTCATTGTTGCATATGTGCTTTTCAACAGGTGACTGATGTGTAAAGTAGTTTGGTCATGATGATTGTGAAATACCAGCGGATGGGGCAGCTCAACTGCTATGCTTGATCTTTACCTTTGTACTAGCAAGCGCTAAGGCTTTACCTTTTTTCCCCACTTGCTTTGGGCGTTAGGTCATTTCCAACTCATTTACGAATTTCAATCAACTAATTCAGTTCTTCTGTCTTTCCTTTTACTTAAATATCACAAATTCTCGTTTTTCATTTAAATTTTTTTACAAATTGAATCTATTAATTTATTTTAAATATTTTTTCTATTCAAAACTTAAAAATCAAAATATCAAATTTAATAAAGAACCAAACTTTTCCCTTTCTCATATCATAATCCCAAATCCCATAAAATTCTTTTAATTTAACTAAGTTTTTACTAATTTTTTTATTTCTAAATCTTTAGAATTACATAAAGTCCAAAATAATTAAAAGTACATTTAACCCTAAATAAAAATGTTGCTTTTCATGCATGACATAACAAAATTTCACAATGTTATAAATTAAAATTGCATAACTCACATTTGGTGGACTAAAATATAAGCAAATCTTAACTATTTTTACTCTATTTAATGAGATAAACCCAAAATGTCCTTTAATTTTACTTTCCAACCACTCTATTTAATGAGTCATGTGCCAATAGAAAGAGAGTATGTCCATTTGAAACAATTTTTAATAAAATTGAATGTAGGGTAATTTAGGCAATGCAAGTACTTTTTACATAATACCAAGAAAATTTAATGAGTTTAACTAAATTTCTTAATTAGTGTGAATTTAGTTATTTTTACTTATATTCAAGTCCGGAATAGTATAAAAGAACAAATAAAAAGACTATAATAACAGCATCTCATTCATGGATACTCCAAAATTAAGGTGTGTATCCGTATCATAATCATAATTTCATGTGATACCGACATTTATATGATACACGATACACGTGCATTTATTTAGGGGTGTTCACAGTTTGGTTTGGATCGGTTTTGAGGTAAAAAACCATTCGATCCGATCATTGCGGTTTTATCATTTCATCATTCGATCGATTTTGATATTTTTTCAAATCTGATCCAATTTAAATTGGATTGGATTGGTTTTCGGTTTTTTAAAGTGACAATAATTATTTGATAAAATAATGAAGTAAACAGTAAACATTTTCTTTTTGGAACTTATATTTATTAAAATTAATATAAAATTATATTAGAAGAATGACATGAGACATAAAAACTAATTTAAAACTAATTTTATATTGATATAGTTTTAGAAATATTAACATGATATTAACTAATAAAATCATAAAAAAATATATTAGTATAAGTATTTTTATCAATATATATGTATACAAGTATAAATATATGATTATTTTATAAGTAATAATATATGTATATATAAGTTCGGTTTGTATTGGATTGGTTTTCAACATAGGATCCGAAAACCAATCCAATCCAATAAAAAATTTCGGTTTTTTGCGGTTTGCGGTTTTTTAAATTTCGATTTGATTTGGATTTCGGTTTTTTCGGTTCGGATTTTACGGTTTGCATTGGATTGGATATGAACACCCCTATATTGTTTTTTTTTTTTTTTGAAATAGCATAGATTCACACTTAGCCATATAGTGCAACGTCGATAATAACAGTAAGTTACCTAAAATTGGAATATGGAGTTGGGCAAATTCGCTCCATTTTCAAGTTTAAGTCATCATCTCTACACCAAACGAACTCTTCACTCAACTCACTTCCCTCCGCATCGTATTCTTCAAATCCACAGGGCTTCTCCGGCGATCTCGTGGCGGCGGCTCGCTTTCCCGGCGGGACTCGAAAGATTCCGACGGCAGCTGCCTCCGAGAGGGAGGTGATCAAGTCAGGTGGAATCCCATGGTTGATAAGCTGGAAGCATCCGATAGTTACCAAAGAATCCGAAACGACGCGACGGAGATCGTCGTCGAAACATAACGATCGAAAATCAACCTTGGGAGGTGGTGTTTGTTGGTGTTGGTGCTTGTTTGTGGGGAATGCAAGGTTTGGGAGACGGAGTGAGGTCTCCAAGAAGTGGCTGAAAACGTCGTCGTTGGGGAGCGACGACGACCGCCGGGAAGGAGCGACCGGAGATGGCGGCGGGGCACGGAAATCCATTGAAGGATGAAGAAGAGAGTGAAGTTGAAGTTTCGCTTAAGTGTTTGATGAAGTAGGAACGATATGATGGGATGTCCCGCATTAATCCTTTTGCTTTTACCTAATTGGCTCACTTCTTTCCCTTTACAGAGTCTATGACAGTCTGTGCCAAAATGGAACTTTATTAACCAAATAAATAATGGAAATGAGGAATCAAACTTCAAAACTCACACTATATTTGGTAATATAGAGAAATTGGGTGATATATAGACACTGGAGACTGAGAAATAGAGTAAAGAAAAATAAAGAAGTAATTGTTTGATAAAAAAAAAAATAGAGGTGATATATGGTGGAAATGGGAGAAAACGTATAACCATCACAGGGTTAATTTATAAAGGTAATATAGAAGTAAACTGGATTATATATAATTTATAAAGAACAAAATATCTCTAAATAAATTTTTTAAGTAAAATTTATAAAAGGGAGAAAACGTATAGCCATCATCACATGGTTAATTTTGGCATTGGAGAAAAGATCCCTTTGCTTTCTTCAATGAAACCCACAACAGAATCAAATCCCTTCCTCTTCTTCCAAATCTCAAATCTTCCATCATCTCCTTTTTTGAAAACTCTAACCTCCGCCTTTTCCCAATTTGAGACCCTTATTTGCATGGCCCAACAATACAAAGAGAAAAAGGTTGAAAAACACAAAGGTCAAGGAAGTCTGGTTTTTTGGAGAAGGATGCGGTTGGTGAAAAAACGCAAAGATGTGGCGGTGGTGAAAAACGCAGAGAGATGAGCGAGGAGAATGCTAATAGTGAAGCAGCTTCATGGTGGTGGATGTCAGAAGGGGAAATGGTAGTCCAAAAAATAGTCTAACTAACTCTCTCTCTCACCTTTGTCAATGTTTCCTCGCAATTCTTCGCTAATTTGCAGAGAAATTCTAAGACACAGGACCCATACCTGACAATTTCTTTCCTCCCACGTACATTACTACTACACCAAACATAAAAACTCATTGCTCTTCCCTCTCCCCTAACTTTTTCTTCACCAAACTAAGAATCAACTTTTTTTTGGTATATGAAATGTAGAGAAGAGTGAGAAAGAAAAAAATGAAATAAAAATAGAAAAATTGAAAGTTGTGATAATTTATATGATGAGAAAGAAAGAAATGTTATATATAATTTGAAATTAGATAAATTTATAATTATTCTTGAATTTTCTATGTAAAATTCTAAAAAACTTTTACGAAAAGAATAGTGTAGAAATATTTGTAGTGTGTTTTAATTAGGAAAGTTTCTAGAAGAGAGTCAAGATTTCTCTATTGTACCTATACCCTCTTGTACTTGGCATTTGCAATCAAGCAGAACTTGAGTTCTCTTTTAAAAATATCACCTCTTCCTCTAACATAGTGGTATCAAGAGGTTGGTTTGATCTAGAGAGTTGACAGAAGCATTGAGAGTTGAAGGAAATAAAATTATTGAGAGTTGAAGAAAAAATTAGAGTATTAAAAGATGGCAAGCAATGGGTATACTACTTTCCAATTTGCTCCTCTTACAAAAGAGAATTATGAAAAATGGTGTCTTCACATGAAAGTATTGCTTGGGTTTCAAGGTGTATGGGAGATTGTAGAGAAAGGCTATGAAGAGTCATAAGATGAATAAAGGTCGTCTCTAAATGAGAGGGGGCATTGTTAAAGACAATGAAGAAGGATCAACAAACTCTTACTCTTATCCAACAATATTTTGATGACCTTTTGTTCGAGAGATTCGCCTACGCTACTACATCAAAGGAATCTTGGGAAATTTTGGAAAAATCCTTCCAAGACACTGACAAAATGAAGAAGATAAGGCTCCATCACCAAGGAGTGATTTTGAAGCTTTAAAGATGAAGAAATCCGAATCAATTTCGGATTATTACTTAAGAGTAAAGGTGATTGTTAATTAATTGAAGAAATTTGGAGATAAAATAAAATATGTTCGTATGGTAGAGAAGATCCTTCCTTCCTTGAATCAAAAGTTCGATTATGTGGTATGTGTGATTGAAGAGTCAAAATTAAAGATCTTGAATTCATGACCATTGAAGTACTGGAAGGTTCTCTACAAGCTCATGAAGAAAAAATGTAGATAAAATAAGAAGAGCCACTAGAGCAAGCTCTCAAAGCTAAAGCTTCTTTAAAGAATGATGGATGATTCAAGAGTCAAAGAAGACGTGGACGAGGAAAAGAACATGGTCTTGGACACAAAAGAAGAGGAAATGGTATTCGTGAACCAAACAATGATGAAAGTACTTATTCATCATCAAGAGCCCATGGATAAAGAGGAAGAGGACATGGCTATTTTCAATATGAAAAGAGATATGACAAATCTAAAGTTGAATGTTATAATTGTTATTTGTCCATTTCTCTGGATAATGTCACGGTGGTCTCAAAAGCATGGAGGGAAAGGCTAATCTTGTTAACACTCAAAGACAAAGATCCTCTCAAAGCCCACTATGCCAAAAGCCCATATCATAGATGGGATATCATAAGGTAATAAATAGGAGGAGAAACAATCATTAATCATTAATGATAAAATTTCCTCTTCAGAAGAGAAACTCTCCCTTAATGAGGGAATTATAACAATATAAATAGGAGGTTTTAAGACTCAAAAAAAAAAAGAAAATTATTGACTATTTTTCAGTTGAAACTCTAATGAACTTGGTTGAAATCGGTCGGATGTGAATATATTGTGTAAAAAATTAATTTATTTTTTAGAGATTTTATTTAGAGTAGAATTATCTTTTTCATTTAATTACAATTATAAAAAGTACTTTTTATTTTTACAAATAGTTATAATTTTTTTACGTCTTTCAAAAAGCTTCTCAAAATAGTTTTTAAAATTAATAAGAAGTCTAATTATTTTAAAAAACATGTAACAACAGGACATGAATAATTAAAAGTAATTGTTTTTAAAAAGTAGTTTTAAATAAAATAATATATAATAAATATGCTCTCATTCAGGTTAATCATTATCTATAGAATTGTTAAATTATAGTTTGGGTTGGATTAGAAATATTCTTAGCACTTAGTAGACACTACTATAGCTTTTTTTCTTTTTGATGGGTATTAGCCTTTAACACTTGTATGGCCCAACAAAAACATGCTTTAATGAGGTTTTCTTTTTCCACTCCCTTTTTTTTCTTTTTTCACCCATTTTTTTTCTATTCTTTTAATTCCCTGGCCACCCTCACCCCATTATCTCTCTCCCTCGTGAGCAAATCTTCTATACTCTTATAGTATCTACTTCTTTTTTATAACTATCTCAATTTGTGATCAGTATTTTTTATTTTAATAAATTTTAAAATAAAAAAATAACCATATAAGACAAAGTGTCAATATTATAGTTGAGGAATTATACGTAGGTACTACGGGAGTACTTCTTTTTTATAATTATCTCAATTTATGATCAGTATTTTTTATTTTAATAAATTTTAAAATGAAAGAAATAACCATATAAGACAAAGTGTCAATATTATAGTTGAGGAATTATATGTAGGTACTACGGGAGTACTAAAAAAATTCCCTCCCTTACCCATCTCTTCCTCTCCTAGTACTCGATCTATTTCGCTTCTCCATTTCATCGTCAAAGATCTTAATGGAGAAGTGCTATTAGTGGGATCTAAATTACTCTATTAAGGGATGAAGGAATAACAGAAGAAATGGAGGTAGAGATAAAGGAAGAAAATCCAAAAGAAGAGAAATGGTGCAGATAGAGGGTGAATTGATCTAGCCTTGGCATTATTTGATGGTGCAGCACCAGCTGCAACAATAAGATTACGTGGAGAAAACTTTTGCTTCAATTTTTTGTGAGGTTAGAGAGGGATTTAGATATGAATTTTGTCACCATTTACTTTGAGAAAACGTTTTTTATTTTCTTATCCTATTTCTTAGCTTTAATTATCAAAATATTTTCAGTTTTTATTATAAAAACATCAATTTGCAAAGGAAACGGTGGAAATTTTTATGTTTTCAAAGTTTTATAAAGAAAACAGTGAAAATAACTTCGTATTGATTTCTCTATTTCCTGTATAAAACTCTAGCTAAAACATGAAAAAAAAGTAAAAAGGAAAAATTGGCATCATTTGTAATTAAAACTAAAAAACAAGAAATAAAAATAAAAAATGTTTTCTCAAAATAAATGAATCCTCAGTTGCTGGAAATTTGTCTCAAAACTAGGGATAGTTTAGAGACGAAATTTTTTCGTCTCTAATATCTGAAAAATTTTATACTTCCAAAAATTAATTTCCTAAAGTATTTTGACAATTTAGCTTTCAAAAATTAGTTTTCAAAAGGAGAAAAAATAGAAATGAAGAAAACATATATCATGAGTTTGTATGAAGAATTTTTTTCACATAAAATCATGGGGAAAAAGAGAAAAATCTTGTTAGTAACAATTAAATTTATTTATTTACCCACTTTAGCAACTTATCTAATTAATATTATATTAAAAAGATAAAAATATTATGTAATACAAATATATTTTCTTTTCCCAATTTTTTTCAACTAAATAGGATATAAACATGTATATTTTATTTTCTCTTTCTAAAAGTAACACTCGTGCATTCATCCTAGTTCTATCTCTAGTCAAGTTTTGAATCTTGACTGGTTACAACTATTGTCTTTCGTTTTATTGTTTTTACAGACGCATTTTTGTTGAATTCATTTATTTTATTTGTTGATCGTATCAAAAAGGACGAAAACTCCCCAGATAATACCAAGAAAATCATATTGATTTTTTCAGGTCCTTAAATCATTTACACTATATTTGATCGCCGCGAGATTGGAGAGAAATGGAGAGATTACCATTCATCCTTGCTTGGTTTCAATCTCACTAGAGCTGGTAATTGTATCTAGGGGTGTTCATGGACGGGTTTTACCTATCCCTAACCCGGCCCTAAATTTTGACCGGGCCAATTCTGTGGACCCGAACTCGTCCATAGACCCGAAGAGACCCGATGATGTGCGAGTCTAAGTAAGACCAGGTCTGAGTAGGACAGGACCGGGTTGGCCCGATATGTAAGCTAAATATAATCATGAAATGATCATATAACAATGTTTAAAAGAAAATAGTTCATACAATTAATAAATGTATTGTATAGAATAAAATATCTCTTAATGTATGTAATATTTTTTATTTTTTATTACTAAACCAAGAATAACATTATATCACTATGTAATTTTATGTAAAAAATGTATTTTTAAAGGTAAACAGAGGAAACTTAGACTCAAAAACCTCATCTAAAATGAAAAACAATAAGGTTAGGACTTTACATAATAGAAAATCATAAGTAATAAATATTATATTATATATAAAGGACGAGTCGGGTTACCCGAAGGTTAACCCGAACCCGTCCTCAACCCGATGTCGGGTCAAAAAATGAGACCCGATGAAACCCGGTTTGGTTCTATTCTTTCTTAGGACAGGAACTGACCCGACCCGAGTAAGACGGGTTGGGACGGGTCAAAGGGACGGACCGGGTCTTGAACACCCCTAATTGTATCCAAACATAATGACTTTTCATAAAAAAATTATTCACAATGAGGTGGGTAATTATCCACTAATAAGTTTGGGTCCGGGTATAAGTAATTATTACTCACACTTTTTAATGGATGTGGATAGGTGATACTTAACTCTATTCATATTCGCATTTATATAATATATAGAATAAATTTAATTTTTATCTAGGTTTATATTATTAATTAATATTTTTTCAAAAAATTAATTAACACTAATATATATTATAGTCATAAAAATAATATATATTACTAATTTAATTAATTTAAATGATATAATTTTGTAACTCTAAATATTAAAATAGCAAAATTTGTGAATTCATGGTTTTGAAAATTTATTGTAACATTTATCTAATGTTTAAACATTACATTATGCACTCTGTTTAAGAACTTTATTGTAGTGTACTTTAATTTAGTAAAGTAGTTATGTTTTAAGTTAAATATGAATAATCTATGGATTCTTTTTTAATTAACTTTCATTTTCTAACTGATTTATTGTTTTTAGAATTAGTTAAAGTGTGGGTAATGAGTACATGTACAAGTACTTAAATACCTCGTGTGTAAGGATACAGGTATTAGAATTGCTATCCACACAGGTATAAATTGGTTCGAGTACGAGTACTTTTTTTAAAGACGAATATAGGTGCAGATACTATAGTACCCTACCCACTATCATCCCTAATTGTGTGAGTCCCACCAAATTTATAACCTCTCTCGAGTGAATAAATGGGAGAGAAATAATAAGGGAGTGTCTTTTATCATAATAACATTATGAAAAGTTTTTAATGCGACTTGACATTGTTTCCTTCCCTAAAATCAATATTTGCCCAAACACTACCACAGAAGTGCATTGAGACTATAGAAGCATGGGTCCTTAGCATTATGTTTAATAAGATGAGAGAAATTAAGGGTGGACGCGGGTAAAGTTTGGGTCGAGTTCACCCGTTTTTTTACCCGAACCAAACAGAGCAAACTGGTTGGGTCGGTTCATGTATTTTCTTTTTTTGTGGGTGGACCCTACTCGACCTAAATACTTACGGATTGGACCAGGTTGATTGTTCGGGAGTCCCAACATGGGTGTATCTCTTTCTCTATGCTATGGAAAATTCTAGTACTCGAGAGAAACTACACACCTATAGAAGATACTTATAGGTGACCGTAATAGGGAAATAATTAAGAAGGACCGCAACTCTGTAACATAACGCTTGATTGTTCCCAATTAGGAATCGATTTTTTTCCATAAAAAATAGACTATTGGTGCCTTTACCACAATTGATTAGCTATATAAGTTATTCAATTCTTCTTTCATTAAGCATATCATGTTAAGTTCCATAAACAATAATCTAGATATTAATCACAAGACACAGTACTACAACATGTCTCATAACATACAAAATTAAGTTTTGCGTATATACCTGGAATTAAGGATGGATCAATGGACAAGTTTTGTCCTCTGAACATGTGAGAGAAAATCTGCTCTCTTCCTGGTAAAAGCTGAAAAAGCATAATGCATATAATAAACTACCTAATGGGATAACAATTTTGTGCCTTACTGTAGATGCATATACTTGTAGATACATTATATGCAGGTTTTGATGATGCCAATGGAAAGAAAATGAGATTACAAGATTGACAAAAGGAATTGGCAAAAGAAAGAGAAAGAGCAAGGAGCAAGGTTAATGCAAAGATCAAAGACTACAAGTGATGTTAGATAAGTATTAGTCTAGTTACATAAAGTGTTAAAAGAATTCTAGACTTTGCAAGTTACTTGGTCTTAAATATAAAATTTAAGGGAAATGTTTTTATGAGGTAAAATCAGTTCAAAATGAAAATTTTTGAACTGGTAATCGATTACCACATTGGTGTAATCGATTACCAGAAGTTATGAGATTCAAAATTGAAATCTTTTGAACTGGTAATTGATTGGGTCGGTGTAATCGATTACCAGAGTACAGAAAATGCGAAATTTGAACTTCAGTCACAACAGTTCATAATCTGTTTGAATTTTTGAATGTGTAATCGATTACCACTTTATTGTAATCGATTACCAGCGAGATTTTTCTGAAAATTATGAAGAGACATAATTCCTTATCAAAAGATACAAAGCTTCAATTGTTCTATTATAAATATGTGCCTTCATTTCGAAAAATCGGTAGATTACACAATGTAAAACAACAAAAAGTGAAAAATCTTTTTAAGAATCATTTTGGCCAAACACTTGAAAATTATTAAGAATTCTTATAGGAACTTCAAGTTGTATCATCTACTCTAAAAGAGAGTTCATCTTGTACAAACAATTATTCTCATACTGTGTGGTTAAGAGAGGGTGCCTCTCGTAGATTGTGGGTGAAACTCAACACAATGGAAAGGGTTCCAAGGTGTGTGAGTGTTCATCTTTTGTAAAGGATTTTACAAATAGTGGAAATCTCAAGTGGGTGACTTGAGGAATGGACGTAGGCAAGGGTTGGCCGAACCAGTATAAATTGAGTTTGCATTTCTTCTTCCCTTAACTTTTACTTATTTGTTGTGATTGCTAATTTATTATATATTGAAAAATTAGGAGTTTGCATTCATATTTCATCATAAAAGAATTGTTGTAAGTATAGTAAAAGATAAAAGAAGTAAGTGAACGAAAAAGAGATAATTGGGATTAACTTAATTCACCCCCCTCTTAAGTTACTTGAGGCCGCTTGTCTAACAGGTGGTATCAGAGCTTGAATCTTGTATAAGGATTAGAAGCTTCAAGATTAATAATGGACTCATCCAATTCCCTTTTCGCTGAAGGAAATTCATTCAATAGACCCTCTGTATTTAATGGAGAAGGTTTTCATTATTGAAAATCTCGAATGCAAATTTTCATAGAATCAATAGATCTAAATATTTGGGATGTTGTAGAAAATGGTCCTTTTATTCCTTCAATACAAGTAGGTAACGAAGTTAAAATAACACCTAGAGATCAATGGAGTAAAGATGACCAAAGAAAAGTCCAATACAATTTAAAAGCCAAAAACATAATTACATCTGCATTAGGCATAGATGAATACTTTAGAGTTTCAAATTGCAAAAGTGCAAAAGAAATGTGGGATACATTAGAAGTAACACATGAGGGTGCAAGTGATGTTAAAAGATCTAGAATAAACACCCCTACTCATGAATATGAATTATTTAGGATGAATCAAAGTGAAAACATACAAGACATGCAAAAGAGATTTACACATATAATTAATCATCTTGCATCTTTAGGAAAAGTTTTTCCAAATGAAGATCTTATTAACAAAGTGTTAAGATGTTTGAGTAGGCAATGACAACCAAAGGTGACTGCGATTGCAGAATCAAAAGATCTCACAACAATGTCTCTTGCTTCACTATTTGGGAAACTTCAAGAACACGAATTGGAACTATTGAGACTCCATCAAAATAAAGAAAATGACAAAAATAAGAGAAGCATTGCACTTAAAGCATCATCATTTATCTATAAAGAAAATGACAAAGAAGACATCATTGAGGAAGAAGATTTAGATGATGATGAAGAATTTGATCTCTTGATAAAAAGGTTCAACAAATTCCTAAGGAATAGAAGAAATCGAAAGAGATCTACGTTCAACACAAAAATGAAAGGAGAAGATTCCTCCTCAACTCCAAGGTGCTTTGAATGCGATCAACCTGGCCATTTGAGACTAGAATGTCCAATCTATAAAATGAAAATGGAAAAATCCAACAAGAAGGCCTTCAAAGAAAAGAAAGGAAAGAAAGCATATATCACTTGGGATGATAATGACATGGACTCTAGTGACTCAGAAAATAAAGTTGTGAACTTGGGACTCATGGCCAGAAATTATGATAGCGAAGAAGAGGTAACATCTTCAAACAATGACATCTCTATTACCTTTGATGAACTTCAAGATGCTTTTAATGATTTACATGAAGAATCATTTAAACTTGCAAAATTAGTATCATCATATAAGAAAACAACTTCTAAATTAGAGAAGGAAATCTCAAAGTTGAGTGAAGAATTAGATAGTCTTAAATATGAACTTAAGTTAATAGATTCTAAAAATGAAAATCAAAGTTCTACTAATAATTTAGAAATTAGTAAAGAAACTCATTCTTGTATATCATGCCACAAATACAAAGAAGAAATTAATAAGTTAAATAATACTCTTTCAAAATTCACTCTTGGTAAAAATAACTTAGATATAATATTAGGAAATCAAAGATGTGTATTTGATAAAGATGGATTAGGATATGATCCTTCAAAGCAACAAAAGCTTTACAAAAATTTCTTTATCTCACATAACATGTCTACTAGCCCATTTATTAAATGTAACTATTGTGGTAGAAAGGGACATAGTGCATCTACTTGTAATATAAGAAAGAATGGTGTTCAACATGGACATATGATTTGGGTTCCAAAAAGCACCCTCCCCAAAAACTAACATTCAAGGACCCAAGATGATATGGGTACCAAAAGTTAAGAATTATGTTGTAGGTGTGCTTGATGGAAAGACACTCATAATGATATCTTGATAGTGGATGCTCCAAGCACATGGAGGGAGATACTTCAAAGTTTATTGACATTACTCCCAAAAACAGTGGACATGTCACTTATGGAGATAACAACAAAGAAGATACTCACAATACATGAAGAAGTCCACAAGGATAAGGAAGAAGTAAACATAAAAGATTCTACAATTAAAGAAAATCAAACCAACATGGATCTTCCAAGAGAGTAGAGAACTTTAAAGATCATCCTCTTGACAACATCATTGGAGGTTTTTCAAAAGGGGTAACAACTAGACTCTCTCTTAAAGATATATGAAATAATATGGTTTTTGTTTCTAAAATTGAAGTTAAAAATATTGATGAAGCCTTAAAAATGAACAATGGATTATTGCTATGCAAGAAGAGTTAAATCAATTTGAAAGAAATCATGTATGAAAACTAGTTGATAGACCAAGTGATTATTCAATTATAGGAACAAAATGCGTATTTGGAAATAAATTAGAAGAGAGTTAGGAATCTTAGATTTCTCTAAATTAAACTCCTAAAAATTTTTATATATGAAAAAATTTTGCACATGTAATCAATTACAAAGGTATTCGTATCAATTACAAAGATATGGAATTTTTTTTTCTTGGCTAATACACCGTTTGGCTAATACTTTACTACTTATGGATTTATCTTGTTTAGTATTTGATGCTCTACTTTACTACTTATGGATATATCTTGTTTAGTATTTGATGCTCTTTGATTATTTTTTATGATGCCAAAGGGGGAGAGAAAAGGAAAGGAAAGAACTCTATGCTATGAAATTTTTTTTAAAAAAAAAAGTTTATTTGGGGAGAGAAAAGGAAAGGAAAAGACTATAAAATTGAAACTTTATTTTATCCCCAAATATTTGTAGAAAGAAAAGAAAAGTGTTTTATTCAATATTTCTAGAAAGAAAAGATGAGTGTTTTGTCCCCAAATATTGTTAATATTGCTTAGTCCCCAAATTATAGCATTATTTCTAAAAAGAAAAGTACTAAGGGGGAGACTAAGGGGAAGTGATCGATATATACATATACTTGAAATCATTTTTTTTCTTTCTTCCCTTAAAGATGGTTGTCATCATCAAAAAGAGGGAGATTGTATATGCATATACTTGTAGATACATTATATGCAGGTTTTGATTATGCCAATGGAAAGAAAATGAGATTACAAGATTGACAAAAGGAATTGACAAAAGAAAGAGAAAGAGCAAGGAGCAAGGTTAATGCAAAGATCAAAGACTACAAGTGATGTTAGATAAGTATTAGTCTAGTTACATAAAGTGTTAAAAGAATTCTAGACTTTGCAAGTTACTTGGCCTTAAATATAAAATTTAAGGGAAATGTTTTTATGAGGTAAAATCAGTTCAAAAGGAATTTTTTTGAAGTGGTAATCGGTTACCAGAAGTTATGAGATTCAAAATTGAAATCTTTTGAACTGGTAATCGATTACCAGAATGGTGTAATCGATTACCAAAGTGCAGAAAATGCGAAATTTGAATTTCAGTCACAACGGTTCATAATCTGTTTGAATTTTTGAATGTGTAATCGATTACCACTTTATTGTAATCGATTACCAGCAAGATTTTTCTGAAAATTATGAAGAGACACAATTCCTTATCAAAAGATACAAAGCTTCAATTGTTCTATTATAAATATTTGTCTTCATTTCGAAAAATCAGCAGATTACACAATGTAAAACAACAAAAAGTGAAAAATCTTTTTAAGAATAATTTTGGCCAAACACTTGCAAATTATTAAGAATTCTTATAGGAACTTCAAGTTGTATCATCTACTCTAAAAGAGAGTTCATCTTGTACAAACAATTATTCTCATACTGTGTGGTTAAGAGAGGGTGCATCTCGTAGATTGTGGGTGAAACTCAACACAAGGGAAAGGGTTCCAAGGTGTGTGAGTGTTCATCTTTTGTAAAGGATTTTACAAATAGTGGAAATCTCAAGTGGGTGACTTAAGGACTGGACGTAGGCAAGGGTTGGTCGAACCAGTATAAATTGAGTTTACATTTCTTCTTCCCTTAACTTTTACTTATTTGTTGTGATTGCTAATTTATTATATATTGAGAAATTAAGAGTTTGCATTCATATTTCATCATAAAAGAATTGTTGTAAGTATAGTAAAAGATAAAAGAAGTAAGTGAACGAAAAAGAGAAAATTGGGATTAACTTAATTCACCCCCCTTCTTAAGTTACTTGGGGCCGCTTGTCTAACACTTACCAGTAGAAAACATGGACCTCTCAACAGGTTACTATTATAAACTAAACAGCCCAATCCATCACAACATTATCTATCAATTAATAATGTGTAATAATAAATTATTCCATAATTGTTATTAACAATTTAATAAATATAAATATAATTTATTAATTAATGCTAATTCATAATAATAATAATAATAACAACAATTATAAAAATAAAGAATAAATATTTAAATATAACATTCTTCCACTTGGATAACATTAATCAGTTGTGAACATCTAATTTTGTCAGTCATACTTTATTTACTCATTTTTAAGGTAAATCTTTTCTTTCTAATATCTTCTAAAAAATACAGTGACAACAATGTTCTCTGTTGCTTTCTCTTTTCTCCCCCTTTTCTTTATCTTGAAAATCAAAGCCACAAATTACTTGAATAAATCTCTTTTCTTTTTTATTTATTTTTCTTTTATCTTCCTTTATTTGTTTTGGGCAAACTGTTACCCTTTCTCTTCGGATTGGGCCGACCGAGAAGCCCATCTCATTTGCAGGTTATTTTCATAAAAATAAAAAATAAAAAAATATAAAAAGAAATTTGGTGGTAGCATGTGATTTTGGATATGTCGTTTTAGTGTCTCCGGGCATCAGAGCAGCTAGCCCATTAGCCTACAACAGGGGTTCAACGGTGAGTCTCATGAACCGGGTGAAAGGATGTAACGGTTACAATGTTGAATCACCTTTTACTATATATATGAACTGAACCAGAAATTAAAAGGGGGAACAGTGTTAAAAAATTAAATCAAAAGAATTGGTTTTTGGCATCTAAAAACCAATTCAAATCAGAGAACAACCAATGAGCGAGATTGAAATTTCACAGTGAAAAAGAGGAAGTTTAAAAGAGAAAGTGTAAACGTGAAAGGGCAAAAGAAGAGTAAAAGGGAGAAGAGGGGAGTCACCATAGTGTTGCATTACGATACATTTCTTCAAACAATTTATTTCATACAACTCCCCTGATCCATGATATGTTTAACTATATGCATAAATACCATATTGTTGAGAAAAAAAGCAGAATAGAGACTGTGAATCGGTGCAAAATGTCCATGCCAAAGTTCCATTTACATATATGAAATTATGGTGAAAATATAAATTTTCAAATGCCTTTACAGCCAAAGAATCAGCCAAATAACAGAAGAAAAATGGAAACAAAAGTTATCTCCCCCCCCCCTCGTCTGACCGTGCGGTGAAACCACCGTTGCAACCTCCCTAGCCACGGGCTCTCACCCCTCCTCAACACCACCCAAGATCCACTCCCTGTAACAAGCAAACCTCAACCAGAAAAAATAATAAAAGAACAGAAACAAAGAAGATTATAACAAGGAACGAGAGAGAGAGAGAGAAAGAACCACTACCTTCATCGCCGGAGAGCGGTGACATCGTCGTCCCTGCCTCCGTCGCACTGTCCCTTCACACCCTCTCTGAGACAATCCAAGAATGGCACGTGGCCTATCACAAAAAATATGAATGCCTAGAACAACAAAGGAATAACCAAGGTCCTTCATATCAAAGTGACTATTTAACATGAATTGTCTCATTCAAAATTTTAACATTGTTTTTAACAAGAAGAATATCATCAACATATATATAAGACAAGAATGATGAAATGACTCCCACTAGACTTCAAGTAAATGCACTACTCTGAGGCATTTTCCTTGAAGCCAAGAGAAGTGACTACCTGATCAAATTTCAAATACCATTGTCTAGAGGCTTGTTTCAGCCCATAAATATATTTCTTTAACCTGCAAACAAATGCTCCTTGCCTTTTTTAGCAAAGTCATCAAGTTGAACCATATAAACATCCTCAGTTAAATCTCCTTTCAAAAAATTCGTCTTGACATCCTTTTAGTGAAGTTCCAAGTCAAAATGACCTACCAAAACCATAACAACAAGAAAAGCATCCTTAGTAGAGTCCAGTGAGAAAATCTCCTTATTGTAACATCCTGAATTTTATTAAGTAAAATAAAATAAAATTAAATTAATAAAGTAGAAGAAATAAATAAATAAATAATAGGATTAATATTATGAGTAGTTTTATCAATAAAGTTATTTAATAAATAATAAGAATAATAAATAGAATAAGTGGGTTGAGAGTGGGCCTAACCCAATTAAGTATTTATTTAAGGAGGGGTTCTCATTTCACCCTAATCCTTATTCGTATAATCGTCAGAGAGAGAAACGCTAAGGAGGGGAGAAACGACGTCTCAAGAAGGGGTTGCTGCAGAATAATCATTGAGAATCAAGAACTGTTGCGGTTCAATCTTCACTTCAAGGTACGGTGGGGGAGAGGGTGTTGCTTGTATGTGCATGTGGGAGTGTTTGGGTAGTAAGGGCAACCATAAGACCCTCTAAGGTTTTAAATTCGACTTAATATATGTATATGTTGAGTATGGTATGATGAAAACTGTTGATTGATGACTGATTTTATGAATCTTGATGAGTTCTTAAATGAAATTGAAGAGGATAGCGAAAATAGCGAAAGGGGTAAATAAGGGTTTGATGATTTGGGGTTTTGATTGAATAACTGTATAATCGTGTTTAAGATTGATTATTTCATTGATTTGGTTTTATAAAAACGTGTTGGATCAAAGTATAAACGAAAAGGATTGAGTAGGGATTGAAGAAGGGGAGAAAAAAGGGAAAAAACGTTGTGCTGTCGCGTTTTACATAACTTGCGCTACAGCGCAAGTTGAAGCGTGAACTCTCTGGAATCTGCGCTGCAGGTTGCGCTACAGCGCAGGTTGGGGCGCAGCTCGCAGATTATGTTTTGACAGCTTTCTCGCCTGAGAAAGAATGTGCCTGTTAAGGGTGCAAATGAACTCGGAACCCTATCATATAATATATCAAACTGAAGCCCCAAATCTTAACTTTCTAATAGAAATGGAATTATATTAATTGGACACCTAAAACACTAGATATTTCCAAATTAGTGCACCAATGTCATTAAGCTTAAAACTTGAAGACTCCAAAATGGAGGGACCGCCTCTGGTAATCGATTACAATTGTTTGGTAATCGATTACCAGGTCAAATTGTGTATGAGAGTGTTATTTATGTGATGATTGTGGTGTGATTATGAAGATATGATTATGTCCTTGATGATAGATGTTTATACTACTGCGATGTATGATGATAATGATGAGGTATTGATGTATTGAGTGTATGGTGATGCTTTGTGATGCTTTATAATGATTATGATGATGATGATTGATGATGTCTGAGGATGCTTATGATAATTTATGATGATAATATTGGATGATGAAACGATGATTTATATGAGGATGTTAATGATGATGATGTATATCACTTTATGATGATGATGATATAATTAATTTTATGATGATGGTGATGATGATTTAATTAACCTTATGATGTAGATGATGCTTGAGTATATATGATGTTGTACCAGAGATACACAAGCCCAGTGAGGGGTGGGGTGTAACTCAGGGAGGTGATTGTACTTGAGATATACAAGCCCAGTGAGGGGTGGGGTGTAACTCAGGGAGATGATTTTACTTGAGATATACAAGCCCAGTGAGGGTGAAGTGTAGCTCAGGGAGGTGAATGTTGTACCTGAGTCTAACTCGGGGAGGTGAATGTTGTACCTGAGTCTAACTCGGGGAGGTGATTATGGTACCTGAGTATAACTCAGGGAGGTGAGTAATGATTATGATAATATTGAATATGGTACCTGAGATGTACAAGCCCAAAGTGGGGTGAAGTACAATCCAGGGAGGTGAATGATGATTATGATGATATTGGTGACTATGATGATTATGATGATATTGATGATGTTGTTGGTATATATGATGATGGATGAATATGTCTTATATATGCTGATATAAAAATGAGTTATATGATGATGCTATGATTTTGTGATGAGGAAATGAGTAATAAGCGCTGAGAATAGAGTAGGCGAATTATTTGGTGAATGAGGATAGGAGAATTATATGATGATATTGATGTTTGTTATATGATGAATTATAGGTGATATTATCTGATGAATTTTGTGATGTTTAAGTATGTGGTGTGATTAATGCTGATGTTGCCTATATGAGGGTGAGGATAGGGTAGCCTCCTATGTGTATGTATGAGTAGTATTCTTTTCCTCACCGTTACACTGTGGTTATTTTACAGGTGAGGATGGACACACAACTGGTGTCGAGTTTTGATTAAAGGGAATGTTGCTTTGGTACATGTGACATCAGGGCATATTATTGGGGGTTCTTTTCTTTATGTTCTAGATAGGAGGGATTATTGTAAACATTTTTAAATGCCTTACATGGCGAGTAGGATGTTTTATTACTGACAGTTTGGAGATTCCGCTGCTTGAGTATTTTGAAAACCTTTTGAGTTCTATTCTTTATTTTAATTGAGTTGTTTTGAAACGATGAAGTTTTAATGAGGAATTATGTGAACCTTTTTACCCGTTGTGGGACATTACCTTTTCGATATTTCGATTTATTAATTATATAAGAGTTCGGGGTAGAAGAGTGTCACACTTATAATCAATGCCTTCTCATTGACTATATCCTTTTGCAACAAGTCTAGCTTTGTACCTCTCAACTTTACCATCTGGACTACGTTTGGTTTTGAAGACCCATTTGCACCCAACTGGTTTACAACCAAATGGTAAATCCACAAGATCCCAAACATCTTTACGAGTCATAGAAGCAAACTCATCATGCAAAGCATTTAGCCAATCAAAAGCATGAGAACTAGAGATAACCTCTTTAAAAGTGGTAGGATCATCAACATCACTAAGATCAAATTCATGCTCTTGAAGATACACTACATAATCATCGAGTATAGAAGGCTTGTGTACCCTTTAAGATATTCTCAATGGGACCTCTTTAGCAACATCATCATGTACTTGTTCATCCACCACGGGTGTTTTGGCATCAATATCATCATGGCAACAAGAACCACAATATATGTAGGATGTGAAATAGATGGCACAGGAACAAGAACATGATCTTTTCTAAGAGTGTCAGGTCGTGGTGTAATGCTCCCATTGATTTTAAAAAAATCTTGAGCAAATAGGAGTATACCTTCCTTGTGATTATTCTTCTTCTTAAAAAGATAACAATCCGCTATCCCGTGACCAAACTTCTTGCAATAGGCACAATCCCCCTTGAAATACCTCTTCTTGGGTTCCAAATGCATTGGTGCTTTCCCTGTTTTCCCCTTTTTAAAATGACACTTGCCTTTGAAACTCTTCTTATTTTTAGTTCCATAAGTAGAAGCAACAAACTGCACACTGTGAGACTATCTTTTTCATTGATGTTTCCTCTTGGGAAACAATGGCTATCATCTCATCAATGGTCCACTTCTCCTTTTGAGTGTTGTATAAAGTCTTCAACACATCAAACTAAGAAGGAAGAGAATCCAACACCTTCCGGATCAAGAAACTCTCACCAAGCTCAGTCTTCAAAGACTTGAGCTTGTTATAGAAGTGTACAGGCTTCATTATGTGATTACGAACACCCCTCACACCATCATATTTAATATTCTCAAGAAGAGACAAATACTGAGCCTTCTGATCTTTGTCAAATGTTCTAAGTTTCTCACCAATAGATATCAAAACATCCTTAGCCTCATCATTCTCTAGAATACTATGTCTAATAGATTTCTCCATGGTGTATTTCATCACCATCAGACGCGGAGTGCTCCCACTTCTCACGAGAAGTCCTTTGGGCAAAAGTGGACTCAGGAGTAAGAGTAGGAGGCTCTTCCTCTCTCAATGAAAGGTCCATGTGTTTGTGGTGATTTTTAGTTAAAGATTCCTATGAATCAATTTGGGACTGGAATCAAGTCTTCTTGGTAGGTTCTATAAAGTTAAGTGCATAAAGAAGTAAAAGTAGGAAAAGAAAAAATTGTTTGACAATAAATTAAATAAGTAAATTGGAAAATTAACAATGAACAGTATATAAAATGATGAATCTCAGACTGACATACTTTTAGAATCTTCTCAGGATAACAAATAGTTTGTAAATATGTGAAGATAATATGCTTTTTCGAGTACAATCTTAGTATGTAGAATGAAAAATGTTTCATCCCTATTACTTGCTAATTTGTCCTATTTATAGACTTTTACCTCTAACGGTAAACTAACTTACAACAGACACGTATAACAAATTTCTAACTGCCTAATCTTTGGCCGAACAGGTGTCTTTATTCCATCAAATGTCTTCCACATGCCTGCTTCTTTTCATTGTGTCTTCGAACTTTTCTTCAAAATCTTCTTCATGAAAAGCCAAGTGTAAAGCTTTTATTCAAAATCTTCCCTTGCTCAAATTCTAATCCCATTATCTACTTAGAGCTATTCGAAAACATAGAGATTTTCCTATGCCTCCAGATCTTCAAAATTTTATTAAGCCTTATCATTTCGAATTATCTTTCTATTGAATTCAAAATTTTACCCATGATATACTCATCTTCATATTTTCACAACTTTGAATACATACCACATGACATATTATCATTTGTTATCTTTTCCCTCACGTTTTTGTTGTTTCTACTCATGCCCCATACGTTTTCTTTCATTTGCAGAGGTCCAATCATCTTACGTTTTTACTCCTCTTCAGTTATTAGACCATTCAACTGTGCATTTATTTTATCGTCCATGGTCACTCATTATAAATGGAGTTACCTTCCTCATTCTTTCCTCATCCCTTCTCCTAGCAGAACTTTTACTCCGTTCTTCTCTTATCTTCCTCTTTTCATCTTTGAAGAAGTTTAATCTTCTTTTCTTTCTTTCTTCTCCTTTTCGAATAGGTTTCTTTTGATTAAACTTCTCTTCTTCTCCTTATCCCCCCACTTCGAATTTAGAGAAGTTTCTTATATTGGTTATTACGTTCGACCTAATCTCGAATCACTTCATTGTTCAATTAGGTTGACGTAATGGCCAATGTTAGAAGTTTTCTAACTATTCCTGATTATCCTTTGGGTCGAACATTATAGCCAAAATAGGGCATTTATTATCCATTCTTACCTAATAATTCTCTTGATTTCTCCTTCAGCTACGAGTGCCTATGTCTTTTGTGGCACTTCTAACATCTTCCATATCCTAATACAACATCCAAGCTTAGGAAGGAGAAAGATGAGGAAGGAGAAAAATAGCCAGGGGAGATGTTTGTGTCTTTGTCGAAGATCTGTCGAAGACCATGGCTGAGAAGAAAAGAAGAATTGGATACTATTTTGTCGAAAGAGTCAGGGACGAAGAATTTTAGTTAGGAGTAATCTTTTTACTTGTATATTTTTTATCCTTTCCTTTGTAATTCGAAAGAACATCTCTTTTAGTTCAAGCAATAATGAATAATATGTTCTTTACTTTTTCGAATGACTTTTATCTTCAATTGTAATCCCAAATTCAAATGAATGCTTATTTTCGAATTTCTTTTCATAAATGCGATTTGAATTCTACCTTCAATATTGTCTAACACTTCTAAAAATTCATGTATCACTCGAAATCTTTATATTGTTCAAAAACAATTGGGAATTCGAAATTAATCCTCCTTTTACTTGGAAGAATCATTTTATGATTCAAATAATAATGCTTATTATTTTTGAATCTAAGCTTTTTAAATGGATTCTGCTGAAAAAATACTTAGTGAAATTTCCACTACCAACACCATGTTAGTAATTGCCAAATACATATCCAGAGATTCTTTCCAGTCTTCAAAATTGATCCCATTCTGAGTTTTAACCGAAGTCAATTGCATAGGCAAAGAAACTGATATCAAATCAACAAAGAAACATTTCAATATGCATAATTATAATGTAATTAAAGAATTAAACAATTTTTAATACACGGGCCATTCATGAGAAAAGTAAATTATACAATATCCATCAATTAATAATAATAGGTGAATGTTATGGTGCCCATTAGGTACAATGGGCATGGATGCCCATCAACTCCCACCCAATTATTTGTTAACATTTGTACACACTCCAATTATTTTCTTTTCCTATAGTCAACACTTTAATCCCAACATTCACCAAAATTTTTTTATTTTTCTTTTATTGAACCCTTGATCTCAATATTCACCTCAATATCCACGCAGTTCGAATCAAATTCTATGTAAAAGACAATGAAGTTTTTAGCTATATGCTCTTCCTCTTTCATTGTCCAGCAACCCATCATTGAACTTTTCTGTGTGCAACCATAGGCAACCATTTTAGGTGGTTTTCCTGCAATGCTTCACATGTGAAGCCATCATCCTGATCCCTTTGTGCAACAACCAACCATTTTCAGGGGAGAACATGTGGACACGTACGGCACCAAAATCGTGATTGTGGAAGGAAATCATTTGTTTTGGGATGAAACCTTGGTATCGTTCCCTCGATTTAAAGGATGAATGTGCCTGAACGGGAACCTTTGTGCTTGTGGGATGAAACCAGCGTTGAAGGAGGAAGAATTGGGGAGCTCTACGGCTGTTATTTCAGAAGGGGTCATAAGTGTTGACAATGAGAAAAGAAAAAACATTGGTTCATATATATAAATTTAAAAAATGTTTGATTCATTTGATTGAAGTTGGAATGTATACAGGTGTCAAGGAATAATTAGGTGGGAGTTGATGAGTACCCATACCCATTATACCTAATAGACACCACAACATTCACCTTAATAATATACAATAATAAATTATTTCATAATTAATATTAATAATTTAATAAATATAAATAGAATTTATTAATTAATGCAATCCCTAATAATAATAAAGAATAAATCTATAAATATAACATATCCCCTCAGTTTTTACTCCCATAATTTATTTAAAGTTATTTTCATCTATTAAAATAATTATAACTCCCGGCCATATTTCTAATCAATCAAATTAACAGCATGAGAGTATATGTATATATTCATTTCTTTTTTATTTCACTTAATCCAAATAATCTCAACATCCATCACATTTTTCATCACTTTTTTTTTTTTTTTCATTTTTCGTTTCTCTATTTCGTACTTTTCTTTAAACCAAACATATATAGGGGTGATTAGAAAACAATAGTGCTCTATCTTTTCCTTTAACACAGAGATTGAAATTTGACTAAGCATATATTTAACTAATCACATCACAATATTATATATTAATCATTTATCAAATACTGTTTGAGTGCCGTCCCCGAGAAATTGAGATTTTTTTGCTTTCCATTGCGTTGACATTTCCAAAAGAATTGAGAATGGTTGAATCGCGTGCTTCCTCTGTAAATCTTTGTTTTTAATCTTTCACCCAATTTCTGAGGAAATATTTGTTTTTTATTTTCTTCACTCTGTATATATATATGAAACAGAAATTAGTTAATTCCAAGTAAACTCCATCCCTTCACACCCCTAATTGTATGTTATTATAAGTTTCAATAATTAATTTTCAGTTTTATAAAATAAATATATATTATACTTTAAGGATTTATTTATTATCAGTGGTTAACTTAATTGATAGAAAACCATATATCACTTACTTATTTATTTATTTTTTTTTTCTTCTCACATTTTCATTCAATCTAATAGATAGAAATAATTTTTAATTACTTCTCTTTCATTTTATCTCCTATCTACTAAAAGATATATAAAATTTATTTAGTTTTAAATTTTTGCCTTTGTATTTTGTAATGTTTTTAAAACCGGACCGGTAATTGAACCGATGAAAACACTGGTTCACGGTTCAATGGTTCAATCGTGGTCAAACTGGTAATAATTAAATATATATATTTTAATACTATATAATATTTTAAGTAATAAAATAACATAAAATTATAAAGAAATCAAGATATATTAGACTATAAATTAATATAAAAGACCTTATTATATGTATTATAAGATGAAAAATTAATAATAATTGATTAAATAATAAATATTTATGTGTAATCCTTAAAACTTTATTTTTATTTATCTAAAAAATATTTTAGATTAAATAAAAAAACTAAAAAAATTGAAAATTTTCAAACTGGCCAATTCGACCGGTTCTGTGACACCGATTTTTTCCAGTTTTCACCAGTACTTGACCCGTTCGGTCGATTTTTAACCGGTTTTCACCAGTTGTAAAAGCGGCCAGTTCTTTAGAGTGTGTGAACCGGATACCGGACCGGTTTCCGGTCGGACCGGTTGAACCGGCCGATCCGGTTTTAATTACCATGGTATTTTTTATTCATAGTCAAACAAAGCATAATATAAAGTGTTGAATAATTCAACGTTTTGTGTTTTAAAAAAATTCCAGTCATCTTATACAACATATTTTCTGTGCTAACTTGGTCAAAATGACCCATCAGATCAGACGAAAGAGTTTCTCCAAAGAAAAATTAATGGTGACATGGGAGACCAGCTGTTGTTTATAATTTCTTTTCTTATTTTTTTTAGGGTCTTATAATTCCTTTTCTTGACAGAAATAAAATCATTTTTTAACCAAAAGTTCAAAGTAAAAAATGAAGTTTATCTTATTTTAAGGATAAAATAAATCATTAATTATAACGAGATGACATCAAAATTACATATTACTATTTATTAACTTAAAATTTCTAATTAATTAAGCCATTTATTTATTACGAGGAACGCATTAATCAAGAGCCTTGTCGCATAATCTTTATACAATTCTGAATTTTTTTCTTATATTTCAATTTTATATGTATATTATAATTTTTTATCGTGTGAAAAAATAATTAATATCTTTGGCACATGATAACATATGGCCGTAGTAGAGGAGAGGACATCTAGAAGCTTGTTAGATAACCGCCTCATGAGCTAGCTAGGGCTGCCGTATGAATATGACAAGCTACACATGCAATGCGAATCTACACTAATTTAACGAGATTGATTTGTTTGAGCATTAATGTTGTCTTCCGATTTTTATTAAGCTAGCTCCACCAATCGTAAGTAAACCCGAGTAGGTTATACTATATGATTAAAATATAAAACACTAAAATTAAAATCGCACAACCAATGTTTGCTTTTGAATGACACGGTCTATTGAAAGAGGGAAAGAAAATACCAAGTCAATTTCCTTAAATTTAATTTAATCGGTGTTCTCCTTCTCTTGTTTAAAAAAAGAAGTGCTCTTTCGTAAAAATGGAGTACAAGACTACATGTGATAAATTTTGAAGAAATTAATTAAGAAAATTTATATTTATAAGTATTTATATTTAAAATTCAAAGCCGTTAATTTCATATATAGTAACCGTTATTAAGTATATATGCCAACATTATGAATCAAATCCACCGTTGGAAGCAGAAACCTTGACACTTTGTTATCTCTCATATTTTCAGAGAAGGGAACCGAATTGCAGATCGGTTAACAAATTCTTCTCATATTAACAATTAGGGGTGTTCACGAGTCAATTTGGTTCGGTTTTGTAGGAAAAACAAATTCGAACCAACTAGAACTGTTCGGTTCGGTTTGGATTTTTTATTTTTTTTTGTAAGTGACCCGAATCAAACTGAACCGATCAAGAACGAGTTGGTTCTGTTTGGTTCAATCAGATCATGAATTTTATCATCCCAATACAATCAAGTTATTTTTCAAATTTTTTTAACAAATAATAGAAAAATTCATTTAAGAAAAAGACAATCTAACCTCAAGTTTATATTTAATTTCTCTTCCATGATAAGAAATTATGTCAATGTTTAATCTCTCATCTCTTCCAATTTTTCACTTTAGTATAGTTTTTTTTATTTAAGGGTGGTTCGGTTCGGGTAACGGGTCTAATTTCTTTAATCCGTTACCCGAACCAATCATTGTCAGGTTTGATTGGTTCGGTTCGGATCCAACCTAATTGAGCTAAAAAAAATCCAATCCAATCATATCGGTTCGATTCGATTCATCGGATTGAACCAAACCAATGAACACCCCTATTAAGAGTTTGGGTCTTCATATGTTACAGGATCTCCCAGAGATTGTTTGAAGTTGATTTGGCAAGACTTCATTGGAGTTTCTGTTAGTCCTAACATTCTTTCTTAGTTTTTTGGTCTTTTGGCCTCCATGTAAAAAAAAAATAATGATGATAATATTGGTTTGAAATGAGAGTAAAAGTTTATAAAAATAAATTTATAAAAAAATAACTAAAATGTATTTATGATTTTCTACTCCAAAAACATATTATGAAAAAAGTTTTAAAAATAGTTGTATAACCAAATACATTATTTTTATATTTTTTAAAATAAAAACTGTTTTTAAAATAGTAATCAAAGGATTATCTTAAAATTATGAACAATGTTTTCAAGCATACATGCATGTAATAAATCAATAAAAAAAATATTTTTGACATTGTTGAAACACTTTGGAGAATCTTATTCGGCAATAACATTCCTACTAGTATATAAATTTTATGAAAAATGTTTCTTTCATATTATTTTTATATGCTATCTATAATTGTTTTAGGAAAACAAAGATAGAAAAAAATTATACTGATTCATCTTTTTCTACTTTAATTATTTTTCAAAGGAAAATACTAGTGACATGATCGATGTGATATAATCATTTTGATCTAGCTAATATAAATTTATAGAGTTTGCAATTCGGGCTACTCGACCCGATCGCACCCAGCCCGATGTAGGTGGCGGGTTTTACTGGGCAAGATTAAAAAATTCGTGAATTATTTGAACTTCTAAAATAAGTGTTTAAACCTTACATTTTTTTTCAGGGTTTTTTTTCGTGGGTAGCCTGTTTTTTTTGCAGGTTTTATGGGCTACCCGACCTTTTGCGGGTTCTTACAGGTAGCAGCCATTATCGGGCTGGATCAAAAAGCCGGGAATTATTCGAACTTCGAAAATTAGTACTCGAGCCCTACATTTTTGCGGACCAGACCGGTCGAGCTAGCTCATTTTGCTGACTCTATAAATTTCAACCAATAATAGAGGTCAGCGTTGGAAAGAATATTGAGTGTGTTGCTAGCTCACCTCTTATACTCATTTTCAACAAAAAAAAATGCATCATAACAAATAGTATATGTCTTTTAGGGTGCGTATATGTTTGTATTGGGGTTTGAAGGGAAATAGAGGGCAAGGTAAATTGTTTTAAAAATATTTATATTCTCAATTTTGATAATTTTTAAAATAAATAAATAAAATTGTAGATCAGTCTAAACTTAATGTTCAAATCTTATTTTTTATTTTTATAAATATTATATATATAACTCTCCTAATTTAAAAATAAATAGTTTACCTTTTCTTATATTTACCTACAAAACCTTCAATACAAACACATTCTTAAGAGATTATATAAGAAAAATGTAATAAAATAATGTGTGAATTTCACCCAAAAACAATGATGTGCAAATAACATTATATTTTTTATATATGTGCAAATTCAGATTTATTTTTAAATATATCAACAGTTTATTTTTGTTTTTATATATCATTTTTTTTATTTTTAAAGTTTAAACAATCAGTACATAAATTCCACGATAAATGTAATTTAGTCAAAACTCGTGACACAAGTAACTGTTCTTTGGTTCCGTGAAGATGAAGTGTACTCATTGTCTATTGAATTAAAAATTGCTAAGTGACATAAGAAAATTGATAATTTCAGTTCATATGTCAAATTACTCAATTTACAGATCTTCTCGGCTTTTGGCCTATATACCACCCTTACTTGCATTTGACCATGTCCCCAAAAACTATTTTCAAAGACTTAAATGAGATGAGGGGGAAAATTTGCCACCAATATCATTCCATCACTAATGTCATAACCGCAATTTTTTTATGTTTTGTTATCTAATCTGCATACGGAAACTTATTCCCTCTTATTCATATTATACTTAAACAAAATATTAATCAAAGTCTACTCTATCCTAATCCTAATACTGACATTTGAAAAAGAAACAAAATGTTTCATAAGTATTGTTTTTTCCAAATTTTTCCTTCTTGTTTTGCAAAAATAAGTATTTAATTATTCTCTTAATGGTTGGACCACACAATAATTTGCACCTCATTTGTGATAATGTGATAGGAGCAAAAATTTAATTTTTTTAAGGTTTAAATAACTTTTTGGTCCTTGTAAAATATTCGGTTTTTATTTTTGGTCCATATAAAAATATTTTTATTCTTTTGGTCCTCATAAAATTTAAAAATTTTGAAAATTGTTCTTATTATCATTTTTTGATGATATGTCATGCATCTAGACACGTCACATCATATGTCACCTCAACATGATTACTTATGTGACATGGTTGGATGCATGACAAGTGGGTGGCAATAAAGACCTTTTTTAAAATTTCTGAATTTTATAAGAACCAAAAGAATAAAAATAATTTTATAAAGACCAAAAGCAAAAATCATATATTTTATATGGACTAAAAAGTTATTTAAGCCTTTTTTAATAATTGAAATCAAATTATTTTCATTAAATCTACATTAAAATTAATTTTCAACTCGTTTGGATACAAGTAGGTTTAGGAGAAAATCAATTTTTAAAAAGTAATTTCAAATCACTTCTATTAAACATATATCGTAACAGTAAATCATTGATTTCAAGTCACTTTAATTTTCAATGATTAATTTTAAAATCAATTTTAACAGTAAATTAAACATATACTTTATCTAATTGTAAATCAAATGCACATATTCTCAACTTATCAGGTAATTATATTAAATTATTAATTCTCAGTTTCGTACCGTACTGAATCAAGATGAGAAAAAATAGAAAAAAAAAAGTATTGTTTTTATAATTTTTTTATGGATTTAATAATTATACATCGTGGGTGTAAAATAATTTTATACATTATTTAATGATGTGCTAATATATCATTTAATGAGTTTAATGACACACGGAGTGTCATATTCATTAACTAATATGGTAAAATTTACGGTAATTAAACTCATTTTTTATTCACAACAGTACATTTTCCATGAAAAACGAAGAGAGAGTGGAGACATTGTTCCATGTTCATGTACATGTACTACTCTCTTGCTTACATTCAACACAAAGTCACCCTGCAGAGAATAATATTTAATGAATAGTATTAGTTATATAATCATCAAGTTTCTCATTTTAATAAAGGATTAAGACAATTCTGCCACCACACCAATAGTTCTCTTTCTTTGGCGCCTCTATTTCTCTTCTCTCTATATCAAAATTAATGAGTCACTCATTTGTTATTTTTAATTACATTATTATAAATTTATAATACATATAACCTTTTCTTCACAGAAGAAACTCCCTTCAGTTCTGTGGTCTATCATTTCCAAACCTCACTCATGAGTGGAAAACAAGAAAAGGAGAGGGAAAGATTTGCAGGGAATAGTAACTAACATGGAGACAAAAAATTGAAAAAAGGCCATAGATAGCTTTCTAGTTTCAAACCCCAACAACCAACCTTCCCTCTATTGAGCTTAGAGCTTCTTTTAAGTCCTTGTTCTGTTCTGTTCTGTTAATACAAAAAAGAAGTAACATTCAAGTAAGTATTTGCACTTTGCACCTTCCTATCCTTTTATGTTTGGTTGATTAATTGGTAACATAGAACAAGAAATTAGTGTTTTCTTTTATTTCCATACTTGGTTTTACAATAAAGAATTTGTTCTTTTATTTATTTATTTTTTTTTTGTCCTAGCTTAGATTAGATTAGAAACATCAAATTTCTACTTATACTCTATGTAAGATCCTTAATTAGTCTGTTATTCTCATATTTGAAATTCACTGCAGAAAAAGGAGGGAAAAAATGGATGGGAATTTGAGCAGAAGCATAAGTAGGAATTTAAGCAGGAACTTGAGCAGGTCAAGTTGGAGAATGGAGGAAGTGTTTGCAAGTGGAAGGTATTCTAGAAGGACTTCAAGTGTTGATGAGGATGAAGAGGCTCTCAAGTGGGCTGCCATAGAGAAATTACCTACTTATGACAGGCTAAGAACAAGTATCCTTCAAACTTATGCAGAAGGTGATGATCATGCTGATCCAAACAGATTGCAACACAGGGAAGTTGATGTTAGGAAGTTGGATGTCAATGAAAGGCAACAGTTTATTGACAAAATCTTCAAGGTTGCAGAGGAAGATAATGAAAAGTACTTAAGGAAGTTCAGAAACAGAATTGAAAAGTGAGTTCCATATCTTTCATATATAGTCTTGTGCACCTCATCTAAGAAAGTTCACCAACATAATTTTACTAATTCATGTGCTTTCTCCTAAAATCTTGAGGTTTTTGGAAGTTAATTTTGATTCTAGTAAAAGCCCTTTTGACTAATGGCATGTTGGATCGGTCTCAAAGATCCATTCTCTCCAAAGCAACAAATTATTGCTTGGAACGTGGGTCACCCCATAAACAAACATAGCTTAAGTGGTGAGGAGTTTGATGCTTACTATCTCTATTTTTAAATTAAAAAAAAAAATTGGTATGATATTGGGTGGACTTATATATTATCGATGTTCCAAGTCTAAAGAGCTCTTCATGATGTTCTAGATATAAAATCATTTGCATGTTTTCACCTAAAAGTTTGAGTGTTAGTTTTTGGTTAAAAATAAATAAGACATATTTTACAAAACACATTGAATGAAAATGATTTAAAATAAATTATATAGAATTTCATATGTAAAATTGATTTTGCACTACTTAACTTAGAAATGAACTGGCAATAAGTTTCTTGGTTAACTTGTATCATTGAAAATATATATAATTCAAGTTTTATCCCAAATTTTTAAATTTAAGGAGCACTGTCTATATAGATGACCTTATTTTCTTCTTCTTATTTCTGACTTGCTCAAATATCATTAAGTGGACATGTCTTTTTCATGTAATTTAGTTTTGATTTCTTGTACATAATTAAAAAGATGAAAATTGAAGGTTAGCTTATGACACAGATTTGACTTGGCTTTTTTGGCCGGCAAGCTAAATTGCAACAAATGTTTGATATTTGAAGTGTGCACATGTCATGACTATTAATTTCCCATGTTTAATTGCATGTCTTCGTCATTTCTTGTAAACAAACACAGAAAGAAAAACAAATTCAACATCAAAGAATATGCTTTTAAATGAGATGGGGATCAGTACCCATCTGTACCCCACGTTTGCCAAGTATTCCAAATGCAATATTGAAGAGAAAGGGAGGAAACAAAAATCAAGTACTTGTTCAAGTAAACAATAGCCAGCAAGGCAACAAAGGAAATACTAATGAACTTACTCATATGATTGAAAATTGCTAGGTCTTCTTTCATGTTTTTAAGATTGGCTTGATCTTAATCATTCATTTTTGGGGAGAGATCATTGGACTTGTTATAATTTATGTAGAACAATTATTATCCATTTGTTTTTTCAATTATTCCAATTGCAGGGTTGGTATCCGACTTCCAACAGTTGAAGTGAGGTTTCAAAATTTGAATGTGGAGGCTGATTCCTATGTTGGCAGCAGAGCTCTGCCAACCCTACCAAATGTTGCATTGAACATTGTTGAATCAGCTCTTGGTATATTTGGGATTAGTACTGCAAAGAGAACAAAGCTCACTATTCTGAAAAATGTATCTGGCCTTATTAAGCCTTCAAGGTACCACCTAGAAGTTCTAATCATTAATTTATTTGGAACAAGTTTAGTAAAATATTGGTAGACTAATTCACCATTTTATATATAATTATTTATTTTTTATTGTTGCTATTTGGATCTTGGCATATAACCCTTGTCGTTGTTTTCTGTGCAGGATGGCTCTTTTGCTAGGTCCCCCTTCTTCAGGGAAAACGACCCTTTTGTTGGCATTGGCTGGAAAATTGGACCCTGACTTGAGGGTAGACTCCAACCTTGTCATTTTCTTTATTAAACTTTTATTAGAAAGAAAATGATAATAGACATGGTTACTCTTTCTATCACGTGGAATTGAATAAGACTTAAGAGTTATTAACTTGGTTTTGGTGAAACAGGTAAAAGGAGAAATCTCCTACAACGGGTACAAGCTTAATGAATTTGTCCCTAGAAAGACTTCAGCCTACATTAGCCAAAATGATGTGCATCTAGGAGAAATGACCGTAAAAGAAACCCTGGATTTCTCAGCTAGATGTCAAGGAGTTGGGACACGATATGGTAACTTATATAACATATTTGTTTTACATTAAAATCACGAGAATAGTATTGGATTGGATCCACGTAACAACGTTGCTATTAATCAACATTCAATGATTTCCTGTATAAAAACCTGTTGAATTTTTGCATTATGGAGAATATAAAATCAAGAGTAATTTAAAGTAACTTGGATTAATGTGCCTATATTTGCGGATGAGAAGATATTATATTAATCATGAAGGACAATTACATTAATATGCCTATGACTATGTTATTGTAGACCTATTAGCCGAGCTTGCTCGGAGGGAAAAGGAAGCAGGCATATTTCCAGAGGCAGAACTTGACCTTTTCATGAAGGTATTGATTAATATAATTATGTACCCTCAAAGACTAAACAAAAACAATTAATAATTATTTCAGCTTTTGTTAACTTAAGGAGTACTTCTCACCAATTTCAACATTTTTAGGCTACTGCAATGGAAGGAACAGAAAGCAGTCTCATTACTGACTATACTCTCAAAGTAAGTAACCTCTTTTGTCAACATTTCTGTTTTGGGTCAGAGAGAGAAGGAAAAAAGACATGGATGGTTAAGGTTCAATTTCACAAATCAGAATTATTAGATTCTAACATTATTTCCCACCCTTAAAAGTCCAAACCATGATCTCATGACTAAGCTATCTTATCAAATCAAATATTTTCCTAGTTACCAAAAACTTATACTCACCCACTCTGCTGACTCCATTCTAGTTTTAGGGGCTACAGTGGGCCCGGCTGGAAAACCTTTTGTTCTATGTGAATTGCCAACACTACCCTCTTAATTGAGTAAGAGCAAGTTTGAATTTGATTATGTTTTGGAAAAACATTGTTTTTTTTTTTCAAATATTTAATTTATTATGAGTAATTCTAGACATAATTCAAACAGATACTATTTGTGGGCCTAATGGTTGGATTATGTTATAAAAATTCACCTTTATATTGTTTGCTGCATGAAACAGATACTGGGGCTTGATATCTGCAGAGATACCATTGTGGGTGATGAAATGCAAAGAGGTGTATCTGGTGGCCAAAAGAAGCGTGTCACCACAGGTAAGAACAAACTACAAAAAGCCAAATTTCATAAAATTTTTGGTTCCATATAATTGAGAACATTTCCTTTTGTCTTTTTTCCTGTTTAGTATTTTTAGTCCAAACTTTGTCTAAATAGGCTTGGTTTAATCAAATCCATTCAAAGGTGACAAGAACTTGTATACTAAGTCAAAAATTCCCGTTAAGGTTAAGAAAATGTAGTCAAATGTACTTGGCCGACTATAATCTTTTTTATTTTGAGCATGGTCCTTCTCTTTCACCCTTTATATACTGAATCTTTTAATGCCTTGCTTATTCCATACATAATTTCCATTACCTGAACTTAGCTAATTTCTAATAAAATGTCATTATCCTTTCATAAAAATTAATTAACATATAAATAAAATATCAGAAGGATCATTATTGTGGAACCAGCTTAAAGCCACATTGCTAATGGGTTTTGATTTGCTACAGGGGAGATGATTGTTGGGCCCACAAAAACACTATTCATGGATGAGATATCAACGGGTCTTGATAGCTCCACAACATATCAGATAGTAAAATGCTTCCAGCAGATTGTACACCTAACTGAAGCAACCATTTTCATGTCACTACTCCAACCTGCTCCAGAAACGTTTGATCTCTTTGATGATATCATCTTAATATCAGAAGGCCAGATAGTTTATCAGGGCCCACGTGAACACATCCTTGAGTTCTTTGAATCTTGTGGGTTCAGATGCCCTGAGAGAAAGGGAACCGCAGATTTCTTACAGGAGGTAAGATCATGGGCCCTTACTATTCCAAAGGCCCAATTAGGTTTGGGCCCTAACGTTTTGCTTATAACCATTTTGGTGGAGCTAAATTTTTGTAGTCCCTAACTTTAGAAACATGAAAATGTTATTAAATTTGATTTTATAAACCAAATGCAACCTAAAGTCCTATACCATAACTATTTATAATAAGTAAGGATTAGATTACCTTGAGTGTCAATTTTCAGATGAATTATTGCACAAGAGCTTACTTCAATTTTTTTCAAAAGGCTTAAAAGGGGCACTTGTTAATTTTGTATAGGTTACTTCAAAGAAAGACCAAGAGCAATATTGGGCAAACAGAAACATACCATACCGTTATATTACAGTTACTGAGTTTGTCAACAAGTTCAAGCAGTTCCATGTAGGCATGCAGCTTGAGAATGAGCTATCTGTGCCATATGACAAGTCAATGGGACATAGAGCAGCTCTTGTTTTCAAGAAATACACAGTGCCCACAATGGGACTTCTTAAAGCATGTTGGGACAAGGAATGGCTACTAATAAAGAGGAACTCTTTTGTCTACATATTCAAGACAGTTCAAATATGCATTATTGCTGTCATATCAGCAACTGTGTTCCTTAGGACCAAAATGCATCGAAGGAATGAAGAAGATGCAGCAGTTTACATTGGTGCAATTTTGTTTACCATGATCATGAACATGTTCAATGGTTTTTCTGAGCTGCCACTCACAATTCAAAGGCTTCCTGTGTTCTACAAGCATAGAGACCACCTTTTCCATCCTCCCTGGACTTACACACTCCCTAATTTTTTCCTAAGGATCCCCATTTCTATCTTTGAGTCTATTGTTTGGGTTCTTATTACATATTACACAATAGGATTTGCACCTGATGCTAGCAGGTAACCTCAATTGCCTTTTTAGTGTGTGTTTGGTTTACTTTAAAACCAAGTTTCAAACGTTGAAATGTGATTTCGGGCTAAACCAAACACGCTATTAGTTATGGCATCTGAACTCATTTATATGTTATTCATAAAACTGAGCAAACTTTGATTACATTTTTTATGCTAAAGATTAGATACAATGATCATGATATTAAGTGATGTATTTATAATACTAACAGAACATTTTGGGGCCTAATCCAACTTTTAGGTTCTTCAAGCACTTGTTGTTGGTGTTTCTTGTCCAACAAATGGCAGCTGGAATGTTTAGGGTCATATCTGGAGTCTGTAGGACAATGATTATTGCAAACACTGGTGGAGCCCTCATGCTTCTTCTTGTTTTTCTACTTGGAGGTTTCATCCTTCCTAAACGTAAGTGACTATGACTGATCAAACTCTAAGGCAATTGAAAATCTTTACCAAAATAATCTATGTAATTTGTTATGAATGTGCTCACCTAGATGCTTAAACCTTAATGTGAACAGGTGACATTCCAAATTGGTGGGTGTGGGGCTACTGGGTTTCTCCATTGTCCTATGCTTTCAATGCCTTTTCTGTGAATGAAATGTTTGCATCAAGGTGGAGCAAACCAGTAAGTAGCACAAGCTTTCAACAGCAGATGAAAATTTGATTAAATGACTAGACAAGAAACTTAATTTCTAACTTGAACTTTCCATGTTTTGCAGTCTTCAAATGGTTTAACCTCATTGGGGATGGCTACATTAAATAACTTTGATGTTTATACTGAAAAAGGATGGTACTGGATAGGTGCAGCAGCTCTTCTAGGTTTTGTTATTTTGTACAATGTTCTCTTCACCCTTGCACTTATGTACCTTAATCGTAAGAGCTCACATTCTATTTAAACTTTTAAGTGAATTTCTTTTTTCACTCACTTCTTTCTTAGTGTTAACTGTTAACAAAATTTTCATATTGTCTTTTATTGTTTGATTCACTAGCAATCGGAAAGAAACAAGCAATTATATCTGAAGAAGAAGCAAGTGAAATGGAGGGTGGAGGAGACTCCAGGGAAGAACCCAGACATAGATCATTATCTTCTGCTGATGGAAACATCACAAGTAAATATGAAATTAAAATACTTCAACTTTGAATTATTAAGCTAAAACTATACTTTTTGTTTATGCAATGTGGTGGTAACTGGTAATTAAGCTTGTGTTTATACATGAATTATTTCAGGAGAAGTGGCACTGCAGCCAATGAGCAGCCAAGGAGTTGATCCAGAACTTGAGTCAGCTGCTGGAGTTGCTCCAAAGAGAGGAATGGTTCTTCCTTTTCAACCACTTGCAATGTCTTTTGATAGTGTTAATTATTATGTGGACATGCCAGCTGTAAGAACTTCATTGTCTTTTTTCACTAGAACTTTTACACCATTAATAATCAATGGTACCTATATGAAGGAAATTTTAACTCTGACAGGAAATGAAAGATCAAGGAGTGACAGAAGATAGGCTACAATTGCTTAGGGAAGTAACAGGTGCCTTTAGGCCAGGAGTTCTAACTGCTTTAATGGGAGTTAGTGGAGCTGGAAAGACAACTTTGATGGATGTTTTAGAAGGAAGAAAGACAGGTGGCTACATTGAAGGAGATGTTAGAATCTCTGGATTCCCCAAGAATCAAGAAACCTTTGCAAGAATTTCTGGTTATTGTGAACAAACTGATATCCATTCACCCCAAGTTACTGTCCGAGAATCTGTGATCTATTCTGCTTTCCTTAGGTTGCCTAGAGAAGTTAGCAATGAGGAAAAGATGGTAAGCACTAAGTGTTACTTATATGTTTTTTATTCCACTACTGATAAAGATATATAAAATAGTGAAGTTAACATTTGTTTTATCTTTGCAGAAATTTGTGGATGAAGTAATGGATTTGGTGGAGCTGAATAATCTCAAGGATGCTATAGTTGGGCTTCCAGGTGTTACAGGATTGTCAACTGAGCAGAGAAAGAGGCTAACAATAGCTGTTGAGCTTGTTGCTAATCCATCAATCATTTTCATGGATGAACCCACTTCAGGTCTTGATGCAAGAGCAGCAGCCATTGTTATGAGGACTGTGAGAAATACTGTTGACACTGGTAGAACAGTTGTCTGCACAATTCACCAGCCTAGTATTGATATCTTTGAAGCCTTTGATGAGGTGCCAATAAACTTGTAATTTGTATATGTCATGTGCCTTCTCTTTATCTCTGTGGCTTTATAGTAGTTAAATATTTCCTTGTACATCAGCTATTGTTGATGAAGAGAGGAGGACAAGTGATCTACTCAGGGCCATTAGGAAGGAATTCACACAAGATTATAGAATATTTTGAGGTATTACAACAACAAATTGATTATATTCTTTTGATCAAGTTCTGTAACAAGGGGTTCAACATATGATTCCATGTTTATTCCTTGTGTCACAGGAAATTCCAGGGGTCCCAAAAATTCAGGATAAGTATAACCCAGCTACATGGATGTTAGAAGTAAGCTCTATAGCAGCTGAAGTTCGGTTGAGAATGGACTTTGCTGAATACTACAAATCATCATCTTTGTATCAGTAAGTCTACAAAAAACTAGCATACCAATTATGTCAATTGAGTTTGTATATATTTGTTGGTTTGAGCTGATATATATACATGCTTATGAGCAGGCGAAACAAAGCTCTTGTAAAGGAGTTAAGTACACCTCCTCCTGGAGCAAAAGATCTATATTTCCCTACTCAGTTTTCTCAATCCACTTGGGGACAATTTAAATCATGTGTATGGAAGCAATGGTTGACTTACTGGAGGAGTCCAGATTATAACCTTGTTAGATATTTCTTCACCTTGGCTGCAGCTCTTATGGTGGGGACAGTATTTTGGAGAGTTGGCAAAAAAAGGTTTGAACTTTCTTCCTATGATAAAATGAAATCTATCCCTATTCAATATTCTCTAACAATTTAGCTCTGGTTATTTTTCTTATCATCTTTGTACAGGGAAAGCTCAAGTGACCTTAACATGATTATAGGAGCACTTTATGGTTCTGTTTTCTTTGTTGGTGTTAACAACTGTCAAACTGTTCAACCAGTAGTAGCCATTGAAAGAACAGTATTCTATAGAGAAAGAGCTGCTGGAATGTATTCTGCTTTACCTTATGCCATTGCACAGGTTAGAGGAATGGTTTACTTTAGAGAACTATAGTATTTTCTAGTATCTGTTGATTGTTTCTCATTATGAGGACATTGTTATTTATTTCATTTGCAGGTTATTTGTGAAATACCATATGTGTTTTTCCAAACTATATATTTTGCATTCATAGTGTATGCTATGGTGAGTTTTGAATGGAAAGTGGAGAAAGTGTTATGGTTCTTCTTTGTCAGCTTCTTCTCCTTCTTGTACTTCACATATTATGGGATGATGACTGTTTCCATTACACCAAACCACCAAGTAGCATCAATCTTTGGAGCAGCATTCTATGGAGTGTTCAATCTCTTCTCTGGTTTCTTTATCCCAAGACCAGTGAGTACTAAACTATTTTGGTTATTATTGTACTAGTCATATATGTCATCTTTAATACTAACATAATTCCTCACCAACTTTGGCATTTCAGAAAATTCCAAAATGGTGGGTTTGGTATTATTGGATTTGCCCAGTAGCATGGACAGTGTATGGATTAATTGTCTCACAATATAGAGATGTCACAATAGGCATTAGTGTGCCTGGGGAGACTAATAAACCTGCTATCAACCAATATATTGAAGATCATTATGGGTTTAAATCAGACTTCATGGGGCCAGTTGCTGGTGTTTTGATCGCTTTCACTGTATTCTTTGCCTTCATATTTGCCTTCTGCATCAAAGCACTGAACTTCCAAACGAGATAAACACAAAAAAGGTTGAATTAGAGGAAATTGAAGTTCTGTTCTTGCAAGTTTTACCAGTGGAAGTGCCTAGTGTATGTGTATATAGAAGCTAAGGACAGCAAAATTTATGGTTGATGATAGACAACCACAATAATTTTGCTAGCAAGTTTTAAGGGTAGATGTAAATCATGTTCATCATGTAATTTTTATATTTTTTTGCTTGCCAGCATAGAAGAAATTAATCACTTTATGTGGTCAACTTTTACAACAATCGTTAATAATTTTTTTTTACATTCTTAATCACACTTTAAACGTGAGACTAATCATTTAAGCACTAGGATTGTTTTTCCTCCCAAACAATTATTATTTTTTATTTAGAACAGAACACATGTATGTTTCATGAAAAACAATCCTAATGAAACCGCAATTAGGCATGTATCACATAAATATAAATCAACCATCCATAGGTTTTGTATGAACAATTTTCCCTCTTATAGATATATTTTTTTCCTTTAATAATTAGTGCCCTCCCAGTAATTATTAGTTGTTGCTCATTTCGTTACATCCTTATGTAGATAGTAATTTTTATCCCATTTTCGTAACCAGTATTTTTTTCGCTCTAAGGCCTTTAAAGATGAAGAAAGAAATAAGACATGCCTTATTTTATTTTATCTATTTCACACAGCAATACATGATTTCTAGAAAACTGTAAGTATCTCATGTTATGTACATATTTTTTTAATTTAAAATTAATATATAAAAACTATGTAAGAAATAAAGTGTTTAGAATTATAAAAGAGATGTGTATAAATTATAAAGATATAAAACTTTCAAACCGTGAAGAAAATTATTAAATTAAAGGGTAAAATAACTTTTTAGTGTCTATAAAATATTCGAGTTTCGATTTTCACCTCTGAAAAAATTTTCTTTTTTAATTCATCCTTATAAAATAGTTAAACTATTTTTTTAAGTCTTCGATATTGATCCTATTGTTAATTATGGACTGGATGTGTTGAACATCTATAATAGTAACCAATGTACTTGAGAAGTACCATTACACATTATATAAGAGTATTAAACTCCTTAAACTCATTCCGAAAGTCAAATTTCATACTCGACTTGAACTGAAATTTTTTGTACATTTCCTCCATCCTATATATCATAAACAATCTCTGAATGATTTACAGATGCTAACAATGTTATATAATGTGTCAGGGTACTACACATATGATTATTTACTGTGATAGACATTAGACACATTCGTATTTAATAGTAAAATCAACAACAGGGACTAAAAAATTAACTTAAATATTTTATAAGGATGAAATAAAAAAAATTAGGGACAAAAATCAAAACTTGAATATTTTATAGAGAATAAAAAGTTATTTTAGTCTAAATTAAATTACGCATATTCAAAGACCTTTACGTGTAAAAGCAAATTGGTCTCGTTAAATTGGCCTAATTAAATGTATAATGTAAAAGTTAAGTTAAAAAAAATTAAGAAAATAAATTTAATTTTTTGTTGATTTAATTTATTTTTTATTCTAATTTTTAAGAGTGATTCGATTCAAATCCAACTGAATTTATATTTGTATATATATATATATATTTTCATTTTAATTATTAAATTACAATACTTATAATTTTTAATGTTATTTTGAGTAATGGTTTATAATTAGATATAGACTCATGTATTACGTGGATGCTATAATATGATAATAAAGGAAAAAAGTATGAGAAGAGGAAAATAAGATTAATTTCTAATTTCATACAATCTAGAGGTAGTTTAAAGGTAGGTGGTGATTTGATTTCCTTCAATGGGTTGTACATAGAGTAATAAATTCTGTTTTTAACTTACATTAACATAATGATAGATAATGATAAAATAATGATTATGAATGACAATTTTAGAATATTAAAATAATGTTAAGAATTGTATCTGAGTATAATGTCGCAAGAAATGACAAAATGTAGAGGTGCCACCTCATATTATTGATGATGTGGCAAAATTAGACATAGGTGGTGATTTGAGAGTGGTTGTGACAATTCTATGGCTAGCGGTTCAACTTATATATAATAATAATAATAATAATAATAATAATAATAATAATATTAATATTTTTATATTTATTATTTATGTATCATGATAAATGTGATCATCAATAATAACTGTTATTTTTTATCTGATGATATTAGTTTTTTATTTTATAAATTAATTTTTATTATATATTTAGATTTATTTATTAACTCCCAAATAAGTTAAAAATAAAAACGTATCTAATCCAATTTTTTTATATTGAATTAAATTGAATCAAATTAACCAACGAATTAACTCAAGTGGTACATGTTTTATTCCAGTTAAGTAATGTCTCAGATTTGAATCTTGAGAATGGATAAAATCTCCGTTGGAAGAGTTAACATCACCATGATGTGGATGTTCGCTCGAGCATGATTGTCTCTCATGAAGGATACATGTTGTTCTGGAGATATTTTATATCTCGGCTCATGCTACTGGGATGATATTATGGGATTACACTGCAAGCCGACATAAATATAGCGCGTGTACATCAATGTCACCTGGGCGCATCATAACGTCTGAATGGAGCGGTTACAACCAACTAACAAATTTTCCCACCTAATTCCATCTATAAATACACTGCGGGAGATCCATTTCAGGTACGCTTTTCTCTATATTACATGCACTCTGATCAGAATCCTCTCTAACTTGAGCGTCGGAGTCTCTGCAGGTACACCCTGCCCCGCCGTGGATCCACCGTGTTCCGCCATGGACTTGCTGGAGGATTCAACCTCTTCAATCGGAAAACACCGTGGAGAATTTGATACGAACATTGGCGTCGCCTGTGGGGAGCCGATTGGTTCTATTCATCCCTTCTTTCTCAATTCTGTTCGAAAAAATTCTCCTCGGAACATTCATGGTGGTCGGTCACAGCGCAGCTGCTGTCACTTCTTCTCCGGTGGATAACCACGTTGATCCACTCCGGTGCGGAAAGCTTCTTGCCCCCGATTCCCCCGACTCCAACACTTTCGTCGCGTCCCCTGTCCAGGTAATCTTGAGTCTACTTATATACTTCTTGTTTTGTATACTTCTCCGGTCATATGCTTCCAGATCCCGTTGAAAGAAACTATAAATAAAGATCAAGAATCAAGGAGTCTGGAACATAGATTCACAGCCAAGGAAGATGAAGTAATCGGGTTGAAAAAAAAACACCATCTGGTTACGTTCGGAAATCGAGTTTGCAAAAGATCATGAGAATCAGCCACGCGAAACGTACCGTCAGTGTCGGCGTCGTCGAGTCTACGGATTCGAATTCTGGACTGTATAAGTAAGAATACGCCAGTGACGACGCCTTGGCGGCGGAAGCGAGTCCGATCGCATGAATATGTCAGTGAGCACATTGATCTAATCGGCGAGGATTGATAAGTAATTCATCATCTTAATCGTGAGTGAGTGCACCCCACCGCTGTTCATTGGCAACCTGGAAGCATACGATTGTTTGATTGTCAAACGCTGCAAATTTACAAAATGCCGAGATGTATGATTACCACTCCGGGATGTACGATGGTTATTTAACATGCCGAGATGTATGATACTATGCCGAGATTGAATTCTGATGCCTCATTCGTATTTGATAGTGTCGTGCAAGCTTGATACACCAAGATTTAGCATCAGCGGCTGTAAGTGAGAAGGAGCCATCATACTGCTGGTCGAATAATTAATCGTTAGCGACAACCGTTCTCTCTCTCTTCACATTCCCACCTCCTCTGCGACGAGGATAACTCCGGCATCTTGTACGAATTTTGACAGTTTCTCTATCAATGGATATTGTCTGAGGATGCAAATCTTGGTCAACATAAGTAGAAGGTAAAACCATAATTTCAAGATCCCGTGATGCACCGCTGGCTATATCCAGTCAAGGAAGTGTTCCAGATGAGTCAGAATTAAATCCGAGGTGATTCAAAGATGCAATCATGATCAAGTCCTGCTTCCTCGTGATGTGAGCGTGCAATTTGGCTTCAGTCTCCTATTTCTCTACCTCTGATCAGCGTTCAACAGAAACTTGATCCATTCCGAGGTCAATGGAAGATTTCCGCAAGGCTGGGTGCAGTTCGGCCGCGTTTCCGGGATTGATCAAGTGGACATACCAATCCATAATCCAAGATACCACATTATTATATGTAATATAGAAACCCAGCTTGAACCGATTGAGGGCGCCCGTCGAGAGCCATCCTGGACTTATGCCGTGATGCTTGATGGGTTGTGCTGTGATGCCCGGGGGAAGGATCTTCACGCCGAGTTTATAAAGTAGCCTCCTCCATGGAGTTTACGTGCTCAGCTTCTTCAAATCTAAATCAAAGTTTAAATAATTCTGATAAGATAATATCCTTAAGTGCTCAAATCCTTATTATACTCTGCCTTGCATTCTGTTTTGGATTTGAGCCGGGATGATTGATGGGTTGTGCCGAGGGGCCCCCTAGACTTTTAATCCGTGATGCCGCATTGATTGTATGTTAAGCCAAGTGCCACCTACCCCGAGATGTGGCCCATGATGAAAGATCCTACATTGATTCAGGACGACTTCAGGATTCCGAGATAGACTTATACTTACACTCGTGCGCACATCAGTTACTTTCCGAGATGCCGCGAGATAAATCCAATATTCCGTGCAGCACACTATACTTGGATCAAATGGGCTTACCTATATTTATACTCTCTAGTTGCACAAGGCCTTGAACACAGTGGATTGGAAATATATATTCTAACTTGTGAATTCTCTGAAACTTGAGATATTACCTCGTCATTTATTACCTCGTCATTTAGAATTTTCTGAATTGGAAAAATTTGTGATTAATCTTGTATCGTGATCTTTGGTGGGTTGTGTCGTGATGCACGTTCAGTCCGATATGGATTGCCTTGATAATGCTTGGTTGATTCTTGGTAAATATGGAATTCACTTCAACTGTTGTGTGATCATCATAATTGTTTGTTGCACTTTATAATTTGAGGGTCCTACCTCCGCAACATTTTGACTACTCCCAATAATTTATAACACAACAACTGGTGCTAAATTATCTGCTCGATCCCAAGTGACTGAGTACAGCAACTACAGCCGCGATGGTCATGTTACGTGTATAGCAAAAGTATCAATGCAGCCCCCATGAAATTACTCCCGCTAGAGGTAAATGTGCAAACTTTAGTGGCAAGGCCTTTTGTAATCCTGGACATTCCGAGGTGACAAATCGGACAAAGGAGAGCTCTCGTTGCTGTTGAAGAAGGACCTATCAACACCAGAGAAGCAATTGAATATTTTACAGCCAATCTGGATCCCTTTCAATTAACTGTCACTGTTGGCAAATAACTAGAGGAGTGGAGCCACGACGTATTCAAATCATTGTACACCAAAGCCTTGATACAACTGCATTGGTGAAGGAGATAAGTTGGAAGACTTGAGGACCGCTGAAGTTACTCATACTGTGTTAGCACGCACTTACATCCTTGATGATCTTGCTGTATCATATTTATGAGACCCTTGGTTGCTAATGGGGTTGCTTCTTCCACTCACATTACTACTAGATAAATGTTCATCATATGCATGAGATTGAGAGCTAATTGGACGAAGCCCATATTTGGTTCCGAGTTGGCACATTCCGAGTTTGGCTCTACGATTCATTCCGATATTGATTTCAGAGAATTTATTCCGAGATGCGTTCGTTACTTGCCAACGTGTATGCTACACCGCCCAATGTGTGTATCCCGGGAGCAGGAGCAGCAGCCGCCGGTGGTTAGTTTGGACGCCGCCGATTGGGCCCGCTGGTTATTCTTCATTGGCAAGAATCAGATTTGATCTCCTCATTCTGTGATAACTCTGACATCAACTTGTCCGAGACGTCCAAGACGGTGTGGGGCTCCCCAAGTCAGGTTCTGTTTATAATCAAAATGTTATATAACTTTATAATTTTATCCAAGTTGCCTCCTCGTGATGATCTATACCGAAGTTTTTCTCAAGCGTGGTGCAACGCAAGTACTGTAAATGCAATGGTCCAGTCACACATCTGTTGTACATTGGAATGAACTAAAGATTGGGATTTGGATTGTTTGTCATTTTATTTTCTTAGATGATTTTCCGGATTTGATTCCGAGATGCGTACAGTCGAGACGAGAATTCAAGGATTAAGTCTGGATGGGAGTTCCGATATGCTCAAGGATTCCGAGTTGCAATTCCTGGATTGATGTGGCTGTGAAGTTGCATCAACCACCAATGATCAAACATGCATGTGATCACAGAGTTCTATATTTAATATTGAGAGAGCAAAATATATAATCACTGAATCTATTCCATGCAACTTCAGACAACTTCATGCACGTCAACCGCTCCGTGGTCGTGGTTTCCGAGATAGAAGTAGCCCCTCATGCAACTGCTGTGTCGATTCAAGCACGTGTGGAACTTGTCGTGGATTCCGAAATGAATGATCCAAGATGAATCATCAATCATCACGTTGCACGAACATTAGCAAGATGCCCAAGTGTTATCCAAAGTTATATTGATTCTGAGTTATTTCTGTGATCAAGTTATCCGTGATATCTTTCCAAGATTTGATAATGATTCCAAGACATTAATGTGTTAGGCTTGATTCTGTGGCCAGATATTAATTCCGACATCAACTTGCTTGACTTAAGATAATATATAAATTATGATGTGGGGCAGCTCGCCAAGCTTTTATACGTGATCAAACTCCAGTATTACGTGCATCAAGGAGTTTTACATCGGTGATGAAATTATCAAACTTCATTATTATGTTTCACTCCGTGATTAATTACCGGAATGAATTCAGATTGCAAGCTCTTTTATGTACACGTACAGCTGGCTGGGGAAGTCATTAATTAAATAATTCCTGGGCACCGGGTGTTATGTTGTGAAGCACCTTTAACTAGCTACTTCAATTGGGGGCGTAGGAATTTTCCAGCCTCTAAAGTCATCTTGCAGCACCAAAATTCCGAGTTAATTCTCATTGGAGAATGTAGAAGGTATCGATGATATGAACAACGAATTCGCTTGGTTGGTATCTGTTGCCTCACTCTTTCTGCCAAGATGAGCACAGTCCTTCGTCAAAATATTTTGTCTCTGAGTTCTTTGCCGTAAAAAGTTCACGTGGTTGAATCCGTTCCGAGATAATCAAATAACTCTGAGATATTTGATTACATTAATTATAGCTATGGGTCCATACAAAAGTAAAATTGCTGAAGGGATTTGAGTAAATCAATACACGACCAAGGTGTTCAATCTATAGGACCGGGTGGCAAAATTTGGGATATTGCTTCTGACTTCCAAGTTGTGTCAAGTCGAAGACGCTATGGGAGTAATTTGATTCAAAACATATATCTCGGATTTAATAACCGAGATATCCACGTCAGATTAAACTTCTCGAATAAATTACTGATTGTTTATATTGCTCAGACCTGCTCGGACAACGCATTCCGACTACAAATTTTGCCTTTTGTATCCAGCTCAGATTTATAATTCATTTGGATCGAGCTCTCGGGTTGTTTACATCTCAAACATTTTAAGGTCTTTACACCGCGGAACTTACACTGTCTCTTACATCTCGGGCTTAGTCCCTCGACACGTCGGGTTATCTTCAACACTTCGAGGATACGCTCCTTGAGCATCTCGGGCTTAGTCCCTCGACACGTTGGATTATCTTTAACGCATCGAGGATACGCTCCTCGAGCAATCTCGGGCTTAGTCCCTCGACACCTCGGATTATCTTTAATGCATCGAGGATACGCTCCTCGAGCAATCTCGGGCTTGTTCCTTGAGCATATCGGGCCTAGTCCCTCGAAACTTCGGGTGCAGTCCCTCGGCTATCTCAGGCTTGTCCCTTGAGCATTTCGGGCCCAGTCCCTTGATTGTTATATTTGTTTCTCGATTATTTATTTCTCGATTTACTTCGGATTATGTTCCTCATCTCCGATCCAATTCTTTGAGATCACATATTGCTTATTATCATCTCAGACTCAATTCCTTGAAAGATACATCGATATGAGCATCCCATATAAAATAGACTTCAGCAGTTGACTTGTATCGATTGGGGGGCATCTCTTCTAGGTCCGATCCCCTGCTTATACCTATCAGGCTTACGCTAAGATCAACTGTCTTTACCGAGACGAAGATTGTCTGGAATAACTATGCATAACATGAATGGTTATTTGCACTTCCGAATTTGACGAAGTACATAATTTCGATTACGGACTCCGATTACCGGTTTATCCCGACCGATTATAAGACGTATCAAGCCGGCTGAATGACTCCAAACTATTTCAAGTCGGATACTTTATATTGAAGCACCTGACTTGGGGGGCATCTGTTCTGGAGATATTTTATATCTCGGCTCATACTACTAGGATGATATTATGGGATTACACTGCAAGCCGACATATATATAGCGCGTGTACATCAATGTCACCTGGGCGCGTCATAACGTCTGAATGGATCGGTTACAACCAACTAACAGATTTTCCCGCCTAATTCCATCTATAAATACACTGCGGGAGATCCATTTCAGGTACGCATTTTCTCTATATTACATGCACTCTGATCAGAATCCTCTCTAACTTGAGCGTCGGAGTCTCTGCAGGTACAGCCTGCCCCGTCGTGGATCCACCGTGTTCCACCATGGACTTGCTGGAGGATTCAACCTCTTCAATCGGAAAACACCGTGGAGAATTTGATACGAACACATGTGGTTTATATCAAGAAAAGATTAAATCAAATAAAAATTTAAATCAAATCAATCGGATAATAAAATATAAAAATCCATTAAATTAAATAACTTTTTTTTTAAATGAGTTCAATTTTATGTGGAAGGGCTTATAACTTTTCTCCTATAATAACATTAGCTGCGAGTATCATGGGAAAAAAAATCAACAGATCTTAAGATAGTTGAAGACTTGAAGAGTAGTTTGTGAACTTTTTTTTTCTATGGAAGTTTGTAAACCAATTTGGCAATTTGCGACAGCTAGACTCACGCAAAATCCATTGAATAATAAAGAAGGTATTATTAACACTAGTTTTATATTTTTGCGGATATGAAATAGACCATGATGAAAGGTATTTTTTGTGGTTTTGCAAAGATCAGGACCTACCGACCTAGAAACTCTTGCACTTGTGAAAGGTGACTTGATTGGGTTGTAGAAATCATCAAAAGCACAAATTTGGCTAGGTGCAAAGAATGGTTATCGCTTGTCATGTCCATGAGTTAGAATTTTCATTAGCATAATTCAAACAAATAATCTTTTTGTTTATATCAAGGATATGGTAGAACTAGCCTAAAGAATGGACCGTTGCAAGTCACATGTTTAGTTAAGCGTTTGCACAAATGAATATTAGTTAGGGCAGTTGATATAGTAAGCCCAGGTTGAGCCTGGCTGACTACAAAATTTCACCCAACAATAGCAGCCCAGCCATTTTATCCACATGATAATATATTATTCATAATAAATACTCCTTTTTTTTATGTGGCCAGAAAATGATATATCTATAGTACATATACACACTCCCCTGAGTCTCTCTAATTAGGGAACGTTGTAGTGGGATCTATAAGTGGCTGATTGTTTTAAAGTTTCAAACATCTAAATTTAAGCTGGGAATATTTAGAGTGAGGTTAGAAAATGCTCAATGTATTTGGGTAATTTTAAGGGTGGTAGGTTTGATGTGGGTAGTAGACTTTTTTAGGATGGGTTAAAAAGTTCGACAGTTATTTGTGCTTCTAAAATAGGTGTCCGAGTCCCATATATTTATGGGCCTTTTGTTGGTGGCCCGAATTTTTTATAGGTTTTGCGGGCTACCCGGCCTTTTTTTACATGTTTTTGCGGGTAGCGGGCTTTATCACCCTAGGCTAAAAAGCCCTAAAGTTATTCAGTCTTCTAAAATAAGTGTCTGAGCCCTACAGTTTGTGGGTTTTTGTAAGCTAGCCCGGTCGGGTTAGCCCATTTTGCCAACTCTACCTAGTGGATTGTGGACAAACATATGTTTGATGATTCACACAATGTAATTTTACTGAAACAACTATGATTATTGGTTTGCTTTTGAAGAGTGCTATCAACATACTCTCTTACACACTTTATGTGATTGGTTAAAATTCACATGGGTCGCACCAAATTATGTGAGTCTCACTCCCAATGTGGTGGGATTCATGTGACTTTTAACCAATCACAGGAAATACGTTAAAAAAAGTGTGCCAAAGAATGTTTTGCTATCACTTTTCTTTTCCTTTTCATTTGCCAATTTCACTTTGGGAGAGTAAAATACCACCTTACCTATCAATTTTCATTCTATCCAAATTATGAGCTCCTTTTTAATCTATTGACCTTTTTATAATCTTTTTCTTTAAAAATGGATTTATTTTGTTCTATTTAAACAATATCCATTCTTTTAAACTTATTTTTACAATACTATTTCTAAATATAAATTCATTCTTACAAAATTAATTTCCCCAAGCTTAATTCTATTCAACTTCAAAATAACCGGATCAAAGTTCACTCAATATTAGTTATTAGAGGTTATGTGGAAAAAAAAAGTTGTATAGAATGTGTTATATATTACTAGTATTTTTCTATTCATAAAGTAGAGGACAGCAGCTGCTAGGAGCATTTTAAGGAGCAAAAGCGTGTGGTGCGCACTTGCAAGCTATTGGTCTGGCCCACCCTTCTGACGTTACTTTTTCAGGACGCTGCGACCTGAACGTGGTTTATCTCTGCCCACAAAAGTATAAACTTTAACCATTTTATTCGTTTGTGGGCCAAATTTGCGCAAAGGTGAACGTGCCATGAGTCACTTTCCTTATATATATTGTTATTAAAATTTTGTCCAAAAAAAATATATATATTGTTATTAAAATAGTATAATTGTTGAATAGAAACAAAAAAAAAAAGAATAATTGTTGAATTAATGTTATTATCTTATCATATTGTTATTTGTTAATGGAGTTTAACTCTTTAATTTGATAATGTTTTATCGTTTTTAATAATACTATTGTATTCATCAGCACTGTGTTCTATCAATTAATATTCTTAAAAATAAATAAAAAGTATACAGAGAACAAAAATATTTGTGATTTTAAAGTTTTCATACTTATCTTAAAATTTATAAGCAAATAATAAGATATCATTATAATTTTATCTTTTTATTTATAAAATATTAGTAAGTAATTAATAAAAAAATTAAAATAGAAAACATATTTCAAAGTAGAAAATTAATTAATCTCTTTTCAATTATATGGATTATAAAATTCACGAATTACATTACAATAATTACTATCACACTCTTTATACGTTTCAAGTTTTCAACTATTTTTTATTAATAAACACATACACACAAATCATATTTTGATCTTTGAATGATATGATAGTTTTTCACCTACTATTCTACCATGCTATTGCTGGGAGCTACCCACCCACACGTTTTTCCTTTAGGTAGACTTTTTCTTTACTTTCCAATAATTTCTTTCTATGCGACACGTGAAAGGAAATTTTGTCATAGTTTTAAGAAATCGGAGAAACGACACCGCATGCATTTTTAATGGGGCGGGTAACTTTATCTACTTTCTAACACCCCTCAAAAGTTTTTTAAATTAATATTTTATAATTTTTTACACTTTTTATATTATTTTATTATTTTTATTACTTTAAATAACTCAATCACTTTTTATCTCTATTTTAATAATTAAAAAAAAATTCTTAAATAAATCCCACAATATACTTATCAACCAATCACACATTATATAATAATTATTTAACATAGAAAAAAAAAATTAAACACCGATGCTTACCAGCTGCTAAATAAAATCTCAAAAAAATTATGTTCTATCGGTCTTTTATTTTTAAGCACCGGAACATTTAGCACCTATCAATGCTAGCTGGTGCCTGGTGCTCTAATTTCGTTGCAGATTACTATATTATTATTTACTAGCAAGATTCGCACAGATATCATTGGTTTGTGACTTATATTTATTTATAAATATATATTATTAAATTTTTTAATTAAATTAATTTATGATATAATCAGACATATTAATTAGTATATTGTAAAGAACATATTGTGACTTTTATAGATTATAGAATTTTTTTATCCTTCTTTAATAATATTGTTAACTATACATAGTATGCATGTAAAACATTGATAAAAAATAATGAAGATAAACATTACATGCGAATAAAAAATGGTAAAAAAATATATAAGATAATAAGATGTATTTCGAGGTTTCTTTCACCATTTGATTTAATTATTCAGGTATCAATACATTTACGGTAGGAATATGGCTGCCTTCTCCGGAGGATATATATGGTTCGTAAAAAAAATCACTTTAAATCTTTAATTAAAAAATTGACTTAACTTTTAAATATACTCTAACAAATATACAATGAATCAAAATCTCACATAATAATTTTATTCAAGTAGTTGAAAATAACATAATTATAAATTTTATAATCCTAACTAAAAAAATATGTTCATATAAAATTGTAACCAATACTTCATAAAAATAATCATAAATTTAAATTATATTGAGATTTGAGATATCACAACCCAATCACTTTAAACCTATATAAATTGTATGGAAAAACCTTTGTTGGGAGAGTTAGTCCAACCATGATGTAGATGTTCACGATAGGAGTATGATTATCTCCCATGGAGGATACACATGTTCATTAAAAACATCACTTTAAACGTATAATTGAAAATTTGGCTTAATTGTTTACTCTAATTATCAAATATATAATGAATCAAAATACAAAATAATAATTTTATTCAAGTAAATGAAAATAACATAATTATAAATATTATAATTCTAACTAAAAACGTCATATAAAATTATAACTAATACATCATAAATATAATTATAAATTTAAATTATATTGATATTTGAGATCTCACAACCTAATCACTTTAAACCTATATAAAATGTATAGAAAAAACCCTTGTTGGGTGAGTTGCCCACTATAATATGGATGTTCACGACAGAAGCAGGACTGCCCCCTGTGGAAGATGTCTGCAATTCATTAAAAAATCACTTTAAACATATGATTGAAAATTGTGTTAACTGTTAAACTTATGTACTTTAACAAATATATAATGAATCCTAATACAAAATAATAATTTTATTCAAGTAAATAAAAATATCATGTACATAGTTATAAATTTGATTATTCTAACTAAAAAATATGTTCATAGAGAGATATGTTTTATTAAGCAAAAAGATGTAAAAGTAAAAAGAGAATGAAGTAAATATGAGAATAGGGGTGATCATGTAAAAGAGAATGAAGGGACAGAGAAAGATCGGCCGGAAAATTTTTCCCATATGTGGCCAAGTGTATACAGGGGTGATAATGGGTTTGATAGATCCAAAGAATCCGATCAATTCAACCGAACTCAATTAAAAAAGACGAGTTGAGTTGGGAATCGGTCAGATTGAGTTCCATACAGACGAACCCAATCAGATTGGGTTGGGTATCGAATTTTCGTACTCCCAACTCAATCAACCCAACCCAACCCAACCATTAATAAAAAAATGTTTAAATATCATTTTCGTCCCTACATTTTTTCATGTTTTTGGTTTTAGTCCCTGTCAATTTTTTTTTTAAATTTAGTCCCCACTTTATCAAACGTATGTTATTTTAGTCTCTGCCGTTAAAAGGGTTAACGGGATTGATGGAGTGACAAACGTTTAGTCCTGCTCGGATGGTATTGAACTCGAATGGTATCTTGCTCGGATATCGTTGAGCTCGGATTGTATCATGCTCGGATGGTATCATGTTCAGGTGGTATCCTGTTTGGATGGAACTTAGAATGATCCGACCAAGGTGAAGAGGTAGGCCAGATCATTCTGAGTTCCATCCAAGCAGGCTACAATCTGAGCACAATGCCATCCGAGAAAGATACCATTCGAGCAGGAAAAACAGGGGTTAATGTCAACACTGGTAAGAGAGAAGGATACCATCCGAGCATGACTAAATGTTTGCCACGTCATCAATACCGTTAACCTTTTTAACGACAGGGACTAAAATAACATACGTTTGAAAAAATGGGGACTAAATTTAAAAAAAAAAAGTTGGCAGGGACTAAAACCAAAAACACGAAAAAATGTAGGGACCAAAATGATATTTAAGCCTAAAAAAAATAAATTGTATAATTTTTTGTACTAATAAGTTACACATTTTAATATTTATTATTGTATAAATTGATTTCCTTATTATCAAATTATAGGTTTTTATTTTTATCATACTTATAATTATATTTTTTATTTAAAGTATTTTTCATTCTTTCATTTTTTATTTTCTTTACAAACATAGACATTTTAAAATGTTGGACCCAATTGACCAAACCCAACGCAACCCAACTATAATCGGGTTGGGTTTGGTACGTCCCTAAAAATGAAAAAAAAAAAAACCCAACTCAATATCTCTTCATTGGGTTGGGTTCGTCAATGCCTTAAACTCAATCCAATCCGACCCATGATCACCCCTAAGTGTACATGTTCGGGAACACTTTCCATATTGTGAATTATTGATTGATTGATTATTATACACGAACACAAGTCTCACATGGTGACTTTTTTTTTTACTGTTTTTTTTATCGAGAATTCACACACATAATTGTGGATTTAATCCTCACACAGATATAATGATTTAAGATTAAGTAAATTCCATAAGAGTAGTGATTTCAAGATTTGGACTCTGACCTTATAAGTAAAGTCCACCTAATTTAGAGCTAATAATTTGAGTTACCTTATCTAATGTGTGTATTGGGTTTTCATGGGTCGAGTTAAAAAGTCAAGGAGTTATTCGAAATTTTAAAATAAAATCATGAATCTTGCAATTTTACATTTAGCCTAATTTTTTTGTGAGTTTTGCATGCTACTTGAGTTTTTGTGGGTTTTGTTATAGACGGCTTTCTCGGGCCGAGTTAAAAAGTCAATGAGTTATTTGAAATTTTAAAATAAAATCCTATAATTTTATGGGTGGTCCATTTTTTTTTTTTTTGGGTTTTGCGGGTTTTACGAGCTATCTAATTTTTTGTGAGTTTTGTGATAGTGAGCTTTATCAGATCAAGTTAAAAGATCTCAAAGTTATTCGATTTAAAATAAAAGTTAGAGCCATGTGTTTTTGTGGGTTCAAGCAATCGAGCCAACTCATTTTACCAACTATTAGCCCGTTTGGTTTCATGTTATTATAGTTTGAAACCCTGGTTTCGTGGAATTGATTTTAAATCACTTTCATTTAACATGTTTCGTAAATTAAACATATATTATTTATATCAATCATTGATTTCTAAAATCAATATGATACTCAACGGGAAATCAAATATACACTAAATCCTAGGTGACAATATTCTACTTTCATTAATTATAACCAATACGGTTACTTATTATATTATTTTTACATCGATTAATAGTGACTTAATATTAAACAATAGCATATAAATTATGATTGATTAATCGTTTTAAAAACCGTGTGAAATTCGCCATGCCCTTTTAAAGAAAGGAACCTCCACCAGATGCATCTAATCTTAAGCAGTGACAGCATAAAGTAAAATATTATAAATCTTTCGGTTTGGTCTCGCCAATAACGCGTTACTTAAAGCAAGAAAGTTGGTAATTGTGTGTTGTCATCAATATCATAATATGAGCTTGATATGCATACGTAATGTACGTACATGCCTCGTGGGTTTGGTTGCTTTCATGCATCTCTGGTTCTAAATGGCCTGAGGTTTTCGTTGGGCGTTGAAACGAAACACCTCATAACTAGCAACAAATAATGGTGGCATCAATTCATTAATTGTAACAAGTTTGCCAAAATCCTGTGGTTAGCATAAACCCCGGTTTGCGCACCGTATTTTCGACCGAAATTAATCAAGAAATGCAATTAATTAAACTTAGCTTGAACCCTGAATGGTTTGACTGCTTTAAAGTTGATGGTTATAATTTTACCTGTAATGACTATGTAAATATTACTATATTGTGATTTATTTATTATGGTGAGTTTCACTGTACACTATATAACATTTTCTGTTTTTACTTCTTGTTTCCATTTTCTAAAAATGATTTTTATTTTCAAATTTTCAGGATTTAAGAAACATGTTTGTTTTGATTTTGTGTTTTCTATTTCCAAAAAATGAAAATATTGGAAACATGTTTGGTTTGAATATCTAAAAAAATAGTCTATAAAATTTTTATTATTAAGTTTAAAAAAATTAAATAAAAGTTCAACAAATAATTTATTTAATATATATGAAATATTTTTCCTAAATCAATTTTCATGAAATTTTTTATATAAATTCTCTACAAGAAAATCGGTTTTTAGCGAAGGGCAAAAACCATCGCTATTTCATAATTAGCGACGACGGCCTAGCGACGGCCAATCAGCCGTCGCTAAAAGTCTCGTTGTTAATGCAGTAACGACGGCCTGACCGTTGCAAATAGCCGACGTTAATTTCATAGTCGTCACTACATAGCGACGACCATGGTCATCGCTAAATATTTTTTTAAAAAATCCTTCCTTCCCAGATTTATCAATTATGAGAATCGAACCCACAACCTGCACGATAAAAAAAGAAACATTATCGTTACGCTAAGTTTGTTTCTTGGAATATATAGTACAAAATATTATAAATATATATATATATAGTAAAAAAATAACAAAAAATTAGTGTCATCCAGACCGACACTCACTTTACAAAGGTCGGCACTAAAAAAATTCCCTTTAGCGACGGTCTGGTCGACACTAAATAAAAAGTTTTTTTTTTTAATTATTATACCTTTAGCGTCGGCCAGGGATGACGCTAACATTACTACATAAAAAAAGTATTTTTTTTCAACGGTGATGTCTTTAGCGTTGGTCGTTACGTCAGCCTAGCCGACGCTAATAGTGACGGTGTCGTGACCGTCGCTAACATGTCGTGGCTAATTCACTGTGTTCTTGTAGTGATTTTATAAAATATTTTTACAAGAAAAAATACATAAACTTATATTTAAAAGGATATTAAAAAGTTAAGCTTTTTTTAACATACGAAAATGAGCAACACGGTAAAAAATATAGAGAAAGGAGAACGACATGCAAAAAAATATGAGTAAACTAGCACTTCAGTTTTCGACTTTTATAGCGTCATGCAGTTTGGTCCCTGGTTTTAGGAAATCCCTTTGTTAGTCCCCACGTTACCATTCGTCTTACAGTTTAGTCCAAAACGCTAAACGGTGTTAAGTTTGTACTGAGTTAGATCATTATATGACACATGGATGACACAGTACACTAAAACTACGTCGTTTTGGGCTTTTTTTTCAGACTTGGACATACAACCCTAACCCCACCGGTGGTCATAATTTTGCTTGTACCTTATTCAGTCTTCTTTTTCGTTGTGCTTCCTCCTTTTCTTCGCCATTGTCGCTGCATAATTTTGGATTGCCATAAATTTTGTTATTAATTTAGAATGGGCTTTTGTGCATCCAGAACCTTGAATCTAGTTATTCTCCTACACAAGAAGTTGTTATTCTTGTCTTTGCTAGAATTATTAGAGATCACATTGGAAAGGGTTTTCTCCCTGTCTCTAGTATAGAATCACATATAACTTCAAGGCTTTTAGTTGTATCAAGCACTGTAAATTTCTTGAGTAGCAATGGAGTTCAGGTGATTTCAGAATTGAGAGAGGTAAATGGGGCTGATATACAAATATTGCATGGAGAGCCAATTCCAAATGCTTCAGATAATGATGTAGTAGTGCAAGTATATATACTTGTTTATCTAATATAGTTCTTTAGATCTTGATTTTGTTTTCATATGTTGATATTATTTAATGATAAAAGGATAAGTCTTCTATTTGTTGCTAATTTCCAATTTAAAGTTCTCTAATATGGAAAAACAAAGTTACAAACTAAAAGATCTGCCTAACTTAAGCAAATGTATTTCAATAAAATACTTAAAGTAGAAAAATGTCTATTACATCCAACAAAAAAGCCATCGCATGTTAGTTTCTTTCAAGAACCTCGTGTGTATTGTATGTATATTTAATTCACATCATCATTTCAATCCTTGTTCTATCTGCTTAGTGATTGGTGTAGATTGACGCTTTAGTTACTTACCAGCATAGTTTAAGCCTTAACTAAGAACAAACAACTTATTTTCTTGCATAAATGAAGCAGTCTTTCATGCACTCATAATAAACTGAGTTGTTATGGCTCCAATAATCTTTTGTGATGTTAACATTACCACCGTGGAGCTCCTTTCATTTCTTCTATTCATGGTTGAGTTGTGATGTTAATTTCACAGAGAAAAGAAATGCAGAAATGGAAGATTTAGAACACGCAAAAATGATAAAGAAGAAACAGTGACAATGGCGAAGATGAGGAGAAAACACAACGAATAAGAAGGCTGGACAGTGTACAAGCGAAATTATGATTGGTGGGGTTAGGGTTGTATGTCAAAGTCTTAGAAAGCACCCAAAATGATGTAGTTTCATTGCACTATGTCATCCATGTGTTATATAACGATCCAGATCAACACGGACTTAACACCATTTACCATTTTAAACTAAACTGTAAGATGGATGGTAACGTGGGGGACTAACGGAAGGATTTCCTGAAGTCAGGGAGTAAACTGTGTAACACCTTAATCTCCAGGATCTAGACTTATGCCCGTTGGAAGCGTAAGTCCCGGAAACCGGAAATTATTTTTCGCACATTACTGATATCATTACAAATAATCCAACAAGTAAAAATCCATACAAGGTTCCATTAGAACTTGTCCTATGAATATACAATCATCAAGTCCTTGGATATTATCATACATGAGTCGTGACAGCGAAAACAACATATACCCATGTACTAAATATCCATCAAAAGGTTACATCAATACATCAAGCTCTGAACTATACAACTATTACAAAATAACCAAAATAAGAGGGGCCTCCTGCCCAAAATGAAATCTACATCCAGTTAGTCTGTGGGTCCTCAACGTCCTGCCTAAAAATCTAAAATGTAACCCACGAATGGGGTGAGACATTTGCCTCAGGGAGTAAAGCAGTGCAAACAATTACAGTTAACCATAATAATTATAGCAATTCCAAGAACGTTTCCTAACAATAGAATTCCGATAATCCCAAACATGAAACTTGACATAAACATGATTTGCTTTCCCCGCAGTGGGATTCTTTTCACTTTAACATGCAGTTAGACTGAGCTCAAACTACAAGGGGGATACCTTGGGGACATTACGTCGCCACCATTACCTGACGGCCAAAGCCAAGTTTTCACATAACACATGATTGGTCAAGGACCCCTGATGGTCGTAGCCTTAACATGAATTCTTTTAACTTGAATGATTAAATAACTTGATTACTTGAAAGGATCATCATGAACATGAAATTTATACTTGAATCGTGAACATAAAAAGGGGTTTACTAACCTAGGGTTCCAATCAACACAAATTCACATATCTAATCACAAAATCAACCCATCCAAACACATACCAAATAGTTCAATCACACAAGTAGAAAGGGGATAGACAAGAGGAAGGATCATGCATAAGAATCTAAAGGGAAAAGTGTGGTGGGTGAGCTCCACTCACCTAGAATGGAAAAGGAAAAGGGAAAATGGGGGAGGAGAGGATGGAGACCAAGCCTTGGAGATGGAGAAATCTTCAATAAAGCACCTACCACCACCTTCTCACTCTTTCTCTCTCAAAACCCCCTCTCTCTAAACTTTGAAGAAGGGGGAGAAGAAATGAGAGAAACACCCGTGTGATTAAACCAGCAGCGAGCTGCTGGGCTCGGACCTGCGCTCAGCGCAGGTGAAGCGCAGTTTTACCAAAAACTTCTCTATTTCCTGCGCTTCACTCGCGCTCAGCGCAGGTGAAGCGCAGAAACCAGAGAGTTTCTCTACACTCAAGATTCTAGCCCAAAACTACTAAGTTTCCTTTGTCCCTCCCCAAGAACCCACTTCCTTCTAATTGAGGCCAATTCCTAAGGTTTTCTATCCTCAAACTCTCATCTTCTCCAACAAACTTCTAGGTTCCTACCAAAAATCCGGCAGAGTCTCCCCTAAAAATCGGACATTTCCCAAGTGTCAAAACCACCTGAAACTCAGAAAATAACCAGTACAATCCATATCTAAATCATATAACACAGCATGTGAGCCTACATGGCCAAGAAAAGAATTTAAACAAAAAGGGATGTTACAAACTGCATGACGCTATAAAAGTCGAGTACTAAAGTTCTAGTTTACTAAAAAATATATATACATATTCAATCCCAAAAACTCAAACCTGAGAAGGCATGGTTGTGTGGCTCTGTGTCTTCCAAATAGGGGTGATCATCAGGCGGGTTTGGTCGGATTCATGCCTAAAAAGCCCAATCTGATCGAACCCAACCAAAATAATATATGACCCATTTCCGACCATATGTCATTAGGGATGTCAAAAGAACCCGCACCCGCGGATACCCGTGGATATACCCGCAATGTGTACCCGCATATTTATTAAATGGGTGGAACAAATATTATACTACCCGCCCCGCGGGTACCCGCATACTCATTAAAACATATTTTTCTATTAAATATATTTGAATATTAGGATTTTTTTATTATTTTATGATGAGATATAATTTATTTTATATTATTTTTTATGATATTCTTAATATATTAACATGTAATGGTATTATATAATGATTGTTTATATATATAGTATGATATTATAATATATTATATAACATCTCCTCTCTTTCTTTTTATAAAATTTAAATTCTTAAACATTAATGGATACCCGTGAATACCCGCGGATACCCGTTACCCGCATGGGTACCCGTTAATTTTAGCGGATATGTATACGAGTAGGCACTACCCGCCTCGCCCCGTTGACATCCCTATATGTCATTGCGGGTTTGGTGGGTCGTGGGTTGGGCGGGTCGGAAAGGTCGGGTGTAAATTTATATTGGGCATGGTGAAATTTTTTGGGCCTAGTCAAAATTTTTAATAGTTTTTTATTTTCATTCATTTTTAAAAAAATGGCTAGTTGGGCCATTTACAATTTTACATATTCAGATTGGACCAAAGACCAAAAAATCATATCTACAAAAAAATTTTGGACCAAAAGCTAATTTTCACAAAAATGAAATCAAATCTACAGAAAAGAAAACCCTAAATCAAAGAAAAAGAGAGCAACCCACACGGCCACACCCAATCCCCCAGCCACCACAAAAGATCATGACTTCTCCATGCATGTCTAGGCCCCCACCATATCTCCCTCAGACATTATCGAAGTACAAGGACGGGTCAAAGAATCGTCACCGCCTTCAACCGCGAGCACAGTCACGACTTAGCAACGCCTCAATCGTGCCCAACCGTGCTCATGTTGACATCACTCCCCACCTGAACCCAGAAAACAAGAAGAAAAGTGAGAAGGGGAGAGAAAAATAAGAAACTAAGAGAGGAGAACAAAAGAAGAGGAAGAAGAAAGATATGAACAGGAAAAAAGCGAGAGAGAATGAAGGGATAAGACGTCATCGCGGCGCACCGCCGCATGCCATGGCCGCTTGTCATCCCGGTCATCACGCACTATCTTGTCATGCTTCAACTCTGGTGCGACCTTTGATAGAGAAAGTTTGAGGGAGATGGTTTGAGAGAGAAATTAAAGGATAAGCAGAATGGGAGAGAGAAAAAATATGGGAGGAGGCAGCTAGTTCAAGAAGTGAGACTGGAAAACTAATGAATATATATGGGTGCAGTGGGCTTGGCCCAATTCTTTGTGTGTGCGGGTATGTTCGATCATTGTTGGTTTTGCATTTCAAACCCGTAATCGACCACAACAGCCCGCCAAGACCCACATTTTTTATTTGTTTTACATGAGACCCATTACAACCTACCCGACCACTATTTTGGACAGATCAGATAACACGGGTCGGGCCGAGTGTTCGGTTCTTGCTTAGCCCTACTTCCAAACACACAAGTGACAAGATAACATAGAGCATCAGCGCCGCGAGTGCTAAATTTTGGTCTTAAAGTTTAGCACTGGTGCTTAGCAATTTTGGGCGATAGGGTACATTTTTTTTAGTTCTTTTTTAGTATCGATGCTTATACAAGCATTGGTGGTTAACAATTTTTTTAAAATAATTATTGCGTAGTGTGGGATTGATTAATAGGTAAGTTGTGGGGTTCATTCAAGAAATTTTTTATAGTTGCTGGGATGGAGATAGAAAGTGATTGAGTTGCTTAAAGTAATAAAAATAATATAATAGTATGGAAAAGTGTGAAAAATTACAAAATATCGATTTAAGAAACTTTTAGGGTTGTTGGGATAAATATAGCCTTAAAGGCTTTTAACTAACAATAAATAAAATGGCATGGCATTTACAAGATTGCCACCGTGTTTTTGTTATTTTCCTTTTCAGAAGATTTGATAGAAAACATAGAAAACAATGATTTGGTGTTTTTAGTTTTGGGTTGCTTTTCAAAAATATTTTCCATGAAAATTATTTACGTCTGATACTTTAGGGTTTGACCAGCCATCAACAATTTGTGTCTAAGTGTCTGAATGAATAATTTCCAACCCCATTTTCTCGGTTAATTCTCCTATTTATACCCCCATATTCTGATTGCACGGTCATTAATTATAATCATTTACATTTATTATGTATTTAATAATTTCCCTTAATTATTGCATGTCCTAATTAAAACCTATCAGTCAACCATTATTTGAATCTTTGATGTCCCCTATTTCATATATGTGTGTGTGTAGGATTTCATGTATATACACTGATAGTGTAAAAAAGTTTTACACAGTCATTCAATTGTGTCCTGCCACATCATTTATTGAGTTTAATAACACATGAGGTGTTACATTCATTAAATAATGTGGCAACACATATTTGGATGACCGTGTAAAATTATTTTACACTGTCAATGTATACCAATTAAACTCACACACACACACATATGTATATATATAATTTGATTAATGGGCTACCTAGGCCCATGCTACTCCATAGCCCCTCAAGCCCCTAGCTTTTAGTCATACTGGGCTTGTATAACTTGCTAATCCTAAGGAAAATCTTATTTGGGCCGCTTTGTCCATTATTCTTCTTTTCAATGGGCTCCCTTTTTACATTCCCATTTTTCTTCTTTTCCCTCCTACCTTTTCATTCTTCAAACTTGGATCATTCGATTGACTTTTGGTGCTTCAGATCCCCTCTGTAGCTTTCCTGCACACATCCCTGGTGTCGGTTATTTATCCTATGATATTCTTTTTTCCTACCCGGTTTTGCTTTCATCTTCCCTCTCTTGATTTCCCTCCCGCTCTCTCCTCTCTTCGTTTCATTTGTGCTTCTTCCAGGTACGTCTTTCTTCTCATTCTCTATAGTAATCTGGTGGTTTTTATTAATCATTTCACTATGTTCTTTTTTTATTCTTTTCTTTCCGTCTTGCTGCTATTTTTCTTGAGTTTTTTCTTTTTCTTTGGTCTTCTTCCGATGATGGTGCGAGAATCGTCTTCATATTCTGAAATTTATTACTCTGAAATTTGTTCTCATCCTTCCCCCTTTTCTTGGGTTCAAAAATCTGTGCTTAAGTATACCTCCCTCTATACTTCACAGTCTATTATCGCTGCTTTAAAATCTAAGTTAACCTTGTGTGAGGATAATAGGTCTAAGCACATTATAGTTGAACCTTATCAAGAAGGGGAATTCGTTTGCACTGGCCACCCCGATAGGGATGTCCTTGAGTTTATCTTTGTATACGAAACTCTTTTTCCTCTAAATTAGAGGTTTGATTACTTGTTTCTGAAATTGAATGTGATTGTCTGTGGGCTATGAATGTAACCCCTACTCAATTACACCGCAATAGTTAGGGTTTCCTTAGGGCAATCGTCTCTCTTTGTGACTTTCTGAACATCCATTTCTCGGCCTCTTTGTTCTTGTCATTCTTTCAAGTAAAACTTGGTAAGAATGTTGGATGGTACTCACTGAGTAATCTTTGTCGCTACCCCTTTTTCTCACCTATGCATTCTTCTTATAAAAACTTCAAACCAAGATATTTTAAAAATCATGGAGGCGATAGTTTCGAAGATCTCCTTTTTGACTCGGTAGGTTGTCCACAATTTCCTTTTTATTGAACCCGAAATCCTAAGCGATTTAATGGCACCAAGCACCGATTCCTTACTTCGGTTGAACGTGTTGATGCTGATTTTTTATCGGGATTTTCCTCTTTGAGTTCTTCTAAATTAATTCCTTTGGAAGGAAATGATAATGGGTTACAAAAAATATCTCAGTATAGTTTTTCTTTTGTACCTCTGCTTCATCCTTTCTTCCTTTTTTCTAGTATTATCCTTGCATATTTACGTACTTATATACCTATATTGATTATTTGCTTGATCAGGAAAAATGTCTCCCATGTTTGAGGAATCCATGGCGGCCTATCTTGCATGCCATAAAGTGGCTTCTCGTGAAAGGCAACAAGACAAGGAACATGAAGGTGCTTCCTCTTCTACTAAGTTGGAATGTCCTCCATCCAAGAAGCCCCGAATTGAGGGGAAAAAAGGTCATCAGATTTCCCCAACCATTAATCCCCAAATTCCTCAACCAACTTAAATCCCCCCTTCCGAAAATGTGATTAATGAAGGGTGGCAAGCGGTGCTAAAAAATTTTGATGGTTCTCCCAATGAGCTTGATTCTATCTGGGATAGGCTCTTCCCTACTACTGAAGTTTTTGACAACCATCTTTGCAAAGGCAAAGATAAAGAAAAAAGTGAAAAAAAATTAGGCCTAAGGAATGTTAGTCGCGCCATGTCTGCTAAGAAAATCATCATAAACAAAACTTATAAGCAAGATCACATTTTAGAAGCAGAAAGGAAACTCAGACACAGAAGCATGTCAAGTGTGCTGATGTGGAAAAAGTTCTTGACACAAGAAAAAGAGATGTTGAGGAATTCTAACAGTTATAAACGACCATATTCAAGCCTACTCCTATAAATAAGCTATGAGGAACTCAAAGAAGAAAGAGAACATCAAGCTAAAAGAGCCGAAACGCTGCACAAGAGTTTTCTCACTATTTTCATCTATCAGATTGCTTTTGACCCACATTACCCTCATTGTTTATCAACTCCTTGAGCTTTTTATTGTGTGATTTGTTCTCTATAACTCAACTTGAGAATTTTACTGTAAATCCACACTTTGTGTGATTAAGACTCAAGTGCAAATTATCTTTTTCATTCTATTCTGTTGTAACTCATCCACCAAGTAAGAAGCTATTTATTGACTATGGTGTTGAGTGGAGAAGCTTGGAGAGGATGGTATAAAACTACTTAAATGCCTGAAGAGGCTCTGCAAGGATAATACTTAGAAGCTTGGAGAGACTCTTGAAGGAGAATACTTAGAAGCTTGAGGAGGCTCTTGAAGGACAATACTTGTAACTTTGAGAAGTTAATGGAAAATCTCACTAAGGTGAGGACTAGATGTAGCTCTTGTTGATAAGAGTGGACCAGTATAAATCTCGTTGTGTCACTCTCTTTTGACCTTATATCTACTATTTTAAGTTGCTGTCAAACGCATTATTTACATTGTTTCTGAGTCATATATTCTAAAGTGTTTTATTGAACTCAACTCAGAAACATAGTCTAAATTATTCTGAAAACATTTATTAAAAACAAATCAGAAGAAATTTCAATCAAGCTAAGCTTGCATAAAACTACTTAATACGTAGACTTTATTGCTTCTGACCTTATCTATGATTAACTTGTAAGGTCCAAGACCCTCTTGAGTAAAGGTTTTAATGACAACAAACTTTTATAACAATATTCTAAGTGTTCTGAATACTTTGGTACTAATGTTTACACTTGAGAATGCTTGAAATAATACAGAAAAAGTTACAGAAGGAAGGTGAAAAGATAAATAAAAATCATGTAACAACAGAACTTGTGTCAAGAGTGATGCTACAAGTTCAAGGAGTGACTTCTTAGCTTTAAGAAGGTCAGGAAAATTCATATAAGATCCCATAAATATTAAACCGAGTTGTATCAAGCTAGGGAAGAAAAATTGAAACTTTAGAAGGATCATTCAAGACCATCCATATAGACCCTTACTTAAGGGGATCATCGTAAAGGCCGCCTATAAGAGTATGTTGGTTTAAAAAGAGTTGAGGTTATAACATATTGGATTTAATAGATATACATTATTAGTGTAAAAAAATTATTTAAATGAATTTTAAAACATATGAGGTGACATATTGATTAAATAATATCATAAGACTATAGTGTAAGTTTTTTTTGTATACTTATTAAACTTTGATATATTTTACTAATGAGTTTAGAAGAATTAATTTTATGGGTAAACTATGTTTTTGATCCCTATAAAACTAGTGAGTTTTGCTTTTAGTCCCTAAAAATTTTTTTTTGTTAAAGTATCTTCCTAAAATATTTTTTTTGCAATTAGTCTCTCTCCTCAATTGACGTGTGCTAGACGTTGATGTGACATATTTTCTCTCTCTCCTATGTCTGCATTATTATATTTCCACGGTCTTAAAACACTCACCTACACGGCCGCCGGAAAATGTTTCCCCACTCCTTTCCCCTCCCCCAAAATCCACCCACACACCATACCCCTCATCCCAAACTGATAGCGATCTCTTCCTAACTCTTGGAAGCTAGTCCCTCTCTTTCCTCCATTTCAATTTCCTCTTCGTCACATCACTTCATAAACACCCAATGAATGATGTTGTTGAAGCATGCATTATCGATATTCTTCACTGTAGCTTCCTGATACTCCCCTTCGCTTCTTCCTCTACCTCTACCAAGTTCATGATCACTGCATCTGAAGCATCCCTCAGCAGTTCCGACCAGTCCCTGATCATGAAAATTAACCCAAAATTAAAATCCAAGTTCAAAAACCATAAATTAATTAACTGAAAAATAAAGAGAGAGAGAGAGAGAGTATTTGTACGTACCCATTCAAAGAATCAAAGGTCAATCTGGCAGTGTTTTTAGCTTCCTCAAGTGCTAAACTGAACCTTTAAATTAAACTGAATCGTTTGACACTCTGCTGGAGAAGATCCTCTTCTTGAGTATCCATCATAGAAAGAGAAACTTTCTCATAGAGAAAGAAAGATTAGAGAAGAGAGATTTTTTCGATCCGCAGAGAAAATTTTTCTAACGTCGTGCTTGTTAGTAGGAGCGTTTACCAATAGATTCACTAAGGAAGCCGGGATCGTTCTTCACTGCCTGAGAGATTGTGACCAGGCGAAGAGAATTTGGTCGAAGAAAGCTTGGTTTCATGCAATTCACAAATTGGTTTTTTACTTATAATATTTGCGACTAGCTGCAACGCGGAATCAATACTCTGTTTTTATCAACTCTTTGGTTGATCTAGTGGGATATAAATCACCATATAATTGGTGAAATTATAAATCATATTGAAGTTGTCATTTCGAGTAGGGGTGTTCACGGGTCGGTTTGGTTCGGTTTCAGAGGAAAAAGGAATCCGAACCAAACAAAAGTGTTCGGTTCGGTTCGGATTTCGTTATTTTTTCTGCATTGACCCGAACCAAACCGAACCAATTAAATACAGGTTGGTTCGGTTCGGTTCAATCGGATCAGAAACTCAGAAAATGTCATTTTTTACCAGTTCGGGATAAAAGAAAAAATACATGATTTTGCCTAAAATAATACATATAACCTGATATAGAAAATGCACAAGATTGTTTTGTTGCTTCAAATTTGCACCAACCATTCAAGTTTCAACCAAGTATCAATAGTAACATAACCAAATTACTAATAACATTCAAACATGAAAATTACAAACCAGCATAAGTGCATAACATATTAACACATTGATAAAATTACTAATTAAAGATCATAGGAAAATTAGTCCTCAAATATCTTGATATCAAGAAAATCATAAACACTAACCGTAAAAAAATGCCTTTTTTTTTATATATATGGGTTTGGTTCGGTTCGGTTCGGGTAACGGGTTTGGATTTCCCAACCCGTTACCCGAACCAATAGACCTCGGTTCTAATTGGTTCGGTTCGGTTCGGACCCGAATGAGAAAAAAATCCGAACCAATTTGAATGGTTCGGTTTGGTTCGTCGGGTTCATCGGATCGATCCGAACCAATGAACACCCCTAATTTCGAGGGTTATCTCTTATGTGAGATTATCATGAAAGGTCCATTGTTGGCTTCTCTAGATCTATTGGTGTGTGGGTGGATTTGGGGGGATAGGAGTGGGGGAGAAGGGGAATGGGGAAACATTTTTGCGCAGTGCGAGTGCGTAATTTTGTGGTGTTTTAAGACGGCCAGAAATACAATAATGTACACATAAGAGAGAAAATATGTTACATCAGCACCTGAAACATGTCAATTGAAGGGAGAGACTAATTGCAAAAAAAATTAGGATGACTTTTTCTAAAAATAAATTTTATAGGGACTAAAAGCAAAACTCGCTAATTTTACAGGGACAAAAAACATATTTTACCCTAATTTTATTTAAATGATAAAATTAAATGTGTGTTCAGGTGATTAATGTTTTTGTAAACTAAATTTTATGATTTTAATTTGAGTAAACCATGATTTTGTCCCTAGCGTTGGTCAATTTAGTCCTTGAAAGTAGAAAACTAATTATTAAGTCCTTAAAATTGTTTATCATTCATCACTCTAGTCCCTTCCCCGCCTTAGTTACTGAACACCGTTAATTTTACTGATATGGCACATTAAGTGCCAATTGGGTTGGTTATGAGGCCTACCTTAAGCACTCACTCTCTCTCAAGGGACTAAAATGAAGGATTTTCTTTCTCTTCAAGGACTAAAATGAATGAAATTGAATAAATCATTTTTAACATAGAGATATTTGAAATTGAACATTTTTTAACTTTCAAAAATAATAAATTAATAGAAAACTTTGTGGAAATAATTTATGTCATATATTATTTTTTGTATTTATTTATAATTTTTTTCTAATTATAAAATAAGGTTAGCAATTATCCCATGTATTTTTAAGATATTTGAAACTAGGTACTTTCATGAAATATAAAAAAAGTAAAAATTAATTCAACTGTTACAAATGATTTGAATGGTAAAAAAATAAATTAAAAAAGTGTTAAATGAGAGTATTTTTTTTGTACCAAAATAAAAAATATAAAAATATGTGTGAAATAATGTTTGTACCAAAATAAAAAAAATATAAAAATATTTTGCTGGTCGGGATGGTATTTTGATCTCTCATTTGCAATATGATGATGACACTATTTTTGTGGGAGATGCCTCTTGGAATAATGTTTGAGCTATTAAATCTGTCTTGCAATTGTTTGAGTTAGCGACTAGTTTGAAAGTCAATTTTCATAAAAAGAAAGCTCTTGGATGTTAACGTTTATATGGAGAGACTGGGTTCCATGGCTATTATTTTTAATTATAAAGTTGACCATTTTCCTTGTTCATACTTGGGCTTGTTTATTGGGGATAATCCTAAACTTTTGTTAACTTGGCGACCTGTTATTCAAAAGGTGGCAAAAAGATTATCTAAGTAGAAAGGTAAAATGTTGTCCTTTGGCGGTAAACTTGTCCTCTTGAAATCCTTCTCAAATGTAATTATGATCTACTTCCTTTCTTTTTTCAAGGCTCCCACATGTATCATTTCTCAACTCGAGTCTTTATTCAAAAAAATTCTTTAGGGTGAGGATGTTAGTAAGCATGGCAACGGAACAGGGTGGGGGATAGATTTTCCTCCCCTGCCCCTGCCCACTCCAATGACTCACTTTAACTGCCCCCACCGAGTTTAATTAATTCACTCGCTCCCATCCCCGCCCCAACTTGGGAGTCGGGTTTCCCCTCCCTTCACTACAAGAAAATCGCATTTTAGCGACGGAAAAAATCCATCACTATACTCCACTTAGCGATGGCTTAGCGACATCGCTAAAATGCTCGTCGTTAATACAGTAGCAACAAGCAAAATAAGTCATCGCTACGTAGCGTCTGCCGGACTGTCGCTAAGCTAAAGGACGTCTCAACATATATTATAAATTTTTTTATATTTTTTATTAGTGACGACCATGGCCGTCGCTAGTAATAAATTTATTTATTTTTGAATTTAGTTTATTATTATTTATTTTAATTTAATATTTGTTAATTTTAAAATTATTAAAAGAAATACTAAATACTATATAAACGCATTGATAGAGGAAAAAATATGTATAAAAAGTATATATACAAAGAGTGTTCAAACATAATACAATAAATGTATAAAAAACATAATAAAAAATAAAAATCATGGGTGGTGCTGACGATGTTGCTGTGGTGGGCGACCATCCTCATCCTCACTCAATGACTAGTCATCCAGGTGGCCATCGTAGTGCGGGTGCGGCTGAGCCGGAGCCTGAGCCTGAGCCTGGGAGAAGCTGGTAGAACCACCTGCACTTTGGGCCTCAGCAACATCTGTATCTATTCTCGGAGTCGTGCAAAGTCCTCCTCCAACTGTGCAGGCTTCTCTTAAGCTCGGGTGGCCTTCAAGTTGGCTTCAAGTATCTCCTGTCTCAGCGCCTCCTCAGATGAATGATGCGACCGCTCCCACCTCAACATAGATTATAGCATGTAGTTGAAAATCTTGACTTTTAAGAAGCATGATAGTCTAGCTTTCATGCCATATAGAAACAAAAGATAAATCATAACATGCATCTTTATCATGTTGCCAAGTTTTAATTTCCAACAAAGGCGCAGGTGGGACGACAACTGTTGTGGTGGTACGCGACTGTTGCAGTGGAGGTGAGAGGCGCGGGTGGGGGTGAAGATTGGAAGTGAAGTGAGTGAATGAGTGAGGTGGCTGGAGGGGAGGCGCAAATTGCAAATCGCAAATTTGCAAGGTGTGTTTCTGGAAGGGCTGTTTGGTAAGTTCACATCTAGCCGGGCGGGGCCGGGGCGGATATAAATATCCCCATCCCTGCCCCCAACTTTTAAAAACAGGGATTCCCTAAATCCGAACTCGGTCAAAGCGGGTTTTCCTCGTCAAAGCCGAGATGAGTTTGGGCAGGTACCCACGGGTTCGGGGGTTTTTGTCATGCCTAGATGTTAGTAATGTTGGGCGTTCCTTTGGTTCTGGTCCCAGACTAATTTTTTTTATATATTTTTTGTCAGGGTTGGAGTACCCCTGTACTCCTTTTTAATGCATTTCTCTTTGTTTAGTAAAACATGTGTATTATAGAAATAAATATTTTCATCGTGTAAAAATAGAAAATTTATATGAAAATGAATTAATATTTAAGTCATATATATATATATATTCAAATTACATAAAAAGATATATTTCACATTAAAATATATTAATACTTAAATTAGAACAATAAACATATGCATCACACAAACATATGCATCACACGAAGATAAAGATTCTTCGTATGAAATTATTATATAAATAAAAATATGGTAAAATAAATTTATACCACGTTTGAAAATTTAAAATGTGATGAAAGAAAAAAAATAAAAATGTTAATAATTTGATACTTTTCTCATATGTCATCATATGTGTTCAAATATTAGTTTTATAATTATATTAGACACGTGGTGTATAATTCTCACTCCCTATATTACTTGTTATTAGTGATTATGATTATTAAAAATTACAATTTTAATATGTTATAAACTTGTGAAATTAACACAAGGTGAAATATATTTAATTTAGTTGTAATGAAGTGAAATGAAAATATAAAAATATGGACAGTGAGAAAGAGTTACAATAAAAAACCTTGTTTTTTACTATATCCTCAATATTTTTGCTTCTGCAATCATTCTAATTCAAATTCCTTTCTCCTCGAATTTCTTCATGTCCCATATTCACACATTAAAAACGACATTGGATTAGGAAACACCCCCCATTCTAAGCTCACAATATCTATGGGGACTTTTTGTAACCTCTCTTTGCCCTTCTTCTTAGAAAGTTGAGTTGGTAGTATTATTCTCCTTTCTTGCTTTTTCAATTCATTCTTTTTTTTTCATTTTCACTTTTTAGATATGAATTTATTCTTTTTTAAAAAAAATAAATTGATTGATATTTGATCTTAGTCAATTATCTGAAGAAAGCTCACACTCAATTAGCCACTCGATCAAAAACAATTTTGCTAAAAATAGAGAGAACTATAATAATTTTATTAACGCTTATGATAACGAAGGTTTAGATAAAAGAAGAGGAAAAATTTTGGAGATAAGTTCTTTTTCGGTTTCATTTATTTTAGTCCCTAGAGTGAAAGTCAGTACTTAAGATATGCCACGTAGGCAATCCAATTGACACTTAAAAATTAACGTAGTTAATTAACTGATGGAGACAAGGGGACTAAAGTGATGGATGGTCAACAATTTCAAGGACTTAATGATGAGTTTTTTACCTTCAGGGACTAAAGTGACTGGCGCCTACACTTTCAGGGACCAAAATAGTGGTTTACTCATTTTAATTTAATTTGTAAAACTGATTTTGATTAAAAATTCATGGGAGACCGGGTCAAGAACATCTACATCATGATGAAACTAACTCTCTCAGTGGAAATTTTTTTCTATACATAAGACTCAAATAAAAATGCATTTGAAGTAATTTTTGAAAGTAAGTTTGTAATAAAATTTGATATTGAATTCTTAATCTAATGCAAAATTACATTTTTCACATACTTATAATCGATTCTATTTAACAAAAAATTGCGTTAAAAATTCTTATATCTCTCAAAATCAATCAATTATATACATAATAAAATTGCTTCTCTTTTCTATCTTTAAATTTAACCGAATACACTTATTAATCACCGCCACAATTCCACCCATCGCCAATTGCTATTTGGACATTACCCAAAGTGACAATAATTTGAGTACGTAATTGACTCATTTAAATAAACTATTTAATATTTTCAACTAATTGAATATTTGAGTTACAAGAAAGCTGAACTTATTGCCAACCTTGATTGTCCCCTCTCATACTGTTTTTACTAGAAACTGCGATAAAAATTTGCACTTTTTCCATGACTAGGGAAAGCCAAATGCATGGTCCTTATCTATAGATTCTACTACTGGTATTGGTAAAATAATTAGCCAAGTTCTATTTAATGGACCACTTTCATTAATAAAAGACAGAAGTTATACGTTGAATCGCATCGCCCAAGCAGAAGGACATGGCATATTTAGGATTAATTGTACTCTTTAAACAAGGTGGCCTACTTTCAACCACCATTGTTATTACCCACACATGGTATTGGTCATACCCATCCCCCACCTACCTAATGCAACTCCTTAATTTGTACCCGAAGAGAAGAGAACGGTGCCTCTATTTCTCAGCCATTCAACTTCCTTCGACTAGGAGCTTTCTTCTGTTTTTGTGGCCTACATTTGTATCTATCTTGTTTTGGATTGACACTTAAATGATGAAAATAGAGGACAATATATTAAAAGTTTCGCTTAAATACATTTTGGTTCCTATACTTTTGTAAATGGGTGATTTTGGTCCCCCTAGTTTTAATTGCTCAATTTTGGTCCATATACTTTTGTTAATGTATGATTTTGGTCCTTCTAATTTTAATTGCTTAATTTTGGTCTCTCTTCTTTAAAAATTGAACAAATCTAATCATACCGTTAGCCTCTCATTAAATATTTAGCATAGTTTGCTGATATGGATTTAATTTTGTAACGTGTAAACTATCACATGACAAAAACTATTATTTAATTTTATCTCTTAATTTTTTTAAACGAAAAATCAGAGCTTACAGATTTCAGTTCACTTTCGATTTCATTTTAAATTTCATTTCATGCCCGGATGAGATTTCAGTTCGCTTGGTTGATGGCTTGAAGCAGACCTGCAATTGTTTTAGTTTTGAGACGTGTATTTGTTTTATTGATTTCATAATCTGATTTTTTTTTTCGTTTAAAAAAATTAAGAGATAAAATTAAATAATAATCTTTGTCATGTGATAGTTTACACATCACAAAATTAAATTCATGTCAGTAAACTCTGTTAAATGTTTAATGGGAGGCTAATGGTAGAATTAGATTTGTTCAATTTTTAAAGAAGAGGGACCAAAATTGAGCAATTAAAACTAGGGGGACCAAAATCACCCATTTACAAAAGTATAAGGACCAAAATTGAGCAATTAAAACTAGGAGAACCAAAATCACCCATTTACAAAAGTATAGGGACCAAAAATGTATTTAAGCCTAAAAGTTTTTTACTTTGACATTCAAATGTGATATTACACCATTTAATGAATATCACATCTATTATTAAACTTATTAAATGATGTAGCAACACGTACATAATTTGATGTACTCATAATGTATAGTTATTAAATTTAATACTTAAAGGATTTAATGAATATATATTGTCAGGACTACATAAAAGTTTTACATCATAATTTAATAATATATATGTTGATATGGGAAATTGAATAGAGTTTGGTATTAAAAGGGGTAAATTTGGTAGTTAGAGTATAGATTTTTAAAAATTAAACATTAAAACATGTTTTCTTAATATATATATATATATATTTAAATTAAATAAGATCTTATGAATGAGACTGAAAGGAATAAATAATATATGAGGTGTTCTACTCATTAAATTATGCTATAACATATCATTAGATGAGAATAGTACAATTTTTTTACATTGATAATAATTATACTAATTGAACTCATAATTAAAACATTTGACTTTTTATTTGGATGGTTAATAAAATTGAGTGAAATTAAAAAGACTTCATTTTAATTCGTTTTTTTTTTCATTCCCAAAGTGGGGTATGAAAAGAATTGAAATAATTTATGACAATATGATAAAGGTAATATGGAAATAACAAATTTATAATTCTCTTCACTTCATATATATTTCTATTTCCCTGGTTAAACAAAAAAAAAAACCCAGTATTAATTAAACATCTAAATAAATATAATAAGAAGTTTAAGAACTTTATTATTTTTTTTTGTAAGTTAAGAACTTTATTTTATTCCATCCATTTGTATATTATTTTATTTTATTATATTATATTCTATATATCCTAACTTATTATAAAAATATATAAATATAAAAATGGAGATGATTCATAATGAAGAAAGGGGATATTTCACTTCGCCAGTCGCCAGACAAGGGTTTCACAAAGCACGATCTCATGGTACATGCAACCATCATAGAAAACAAAGAACCATTGTATTGTATGCTCAGAATAATGAGTATTTGCCAGAAAAACGAATATGCGGTTTGTCCTCACCAGAAGTACCATTGTATGTCGTTTCCCTCTCTTCTTCTTTTTATTAATTTTCTTAATAATAAAACGTGATTTACTGATTTTGTTAAAGAGAAGAAAAATATAATTTTTTTCTTACCATGATTAACTATATTTTAAAAAAATACCTTTCTCCTTAGCAAAGCCATATACTAGTATATATATAATTTAGAAACAGGCTGACAATCTAGATTCTATGTCTATCCGATCCAATCTCCAGCTTCATCTCGCTTATCAGTGGACGATCACTATTTTATTAATTGTTTCCTTAATATTTTTATATATATAAAAAAAGTCTAGACTAGTTTGTGTATTATCCACCTTTTAAGTTCTATGGACTCTTGTGTTAGAAGGTCTCTAATTCATTCATGTGTCATCCACTAAACAATTTAAGTTTTTGAAATAATTTAATTACACTCATTTACACTACTCATTCAAGAGTAAAATAATCCTTAATAGTTAAAATCCTATCAGTCAACAAAGGATTATCAACCCTAAACAAAAAAAAATGTATTAGTATTCCCTATATTACACGAGCACTTTAAAGAAATGTAAAAAACAAATTTAAAAATATCCTAAAATATTTTTAATTGATAAAAATTATTCTAATAGTAAAAAAACAAAAACTAAAATACGGATTTTTTTTTAAAAAAATGATTTTACAAAAATTAATCTAATTAGTCAATATGATTTTTAATATTTCATTATGTTAACATTAATTAAATAAATGTAAATATTGATTCAAATAATTATAAAAAATAATTGAAAAATAATTAAAATAAAAATCAAGATGTATTTTATTTTATTTAATATAAATATCGTATGCATAATAAATTAAGAGTGTATATCAAAATTATTTCTTCCCTTAAAATGATAATTCAAATTTATGGGTTCTTCTATGGTGAAGTAGTATATGGGTGGTGTACTGGTATGTCAGTTTTTTTACCCGGTATAGTGGGTCAAATTATCTGTTAATGTTAAAAGTTAAAATTTAATATAATTGCAATTAAGGACATCTATTATTGTAAAAAAGTCGGGTATTATTTTGTGACAGTCAAATCATTCACTAAAACCATTTAAATTTACTGAAAATATTAACCAAAATATTCAATAAAAAGGTGGTTTTTTTTTTACCAAAAACAAAACCCTATTTTGTTTTCAAATAAAAACATTTTTTATTAAAATATTCACTAAAAATATATTTTTAAATCAAAATTCATCAAATTTAAATTATGGGAATCCCACACAATTCCCCACATATTACAGACCCATAAATAATTTTTACAAATTTTTCTAGTATGAAATTGATTTTTAATCGAATTAACAATATTTTGTAATAAACAATACGTTACAAATATATTTCTTGTCCAAAGTTAACAAATTTTAAATTACAGGCATTCCACGTCAGTCGCCACTAATTATAGGACCCAAAAATAATTTTTTAAATTTTTTCTGGTATAAAAGTGATTTTTAATTGAATTAAAAACATTTTTCATTGAAAATTACATTAAAAATACAATTTTTGTCCACAATTAACAAAATTTATTAAGAGTAATTTATTTCTTTTAACGGTAAAATAACTTTTTAGTCCCTATAAAATATCCCAATTTTAATTTTTGTCCTTGGAAAATTTTTCTTTTTTATTTCATTCTTATAAAATTTTTAAGTTATTTTTTTAGTCCGTGTTGTTGATTTTACTTTTAATTGCGGGTGTTTCTGATGCCCATCACAATCAATAATCAGATGTGCAGCACCATGACACAATATACGACATTGCTAGCATCTTTAAACTCATTCAGAGATTGTTTATGATATATAGAAATGAGGAAATGTAAAAAGAATTTCAGTTCAAGTCGGGCATGAAATTTGACTCTCTGAATGAGTCTAAGGAGCGTAACACTCTTATATGATGTGTCAAGGTACTTCTCAAGTATTGGTCATTATTATAGATGTTCAACACATTCACAATTAACAGTATAATCTATATCGGGGACTAAAAAAAATATCTTAAATATTTTATAAGGATGAAATAAAAAAGAAAAATTTTCCAGAGATGAAAATCAAAACTCGGATATTTTATATGGACTAAAAAGTTATTTTACCCTTCTTTTAAAAGGTTTTTATTGCGATAATGACTTTCTCTCATAACATAAATACTAAATATATTTGATTATAATATTTTTCAATAGATAATTTTACATTATACAATATCAAAAGATAAATTTTAAATAAAATTTTAATAATCTCAATAAATTATTTCTATTAGTTTAAAATAGTCTTATCTTACATAACAAAATGTTAAAATGTAACATGACAAATTATGTCTTCATGTGCTGCATCATCGGGTAACTATAGAAGAAAACATGATTATAAATGGTTCAAAGGTTTTATGATTAAATGAATTTAAGTAATAGTATTTAAAAATAATAAAATGTTTAAATATGTTTTTAGTCCCTCGAAAATTAGCGAATTTTGTGTTTAGTTCCTATAAAATTTTTCACCTAAGTTTAGTCCCTCATTAATATTCTCTTTCCAAGTTTAGTCCTTGTCGTTAATTATTGTTGTTAAGTGATGACTTGACACTGTTACAGTGCGCTGATGTGTTGAGCCGGCAAAATGGGCTAGCCCGACCGGCCTGACCCGCAAAAATGTAGGGCTCGGACACTTATTTTAGAAGCCTGAATAACTCCCGGACTTTTTTGCCCAACCCAATGAAGTCTGACACCCACAAAAACTCGTAAAAAGGTCGGTAGCCCGCAAAACCCGCAAAAAAATCCGAGCTACCCGCAAAAGGCCCTAAAAAATGTAGGGCTCGGACACCTATTTTAGAAGCCCAAATAATTTCTGAGCTTTTTTGCTCATCCCGAAAATGCCTATGCCTGCATCAAGCCGGGTTGGGTAACCCGAATTGACAGCTCTACTAATGTGTCTATTTAGGCGAACGTGGCTGCCACGTTAAATTTTGTATTAATTATTTTGCTAAAATTTTTTATTATTAATTCTAAAATTAATTATTTTAAATTCCAACGTGACAACCACGTTAGCCTAAATAGACACATCGGCATACTGTAACAGTGACAAATCATCATTTAACAACAACAATTAATGGTAAGGACTAAACTTGGAAACGAAAAATTAATGAGGGACTAAATTTAGGTGAAAAATTTCATAGGGACTAAACACAAAATTCGCTGATTTTCGAGGAACTAAAAACATATTTAAGCCAAATAAAATAATATAAAAAATTGATATAGAAAATGTCATGCCAATATTAAGAAAGAGAATAAATTAGGAAAAGTAATTTTTTTTTTAAAAAAGAGTTTAATACATATACACTGTCAGTGTAAAGAAATTTTACATAGACATCCAATGATGTGTTGCCATGTCATTTATTGAATTTAATAATACACGATGTGTCATATTTATTAAATGTTGTGGCAGTACATCATTGGATGTATGTGTAACTTATTTACACTGATAGTGTACATAAATTAAATTCTAATTATTAAAAAGTTAATTTATTTTTAAAATAAATCTAGGAAATCAATTTAATTTTAAAGATAAAATATAATTACCTTTAAAACATCTTATTTTTCAAAATTCATAGTTCATGGTCACTTTTAATTGCTGGAAAAATTAAATAAGAATAAAACACTACTCTCATACTCGAAAATACCACTCTCTCCCCCATTTAGTCCTTAAAGTAAATAAAAATAAAAGTTAGTTTTCGAACTTTCAAATATTTATCACATTAATCATCCAACTTTCACATTACGACGTTACATTGATCTTGTGAAAGTTCAAGTACTACTTATGCAATTAGTTTAGTTTGGGTACTAAATAGAAAAAGAAGAGTAGTTCATGAAGGAATTTGAGAATTTATTCGTTAAATAATTTCATTTATTTCAAATTAATAATTTTTTTTAGTACCTCTTTTAACTATCCAAAAACATATAATACTACCAAACACATATACTACTATATGCTGTACAATTACAAACTCACAAATCTCAGCACGATCGGATATTCGTATGTATCATTGGGCACATGATCATATGATGACACCCACAGCATTGCATACTAGCACTCTGGCACTCCACAATGCCACTCATTCCATAACCGCAAAAGAAACCATAGATTAACTTCAACACAAAGAAATAATATAACTTTTTACTATTATTTTTTTTAATAAATAATAAAATTTCCACAGTTCTTAAAAACAGGCCTTTCTACAGGCAAGGTCCCACAAGTTTTTGACTCTTTTGCTATTTGTATTTTTTATTTTTTTAAATACAAGAGAAATAGTTTTTGAACAAGTCCAGGGCACTTTGGTAACATCATATAGGACTTGAGCTCTGCCCTTTTTAAGGTTAGCTGAGGAGACCAGTTTTCCCACGTTGCTTCTTCTCATCTCTTATTCTGAACTTTGTTGTGTTGTGAATTGTGTGTCCAAACTCAGGTAAAGAGGGAGAGGGAGGAACAGAGAGACAGAGAGAAGAGAACTAAAGAGAAAAGCAAGGGAAGCTTCCCTGAAGACTCTCTCTCTCTTTCTCTCTTCTTATTGTTCGTCTCTCATTTCTTTCTCTCTCCCTGTGATACAGCAAACCAGGACTCTCTCTCGCATTTCCTTCGCCATCATGATCTCTTCAAGCAGATGCACCTTCCTGGTAATATGAACTCTTTAGCTATGCTTCTGAATCCTCTCTCTCTCTCTCTCCACATCATCACACCCAGATTTGGGTAGAACAAAGCTAAATTCCACCTCACACACCCCCTTTTGCATATTTTTCTTTGTCTCTTCCATTGTTAAATCAGAAAACCAAAATGGCTCTGTCTTGTTCGTTTTTGTTCACAATTTGGTGTGACAAGAATGCATAGTTGGTAAAAAAATTGAAATTTTCTTCTGGGATATTTATTCAGCAATGAAAAAAATGAAATTTTTATTCTAATTTTATTGAGATTAGCTGATTTGGTTATCTGGGTACTGATATTTTCTCTTCTTTTTTTCGTTTTTGGTGAACTTTTTATGCAGAGCAACTCAGGGTTAGGTGGGTCTAACTCTAACAACAGCTTCTCTGGTGCGCAGAGAAGGCGTTTGGGTCCTTTGAGGGTGGTGTGTTTAGCCCCAAGTAGCGGTGACAGAAACGGCAGCGTTGTGATGGAGACACCGTTGAAAGAAATGAAAAACGAAACCACGGTGCCTGACGTGGACGATAACCCGATCTCCGCCGGTGGACCTCAGGATGTGTACGGCGAGGATAGGGCCACGGAGGATCAGTATGTTACTCCATGGCATGTCTCTGTTGCTAGGTGAGACTCATGATCTTCTAATCTTATCACTTTACCTGTCTTTGATTTTGATAATAATTATTTTCCTTATGTTTTAACCTTCACTTCGTTTCAATTTAGATTCAAATTGGATTTGCTTGTCTCTGACACTCCCTGAATTGGGGTACTTGAAAATGATTGAATCAGTTTTGGTGTTATAAATGAAGCATAAAGATTTTCTTTTTGGCGGCTTAAAGGGACATCTTAATTCATAAATACATTCGTTAACAGATATCATGTGTGTAGATTGGTTAACTTGTGATTCTGTTTTCAGCTTTATATCCTGGTGATGCTGGTTAATTTGTATGATTATATATGCATCTTTGTGTATCATGCAGTTATTTGTTAATTTATTGTCGTTTAATTATAAACAAATTATACTGATCTGGCCTATTTATTTTTTGACAGATTGAATCACTTATGATTTGATTAATTACTATAAATATTAGGAGTTCTGTGTAATGTCCATCTTTCAAAATTTTATTCACCTAAACTTTTCATAAGGGGGGATGTTAAATCTAATCATGTGCTTAATCATCTTCAATGTTTGCACTCTCCACACCCCTCTTCTGAATTATTGTTTGTCTTTTGTTGTTGATATTGGTTGAATGTGATGTCCTTAAGGAGAAGGATTGAGCCAGCATATTTCCATATTCTTACATTTTAGCTGCTTCTTGCTTTTTAGTGGTTATACATTGTTGCGAGATCCTCACTTCAACAAAGGGCTGGCCTTCACTGAAAAGGAGAGAGATGCTCACTACTTGCGTGGTCTTCTTCCCCCAACAGTTATTCCTCAAGAAACTCAGGTTAACTATCTGTCTAGAAAATATTCTGAATACCTTTTTTTTATATAATTTTTGAAATCTATTAGATTGTGTATATGCTAACGCAGCATCAATTTAAAGTTATCACTATTTTACTGGGCAGGTGAAGAAAATGATCCAGCACGTACGCCAGTATCAAGTTCCATTGCAGAAATACATGGCAATGATGGATCTTCAGGTGTGGCCTTGTGAACAATTCTTTTTTAGGGGGGAGTTTCTTCATGTGGATTGATTGGCAAATTTTGGAATTGGATTCTAATGCTTTCACTAACATATTGTGGGTTGCAGGAGAGAAATGAACGACTGTTCTACAAACTTCTTATTGATCATGTTGAAGAGTTACTCCCAATTGTCTATACTCCAACAGTTGGTGAAGCTTGCCAGAAATATGGGAGCATCTTTATGCGTCCTCAGGGTCTTTACATAAGTTTGAAAGAGAAGTAAGTTTGACTTGTCTGCCCTTTTTATCTTTCAAGAATTCTTTGTAGGTGTTTACTTTGAATTGGATATTTAATCTAGTGTTTGTATTGATTTTACTGTTCCTTTGTCTCTTGGGTGGGGTTTAAACTTAAAGGGGTAGGATTCTTGAAGTACTAAGGAATTGGCCTGAGAAGAACGTTCAAGTCATAGTTGTAACTGATGGAGAACGGATCTTGGGTCTTGGGGATCTTGGTTGTCAGGTAATTTCTACTATACTTGTTGAAATTTTTAATTTATGATAGTTATATTGAATTACAAGACCTGATATTTTAATCTCTCCTTTGGTAACCTATGCTGTGTTCTCAGGGAATGGGAATACCAGTGGGAAAACTTTCTCTATATACGGCACTTGGAGGAGTTCGACCTTCTGCTGTAAGTATATTTTGTAGCCCACATTGTTACTCATAGCAATTCTTGTTTTATTTACTGTTGAGTTTTGGAATAGTGTTGTGTTTCTAGTTGAGCTGCATGTCTTGAAAGTTTCCTTAGAAATGTCTCTGCATTTGTTCATTTTTTTTTAAATATTGGTTGTGCATAATGTAAGTTCCATTTCTTATTATATCTAAAATATTATGTTTAAAATGGTTTCAGTGCTTGCCTATTACCATTGATGTGGGTACAAATAATGAGAAGCTGCTGAATGATGAATTATATATTGGGCTAAAGCAAAGACGAGCAACTGGGCAGGTTCATGATTTGTTTTCTTTGCTGGGCCATGTGGAGTTAATCATTTTTAAATTCACGCAACCTGATTTGCTAATATCTCACAATATTTATGCTGCTCCAACTTTTCTGATTACAGGAATATGCTGAACTTATGCATGAATTTATGACTGCGGTCAAGCAAAATTATGGTGAAAAAGTCCTAATTCAGGTATAATTATTTAGCAGTGTGAAAAGGCGTAATTTCTTGGCTTATCAAACTGCAGTCCTTACTAATTTCAACTTGTCTTCTCTATTTGTTTTGCCATATAGTTTGAAGACTTTGCAAACCACAATGCTTTTGATCTACTTGAAAAATATAGATCAACACATCTGGTTTTTAACGATGATATTCAGGTAAGAAATTCCCGTCTTCAATAATGGATTCAGGTACTTTGGTAACTATACTTATAACTAGCTCTAATATGTTTTCAAATTTGTTCCAGGGAACTGCATCAGTGGTCCTGGCTGGACTGGTTGCTGCTCTGAAATTGGTTGGTGGAAACTTAGCTGACCACAGATTCTTATTCCTTGGTGCTGGAGAGGTAAGTCTGTTATTTTGGGATCATGATTCTTATTCATCGGTTTTCAGAGAAGGCATTTAATTTTAAAACAGAAAATGGTGCGGGGGAGAAGTGTGTTTTCAGACCAAGTAAAAAATGAACTGCTTGACGTTGCATATTAGAACTCAATAAAGCTAGATTTTTTAAAATCAATCAATTTGAACACAAACTGCTCCATCTATTCTCTCCTTTTGGTTTAATTGTATTGTCTGGTGGTTGCAGGCTGGCACTGGAATAGCAGAACTCATAGCACTTGAAACATCAAAACAGGTTGCTACCTACTTCTATGGATGTTACTTGCTTTTACTTTTAATTTCTTTTTTAGTGGAGGGTGATTAGAATGTTGTAATATGAGCATTGTATGGAAAATTTAGATTTATTGAGAAACTACCATTGTTTGATGCAGACAAATGCCCCACTGGAGGAAGTGCGCAAGAACATTTGGTTGGTGGACTCCAAGGTTGTCCTAAAATCCAATTTAGCTCTACCTGTATGAATTACATTCTCATCTTCCATCTGATTAATCTTTTATTCCTACTTTTGCAGGGCCTAATTGTCAGTTCCCGTAAAGAATCACTCCAACATTTTAAGAAACCCTGGGCTCATGAACATGAACCTGTTAAAGAACTTGTAGATGCTGTTAATGTATGATCAGTCTTTCTGTTCCTTACACACATACATTGATACAAAGAATTGAAGTTTCATATTTCTTACACTTTCAATGTTATCCTTTCAGAAAATTAAGCCAACAGTGCTGATTGGAACATCAGGACAAGGGAGAACTTTTACCAAAGAAGTGATTGAGGCTATGGCCTCCATTAATGAGGTACTATCTCAATCTATTTATCTACCTAGTACCTACCATGCAATTTCTTCACCAGATAAGCTTAGCAATGTGTTCTATGATAATTACTTGCAGAAACCTATTATTCTTTCTCTTTCCAACCCAACATCACAATCAGAATGTACTGCTGAAGAAGCTTATAAATGGAGCCAGGTAATAGGAAGCAACTTGTAATTTTTTACTAGAATTTAAGCTTTCCTTGTATTATATTGCTATAGTCAATTTTTATTAATTTGTATAGCCATGTGATTTACAATCAGGGACGTGCCATTTTTGCAAGCGGGAGTCCATTTCCTCCAGTTCAATATGATGGGAAAGTGTTTGTGCCTGGCCAGGTCTAAAGTCCATGAGATTATTATATATAAACATTAATATTTTCACATGTGACATAAGGTCTAATTTGGATGTTTTGCTTGTTTATTCATCAGGCCAATAACGCATACATATTCCCTGGATTTGGTCTTGGTTTAATAATGTCTGGGACCATTCGGGTGCATGATGACCTGCTTCTGGCTGCATGTAAGTGCACAATAGACTTGAATATTAATTTCCATGTCATATTTGAGACTAAGAGTATGTTTGATTTAGCGTTGGAATGTGGTAAACTCACGTTTACAACGCTAGAAATAGTTGTGTTGAGAAATACAAACCTGAGTTTGGTTAATTTTCAACGCCAAAGAGTGTCAGACGCCAAAGAGTGTCAGGAATGAGAGATATTGGAACAAATGCTCTAATGAATTTATGTGTTGCCTTTTGGCATAGTCAAAATTATTCATTAAAATGCCATATTAATTATTCATGGTACAGCGGAGGCTTTGGCTGAACAAGTGTCCCAAGAGAATTTTGAGAAAGGTCTCATATACCCTCCATTCACTAACATCAGAAAGATTTCAGCACATATAGCTGCCAAGGTTGCTGCTAAGGCTTATGAACTTGGTGAGCTTTTACTTTTCCTTTGCTGCTAAGGCTTATGACTTTATTTAAATGTTTAGAGGAAAAATCTTAAAATTGAGTTTGCATTTTCCTCAGGGTTGGCCACTCGTCTTCCTCAACCGAAAGATTTGGTGAAGTTTGCTGAGAGCTGTATGTATACCCCAGCCTACAGAAGCTACCGGTGAAGTGAAGTGACAATAAATAATACAGCCCCATTTTTTTTTTTGTCATTTTAAATTTTGGGTTTTATTTTATTGTCAATTTTTTAATTTATTTTTTTAATGTTCTTGTAAGTTGTTATTATTTTGGGTGGGTTTAGGAGGTTAGGATGGTGTAGTGGTAGTTGGACTACTTTTAAGGGTAGCTTGAAAGTTTGTGTTCTGCTATAAATTATATAATGTGACAGTAGTCCAAATTAGAAAAAGCAAGCATTTTAAATAGTCTGCATACATTCACCTTATATCTTGCAATATCAAATATTTGACTTATGGTAATGGTTTGTGTTGTGCAACTTGTGCTGTGAAGAGACGGAGCTTGACAGCATATTACTGCTATGGAAAAAAAACAAAAAAGAATATTGGATTTTGTTTGTTTCTTCAACAAAGATACGTCACTTTTTTTGGTCCATTAGAAATTCTTACTGAGGAAAAAAACGTTGTTTGTTTTTTTTTTTTTGGACGAAATAGTTTGTGGAGTGAGTTGGGCCGCGTCAAGTCGTATCATATTCATAACACTAGCTACTGTCAGAAGTCTTATCATATCGTTAGGACCCAACACAAGCTGACATGAGGGTGTAAAAGTAAGAGGACAAACAAGTCCCTTCATTTTTTTTACCAAAAACAAGTTAGGTGGTTTTTCGACAAAAAAAAAGTTAGGTAGTTTGTGAATTTTCCTATATAAATAAACATGTGAAAATGAAAAATAATATAAATGAAATGTACTTATATAATCTATATATATATATATATAAAGAGAGAATATGAGAGTTTTGGTTTTTACATTTCTATCCCCATTATATCTCTATTTTATATCCTGATTTTTACGGTTCTCACTAATTAATAACAACTCAATAAAAATAATACTGTTTAAAATTGTAGAAAGATGAAGAAGAGACTATGAAAAAAGAGAGAGATAGATCATAAAAATAAGAAATGCGGGAGTTATTAATAATAAAAATAAAAGGAGAATATATTTTTTTTAGAACCGAATGCGCCCGCCACTAAAAATTTCTTCTCAATGAGATGTGATGGGCAGGGCAGAGTAGAGTAGAATTTATTAGTTGGTTGTGTTTAGATTGGGTCTCCGATGAAAGTTGTCTTTTCCACAAGAAAGGCATGGCAAGGCGGCATGATGAGTGTATATTTGACTTTTGTAAGTCAAAACAAAATGTTACAGTACCTATCCCATCAGTGTCATAGATACGCATTAGCTTATTACAGATTTTTGCAACATGTGAAAAATAATGAAATTGGAGGAGTGTGGAGAGAGAGAGAGAAAGGAAGAAGAATTTTAGTAAATAGTATAAATATAAATTTAGTAATAAAAATTTATTAATATATTTTATTGATATTTTACTTCTTATAGCAATAAAGTGTGAGATTGTTCTAAAATTACCTAAGAAGGAGAGAAAGAAGAGAAATTTTAGAATAGACCACAAAAAAGTGGCCCGACATAGATCTTTATTATAAATAGTATAAATTTAATATTATAAAAATTAATAATATGTATTATAAAAATACTTTTATAGTAATAAAATTGTGGGTCTACCATAAATCCAAACTTAAGAAAGGCCTATCCTAAAATTACCTGAGAAAGAAAGAAGAGGAAAATATAGTGGATTTTGTGTTGTTTGGTTAGAAAATGAGAAATTCTTTAATTCCTTTGTTTGGTCGGAGAGAAAAGAGATTTTTTTATAAAATACCAATAGTGTCCCTAAAATAATGATTAGAGAATAAAATATTGTATTTTTTAAGGGTGTGAATGGGAATTCACACATGAGGATCCTTTCTCTCTCCACTCTCTTCATTTTGGAGAGAAAGAAAAAGGTGAGATCTATCACTTTTCGTTCCCTCCTTCATCAAACACCCAAACCTTCCCACTTTCTCCCTTCTTTCTCCTCCTTCTTTCTTTCTTCCCTCTTTCCATAAAACCAAATGAAGGGGAAGTGATATGTCTCAATTGTGATTTAATTGTGATTTTTATTCAGAGACAAAATTATCATATATAATTACAGTTTCTATCTTGTGATATAATTTTTTAGACTTTATTATTTTTAACTTTTGAAAAAATTAATATATTAAAACTTGAAGTATTTATTAGATTTTCAAATAATAAAAAATTTATTTTTAATCTGTACTTCTAAAATAAGATATTGATAGCGATTATTTTAAGGGAAGTCGTTATAAAATATCTAAAACACTTCATTTCATATTTTTAATTACTTAAAAAATAATTAAATAAATATTGAGCTAAATAATTTTTGTATTTCAATGTATATCCTAGAGCTGTAAATTCGAGCTACCCGACCCGACCTAGCCTAATGTGAGTAGCGACTTTTGGAGTTGGAACTAAAATGTCAGGGAGTTATTTGAGTTTCTAAAATAAAGGCCTCAACCATTACATTTTTGCGGGTAGCCCAAGATTTTTTGTGGGTTTTTATGAGTTTTTGTGGGTAGCAAACTTTATTAATCAAGTTAGGTAAAAACCCGCGAATTATTCAAGTTTCTAAAACAAAGGTCCAAGCTCTAACTTCTCACGTGTCAACAAACTCATTCCCTTGTCCTCACAAAAAACATCTAAAAAGATTCTCCTCACAATCCTTTAGTTCCACTCCACAAAATTCCTAAAAAAACACCAAATTAACGATTAATTAAAACAAATTCACTAATATATAACTAATATCACCAAAAACAACAAACATGTATTTCTAAACATTTTTTTAACTACAATGCAACACAACTAATAATCTAAACAACTAAAAATTACCTAAAACTAACTTTTTGGATATGGGTGGACATTGTTGGCAATAAAACAATGGGTCATTATAATAAAACAACGGGTCATTGTTATGGCACTAAAGACTTGTCTTCGCATAATCAACAAGGTGCTACAACACTAACTCAAGAGACAAGTGCACCTTTGGGTGTTGGAAGTCTCAACATGAAGTTGAGAATAAGAGGTGACGACAGGAGGTGGGTGCAACTCGTCAAGATACAATTTGTCAACAACATGAGCATTGCTTTTAAAACACGATTGGTCACTAAACCAGTCAAAACACTAGTTTAAGGTTTAATGGTTCAATAATGGTTGAACCGTGATCGAATCGATATAAATTAAATAATAAAAAAGTTATATCATATATTAAATAATATTTATTTGCATAAAAAATATTGAACAAAAAAATCTATCAATAAAAATAAAAATAATAGTAAATAGAATTATAAAATTAAAATATTTTTTATTCAAATACATTTTCATCTTTTTTACTTTATTAAACAACGTATATTATATATATTTGACATATAATTAGTAACAGACAATAGTGGCAAAGCAACTCTTACGCTTGTCATGTGCTTAGTGGGATGCACGTTCGATTCTTACTTCAGGCGAAATTTAACATTTTGCATATAAACAACTCTTGACGTGCAAGACTCTGCTTGGACCGATATAGTTCCCCCGATTTGAGATCGGTTCTCATTGGTTTAGTCGGTCTGTGATCGGTTTGCCAACACATCCAGTCTAACCCCTAACCAGATTGACCATAGGTCCAGTTCATGGTTGAACTGGTCGGACCAACTAGTCTAGCTCTATTTTAACAACAATGAACGGGAGGACAAATGTAAAAACATGGAGATCAAATGCACTTGGTGCTATAGTGTTTGACATTTCTTGAGCAACAGTTCGTTAGAGCTTACACTGGGGCGAGTCACCCTCATTAGCCACATCCTGACTATGATGAGGATCTCAGTGAACATTGATTTGTGTACCTTGATATGTAGTTTTTATTTTTGTACTCATTATGTTTCATCTTACTATGATATGAACTCATATATTTTTTATTATGTTGCTAAAACATTTTGTTATTTTAGTATGCATCATTTACATGATGTGTTTCTCAACTATTGATTTGTTTTTTGTTTTTATTTGATAGATATGTTGTTATATCATACATATTTTATAAATTAAAGCTTTCATAAGTAAAAAGAATGTTTTTAAAAACAATGATAACTTAGTGTCAACCAAGCTCATGCTAATATAGTGTTGACTGAATTTAGTGTAGGCTGGTTAACACTAAATTTAGCGTGGGCCAGACCAACACTAAATTTTGCATCGGCCTTTTTACCCCCTTATTTTTTTGCCTCTACACAATATCAGAATAGCATTGGGCTTGACACAAATTTTATTTTGAGCATTTTATCGTTGGCCATGACTCCGATGCTAATATGATGCAAATAGTTGTCTAGTGTCTTTCCTTCACCTTTAGCGTGGGCTAGCCCACAATTAACATTTTTTTCTTGTGATGTTTTTGTTGATGCCTTGAATTGATGCTAGGTTGTGTGATTATGGCAAGAAAATTTCCCTTTCAAGTTCAGGTTACAGGTTTTTATATTGTATGTATTAAACCTTTTTATTATGATTTCAATGGATGACCTTTACTCTTAGCCATTCCAAGTTTCCTATTATAAATTAACTTTGTGATCTTTGGATGCCACCTTCTCCTATTTTTATCTTTTTTTCTTCACACACATGTCCCCTCACTATAGTTGTTGGAGGTTCAGTGCAAAAAATCCATTGACAATGAAATTGGTGATAATGCAATGGAGTAATATAGTGAACTATAAGAGGTTGTGGATTATGAATAATAAATTTAAACATGAATATACCTAGGTGGATTCAACTTCACTGTCGTTGGTGAAAAAGGAGAAATTGCAAGTTAATGCTAAGTGACAATGAAATGAAGGTTCTTGATGGGGGGTTTAAGCGTTAATGACAATGAAATAAAGATCTTGATGGGGATTAGGCGTTAAGGCATGCCGTGATTCATATTATTTACAGAGAGAATAAGGGTCTGTTTGGTTTGCATTTTCATTTCCTGTTTCCATTTTCTGTTTCTTGTTTTCTGAAATTTTACAAAGGAAAAACTGGAAATGCTGGAAACAAAAATTTGTTGTTTCCAGCATTTCCAGTTTTTCCTTTGTAAAATTTCAGAAAACAGGAAACAGAATGAAAACAGGAAATGGAAACAGAAAATGAAAATGTAAACCAAACAAAAAGTGTTTATATTGTTTGCAGAGAGAATAAGTGTCTTTTACTTTAGAATTTTATTTCAATCTCATTTTTTTATGCAAGACTATAGATATCTTCCACGAGAGTCAATCCTACTTGAGTCGGATAAGACCTCTATAAACGACAAAAATTTCCCTCTGAGTATTTAATTCAATTGCATACCCAAGGCTCCAACCTGAGATCAATGGCTACGCTAAAAACCTGAGATCACTGGCTACGCTAAAACAGCCCCCTATCAGATGATCCACGCGCTTAGTGGTGTAATTTCATAAATTTGACTAAGGGACTTAAAAAATAATTATAAAAATTGGTAGAACACGTTGTATCTGTTTATCCTAATTGGTCCAATAGTGGACTACTTTTAAACTTGTCCACTGTATAATGACCCATAATTGATATTTCGGTCTTATATTTCTAATTATGGGTGAGAACATGTCAGACCGCTTGTCAGGGGCCTACAACCTAGCTTACATTAGGCTCAGGCCATGCCAATTTATTAAATAGATCTTGCCAAGATTTTTTCAAAGGCTTATATAGCTAAACATGTAAGGCTTCATGCCATTGAAAAAACCTCTTGAGCCTATAAGGCTGACCTATTTAACTAAATATAAGTAAAATATTAATATTTTTTATATTGCTATTATTATCATAAAGTTTTTTTATTATATTGTCTTATAATTTTATACTTATTAGCTAGTGTAAATATATAAGTATGTTGTCTTACATAAAAAAACTTGGGCCTATAAGTCTATTCAAATACATGCTTATGATATATTCAAGTACCTTACTATAAAACATGCTTTTAAGCAGGCTTTCAAGCCATCTTGGACTTTAAATATGTCAGGTTCAGACCATAAAATAAAGCATATATCAGGTAAACAAGTCAGACTCAGGTCATGGGTTTAAGATGCAGGTGAGACTCAAACCTTGGAAAGCCTAGCCTAACTCGGCTCGGCCTATTTCCATCCTTATTTCTAATAGAGCTGATATTAGTCAAATGACTGAAGATTAAATCATTATTTAAATTTATTTTATTTTATAGATTAACAGTAAATTATAAAGAATATACTTTTGAATTTTTAAATATATTAATTGTGAAAATAATCATTTAATTATAAGACTTGACCAATTAATGAACATTATTGTAATTAGACTTTTGATGGGAACTAGGTATAGACTCGCGCGTTGCTTGAGTGTCTTAAAATTATTTAGAAAAATAAATTAATAATTAATATCATTAAAATAAAAAATATAATAGAAAGTTGAATGCCTAAGGACTTTCATCCTTAATAATATAATAATCAATCAATTTTCCTTCTAATTTAATATTTTGAAGTTGTAGAGTTTTAAAATTGTCTTCAAAATGATCTCCTAAAATATATATATTTCACCACATAAAAAGTAATTTAGAATGTATGTTTTCATTCTACTAATGAATAATATGGATCACAAAATGATGAGCTTTCAATGTTTAACATTATTTAATCATATTTGAAACAAAGTTATTTTGAGAAGAGGTTTTTAAGTCTCTTAAGAATTAAGATGCAACCATTGTTCAATCTATTATTGTAAATGTGTTTTTAAAAATTATTTTCTCCATTTAAAAGGATATTCAAACATCATGCATAAATATGTACAATAATCACTCAAAATCCACTCAAATATGCAAGCATAGATATATATGAAATAAAACATATAAGTACTACTAACTAATATTTATGGTAATAATCACTCAAAAGTCATAAAGTTACAAAGTATATATAAACTAAGGGATTGATTATGGAGGTGACAACTCATATAAAATGCTGAGGTGGAAGGCTAGTGTTAAATATAAGTTGAATAATCACTCAAAAGTCATAAAGTTACAAAGTATATATAAACTAAGGGATTGATTATGGAGGTGACAACTCATATAAAATGTTGAGGTGGAAGGCTAGTGTTAAAGATAAGTTGAATCAACAGAGGTGTCAACGTTATAGCTCGGGTTTAGGGTTTAGATAGATAGATAGATGGGTTGAATATTCACTTTGATGTCAATTAAAGGTCATAGTTTATGTGATAAGTATGACTTCTTCCGAATTAGATAGTTGATAAAATATAATGCATTCTTTTTAGGTTAAAGGGAGTTTCTCTCATTTTCCTCTTCTTTCATGCTTATTAGGTTAAATGGATTTACCCTTAATATTTAGTACATAAATTCTACAGTAAAAAAAAAGTACATAAATTCTAACTTAATTCTATAGATATAATATGATGAAACATGCTTTAATCTTATAAATTATAACTTAATTCTATTGATATTATATGATAAAACATGCTTTAATCTTATATTTACATAATTAATTGTTGATCTAGGAATGTTGTTGAATTTTCTAGCATCATGGGCTTCAAATGCACCCGATATCATACGAGGAATTAATAGGATCTTACAGCCAAGAATGTAGAACAACAAAAGGGGAAGGTGGCCGTAAGCTTTCGAGGCAGCTTGCGAGTTACAAGGTCTGCTAACCCACTTGTGACACAATAGCAGATATTAGTGATGGCCTTCGGTGTAGCCATCCATACTATATAAGGTGGTGTTATTTTTTCCATTCAATTTTAATGTTTGTTATTTTATGAATTAACTTTTTTAATGAGTAGATTTAATTTGTTTAGGTGATAACACTTTTAAATATCAACAAGTAATTTTAATTTTTTTATTAAACGTTATTTTTCTTCATAAGTCACAATAGTGGATTAGTTTGAATTGAAAACAAGGAAGCTTTGAAGAAAGAAATTTATTTGATGAACAACATGTATAACTATACAACAGAAACAGTCACAATAAAGGGCATATACTAAACTAATTTACTAAGGGAACAACTAGAAAGACAAACAAACAACAAAATAACATGTTCTCTGGGTTTGTCTAACTTATCCCATGCATAAACAACCCCATTCTAGATTAACCAATGAAATTGAAATACTGTATTAGAAATTACATCCATTTTTTTATTTAAATTTCTATAGATAAAATTTCATTAGTTCACCTATAATGGGGTCCTGGGGTATGTTAGACAACCTCTTATCCTAATAGCAGTTATAAATCTAGCAGCAGCAAATAGGTTTATTGTGTCTTCTTTCCAATGTCTGATATAGCACTTTAGTTTGCTCTGTTAATCTTGTTTCATTTGGCATCTTGCAGGTTCACCTTAACGATGATGAATCCTTTGTCACAACCAAAAGCAAGCCTACATGAAGTAGCAATGTGATGCCAATCAGTAAAGAAAAGTAACAAATGTGTTTCATTATTTTGGTAATCAGAAGAAGTTTCAGGTAATTACTCAGATGATCCTTTCTTGTATCCAATGCTCCATACTCTCTCAAGACCAAAGTTCAAAGTGGTCTGAAGCCTGAAAGTTAGTGGCAAGTGTCAAAAATGCGAACCAACATAAAGTTTCTTTAATAACATAACATAATCTATCGATTTTTCTAACATGTGTAATGTTGCACAGAATCAAAAGTGGAAAGATTTTATTGGAAAATATAACATTTCATATTACCGATGCATTGATTGTTGTGATAGTTATAATTTCCAATAAAACCTTTCCACTTTTAATTTATTAATTGTGTAACATTGCACAAGTTAGAAAAACCGTTATTAAATATAGCAATTTTGGATGAGAACCTGTTAGGTGAAAATTTTTCATATATGGGATTTATACCAAAATAATAGGAGTGAAAAGGGATAAAAAAAAAAGAGCATATAAGTGAAATGAGACTAGCAATAGCTAATGAAGGACCTGTATGTGACAGCATCCCATATTTTAACAGTAGAATCCTCTGAAGCTGTTATTATTATAGGAATCTCAGGGTGAGCACACACTGCTGTAACATTGTTCCCATGTCCTTCAAGAGTTTGTACACAATTTCTAGACTGATAATCCCACACCTGTTGAAATGTGGATTTAGGTATTGATAGAAAAAAATCTCAAAGTCTGAAAAAACAGAGAAGATAAGAACTAAAAAGCAATTGATATGCAAACCTTGGCAGTGTAATCATCAGAACCACTTAAAAGATACTCTTTGTCATTGCTTATGAAGTAATCAACACAATTCACTCCTTTCAAGTGTCCATCCAGGGTAAAATTTGGAGCTGAGGAATCAAGGCTCCAAATCTACAATTGAAGCAAAATATTGGTTAAATGAATTTAAGAAAATATGCAGTTATAAGATTTGTAGCTAAGGACACTAAGGATACCTTTAAAGTGCCATCAAGGGATGCACTAGCAAAGGTAGCTGGATCCTTTGGGTTAAATGCTACTTGCATCACATAATGTGAGTGCCCTTCAAAGGTCTCATAACAAGACCAGCCTTTCCTCCAATTCCATGATTTTAGTACATGATCATCAGAAGCTGACACCACATATGGCAGGAAAGGATGAACAGCTAAACTCCTTATATAATCTTTATGTCCCTCAAATTCTACTATCTTTTCCATTTTTTCATAGTTGTAGACACGAATGTATTTGTCATCAGTTGCTGCAATAACCCAATTTTCCCTAGCAATGAACTTCGCTGATCTCACTGCAAGCATTAAGAAAAAGTGTAAAACACAGAACAAGCATGAGATAACTAATTACAACAGAAACGGTGGAAAACATTTATAAATTACAACATAAGTGTTGTATTAGGACATTTACCTGGAGATTCACTAACTTTGAAAGACTTCTCTTCAGCCTGTCATAGTATTGAAATAAAGGTTAACAATAAGCTTCCAAGTCCTATCTCAATTCTAAAACAACCTTAAGAAAAGCAAGACTCAAACAAATGTAGAAAGTTATAGAAGAACTACTAGTTCCATTGTTTTTAGATCTACTACCTATTTAAGTACTAGGAATAAATTAATATATAGAGAGAGATATGATAATTTTATTTTTATGCTTAATTTTTACTATTGATAATGCCAGTTTCTTCATAAAAATTAATGGACATGGAAAATGGGGTTGGGATATAGTTTATTTGTATGAGAAATGGTTCTCTGTAAGTGTAGTCTTCACACATAATTGTTTACCTTTGTGTGATAGTTCCAAATAGAAATAGTTCCTGAATACAAACCCAGTAGAATCCTGCATGAGAAAAGTACTAGATGTAATAAGTACTTGAAGTACCAACTATTGATAATGTTAAAATTGATGTTTTTGCAAGTACACAAAGAAACTTGCTAACTTATGATGTTTTTCTCATCTGATATATGAGAATTCATGGTCTAGCCTTTTAGTGTTGCAGAAATACATATTATTGAATAAGTCAATTAGAAGAAGTGTTATTATACCATGGCTCAGTTGGATGCAGATCAACAGATTTCACTCTTTCGGTGTTTTGAACAAAGTCATTCTGATCCAGAAATAATTAACAGAAAAGTGTTATAAAGTTTTAGTATACAAAAATAAAATTGAATAGAAATGAATGAAAGAATATAAGTAAAATAAATAGTCTAGAACTAGAAATACCTGAATATCAAGGGAGAGAATCTGGTCCTACAGAATCAACATCATAAGAAGCAATAAACTAATTAGTTAGTAGTTCACAATTACACATTTCAACATTATTCTTAAAATTTGCATTGCAAACAAGAAATGGACCTACCTAAAAATATTATGTGAAGTGTTTTTTTTCCTGAAATAACGTAACCATAATGCAACAAGATAGGTTGCATTTATTGGATTTCTTTTTTTTTTTTTTTTGCATCAGGCATTCATTGTTAAGGTCTACTATCTTATAATTTAATTTAGAAAGAAAATAAGTCTAAATTGGAATAATGACACGACTTTGATCCTATGTCAAATAACATGAGTGTCTATGATCTTTAGAGCTTAGCAATCAAAATCATGCCCATTGTCCGTTTATCCAAATTCATGAACGTTGGACCCACATAAAAGAACTTGGACATAAAATACTATTCATAAAAGAACCTCGACATTATCAATTTTAAATTTTAAAGGTTAAATTTGGCCAAAAATAGTATTTCTTTTTATTTATAACTTTACTTATTATAACAAAAGTTCTTTAAAATTAAATAACAATAACATTTGACTAGCATATTTTAAATAAAAAAAGTTAATAAATAAAAAAGAACATTTTAAATTACTAGTTACCACCATGCGGGATAAAGAGAAACATAAAAAGAAAAAAAGTGCTACAAAGATTAAAAAGGTATATAAATGATCAAATTAAGGAGTTTTTTTTTTTTTATTTCAAAATAAAGAGGAAGAATGGAATGAATGACCCACCATATTCTAAATGTGGTGGGTGGTGGCCTCGAATTCGATTGTTGTTCCAAAGATGGTTGGTTGCTAGAAGAGATGTTGCAGATGTAGGAAGAGGTTGGGGTTTTTTTTTTGCTTATATAGTTAAGGATGCTTTGCAGTTAAGAAATGGAAAGAAAGATCCTCTTCGTATTCTATCTGTATCTGACCCTTGATGTTGTCATCTAGTAACTTTGCTTTCGTAGATTATAGTAGCGAGTTGCAGTACACGGCCCAGATTTGACCACGTCAGTTCCAAGTCCATTTTGTTAACCTGTGGAATCAGAAGGGACAAGGGAATTATTCAAATTTGTATGGCTTCCTTCCACGTTGAAAAGTCCATTATATATCATCACATTGGAATTAATAAACAAGACCTAACTATTATGTGTGTGCGGAAGCTTCAAAACTAAGTTTTCGGAAGAAATCGAATAGGAGACTTGGAGATTGAACTAATCACTATTTAAGAATTTTGATTTCACGTTTATAATGCTACAAATAATTATATTGAGAGATCCAAACATACACTTAGAGTGTGTTTGATTTGCCATTACAGCTAGCTGAAAATTGAAAATAGTAGCAGAAACCATTTCAGCAGTGTTTGAAAATGTAATTTTTTTGGGTAGCTACAAGCTTTTCTTAAAAAGCTACCCCAGGTAGCTTTTTTAAAAAAGCTCCAATTTTCAGCTACTAGATAAAAATTAATTACAAGTTTAGCCCTCAATCACCACCACTTATCATTATTTAATAATTAATGTTGTCCTTAAATGTCATTTTACCATTTTCAACTAGTTTTACCAAACACATCCAATAGTTTTTCAGCTTTCAGCTAGCTTTAAGCTTTCAGCGAACTTTTCAGCTTTCAACTACCTTTTCAGCTAGTTTACCAAACACACTCTTAATCAAGATCTTTTAGGGAGAAAATTTTAACGACCACATTATTGAACTATGTATCCGTTTAGTTTACAGTTGAATAGAATTATTCTAAAAATTAATAGTTGAAATGAGTGGTACACGTTTAACGAAAGATATTGGACAAAAGTAATTTAAAATCAATTTCACGAAATCATAATTTCATAATGTAATAGGGAACCAAACAGATACTAAATGGTTATAACATTCCTTTTATAAGTTAATATCTTTTTCAGCTCATTTTGTACTACACTCCTCCCTATTATATAAATGTACTATGTTAAGTCACCAAAAAATATATATACTATGTTATAATGCAATCAAATAATAAAACAAAATTATCTAATAATACACAACATATATTATTTAAGAATTTCTAGCCTTATTTTGTTGTCGAGGGACTGACCACTATTTTGAATACCCAGAATTTGCTTTGAATTTTAGGAATTTTAGGATATGACAAGCACTTGAATACTAGTAGAATCTCAATGGGCATTGTACTTTGTAAGTTAGATAGGGCTGCTCAAATACTGAGAACCAAACCGAACTGCAGAGGAACCGAACTGAACTGGTTTCCAGTTTGGATGAACCGTATTGAACAGGTTTTATGGTTCGGTAAACCGGTTCTGAATTTTAAAAATTGAACTGGTTCTTCTATTTTGAACCAGTTTTGAAACAGTTCCAGAACTGGTTCTTCGAACTGTTTTGCAGCTTAAGAAAACCAGTTTTGATTCAAAGTTTTTCACCTGTTTTGCAGAACTGTTCTTCGAACTGTTTTGTAAAGCAAGTTCAACAAAGTATTATGAGGAAATAGATAATGACTATATAATGATCCATGATAATTGTGGGTTATTAAATAAGGAGTCATGTTATCAGAACATGACTAGTTTTCAAGAGAGTAAATTTTCAGCTGCATCTCTTGTAACGAAATTTCAGAATAACTTGAAGTGATGTAAGTACATGGTTTATTTATAATAGTTCATCAGAAATTACAGAAATCATTATAAAATTCAAAAGAAATCTAAGAAAAAAATAAAATGAAAATCATTGCAGATGCATTGTATGATCATATCAATTTGAATGCATTCTAGAAGTACTCATAAATTAGTAGCGGGTAAACTCAGCAATGCATGAGAGTTAGTGCAGATGAACTCAAACTATGCAGGAGAGTTTTGTGCAGGTTGATGATGTCAGTAGCTTTCTTAAAACCCTTATCCCTGCTGGTGAAACAAGGATAGTTTGTCATGATGCAAGGACCTATTAACCCAAATAGCCTAGGTAGCTTTGGGTTTCTTAGTTGTGAAGATTCATAGTTTAAATGAATTCTCTTATTTCACAAAACAAAACAACTAAAGAAGGGCTTTACTAAGGCTCCATTCTAAATTGCATTCAATTAAGATTATTTCCTAGTAAAGATAAACCAACTATAGAAGTTAAGATTCTTTTTTTTTTTCAAAATTGCTTTCATTTTATTGCTCAAACTCAGCCTGATATACCTTTTCTGAGCAGCTTCGTCCTCCTCCACCAATTGCTTCTGGCACCTCAGTGCTTCAGCATCCTTATCAGCAAACCACGCCTTCACCTAAGTGAAAGAAAACCCATATTTCAGCATGACTATGATAGAAAAAAGTCAAAGAACTAATTAAGGTTTTGGCTAGCGAAAAAGTATTAAAATTAAACAGACTATGCACACCAATCTTCAACAAAGCAAGTTCAACAAAATATTTTAGGACTAATAATGTAGATGAGTCTAACAAGACAAATATAGCAATATAGATAATTGTGCAATTATAAATGTTAATTGTTGTAAAATATTAGGAGATTTGGTCTGTAATTAGGGGGACATTTGTTCTGTAATTAGGGGGATTTGGTCCGTGATCAGGACATATTTGTGTGATTTGATTTGTACAGATTTATTGCTTTAATTCCTTAATTAGGAGACTAGTAGTCCCTATAAATATGTGTTGTACAGGCCCTAATTATCAAGCAATTCAAGTGTTATTCAAATAATACTCAGTTCTTCCTTTTCAAGTTGGTATCAGAGCTCCTCATCTAGGCGGCCCTGCTTCCGCAGCTTCTAGGCAGCCTTCATTGTTGCACATCATTTTTTCCAGCTTCTTTTTTTTTTTTCGTCCAGTTTCGTTAAGCACCGTAAGCATCTTCCACATTTCTGGACAGAGTATTTTTTTTCAGAGCATCGTTTCTCCAGCACCGTCAGCCGCCACCTGTGCAGTCCGCCGCCGACCACCGCGGATCCAACCGGAAAACACACCAGGAGGAGCGCCTCTCCAAGGTCGGCCTATCCCCAGAGTTTCTCCGCCATCCAACGTCGGACGCGCCGCCAATCGCCGGTCTTGTCTCCGGCGCGTATAAGTCACACGTCGCCTTCCCAGCTGCCGTCTTTGACCGCGACACCACAAACTTGGTCGCCGGCCACCCCTGAGTTCGTTCCAGGGGTCGTTTCACCCTAACTCAGCCTTTTTAAGTGCTGTTAGGAGCTCCTTCGAATTCTGTTCACGAAGGGTACTGTTCCCGCTTCTTTTTTTCTGCATTTTACCTCCCAATATGACTAAAGACAAGACTACCTCTAGTTTGAGAACCAACGATCTACAGATGGACTCACTTAGTAAGACATCTAATTGTAAAACATGAAGGGCAAGCCTACCTTAAAAATTCATTACATCGCTAATTGTGCAAGCCTACCTTAAAAAGAGTTGAAGCATGAAAAGAGTTGAACTAAATGTGCTTACAATAGTTGATCTTCAGAGTAGTTTGTATGCCATTCACATGTCTTACTCCAGTCTTTGAAACCATTGACAGTGCATTGAGTTGTGTAGACTGCAGCTGCAGCTAGCATAGATGGTTTGAACTTCAGCATCTCATACTCCACCAGAGACAGCTCTACCAAGAAAAAAGCTAGCAGCTCAAGCTGTTACATAATGAGAATGAGTATTAGTAAAGAAGTGAGTAATTATAAAACTGAATGAGCACTCTGATGATGTAAATGAAATATGAAAAAAAAAAGTAATATCAAAATTTGACTAAATGAAATTGAAGTTGAAAATTCACCTAAATTTGGTTACTAGATGGTGAATTAAAATCAGCATGTTCAATTTGGCAAGCTCATTTCCTGGACAAGAGTGTACTCCATTGCCAAATGGCATAAAAGTATTGGGCTTTGGAGCAACCTGCAGTTATCCAAAAAATTAAAAGATATATATAATTTCATCTGTAAAATCAAAGCTGTATGCATGACCAGGACCAGCCTTCTCAACAGAAAATTCCAACAGAATGGTTAACAGATTTTGAAGTAAAAATCATCACACTACAATATAGGAAATTGTATTTCTGAAGAAATTCATTACACATATCATAATCCCAAACCATTACACATATATGCTAATCCTAAATCATTACATAGATGTTCAAATACAAGCTAACTCCTCAATCATCAAGATCAATAGCCACCGAAGAAGTCTCTTCATGTGGAGAAGTCATCTCCGTAAAAAAGAAAAATCTTTCATTACTTTCTAAAATATAACGTAAAAACATAACCTAAATATGTAAAACATCAAGAAAGCATTACCTTGCTCAAATCTCTCAAGCTCTTCAAAATCCTCATTAGAAAGCATTGAGAAAGGTGTTCCTTTCAACCGATCTTGTGTGTTGGAGGCCGTTGACCGGTTATTACAAGGTGGTAACGGTGCAGCTGTGCCAGAGGCAACTGGCATAGTAATCGAATGTTTTGCGGTCTCCCGCAAAGGTGAGTCCATGGGATCACAAAGTGACGACATCTGTTTAAAAAACTTACACACTAATTCCATCCTTATCTTCCTCCTCAACTCCTTTACAAGGTAGGGCCCTATCCCATTCGAGAAGAAACATTTTTTTAATAGTTAGTTTTAAATCCCATATCTTATACTTGACGAAATTTTGGCAGCATTTCCCATTGGTCTCCAAGTGCACAACTTGAACATGGTAACATATACCATGATCAAGCATGCACCCAGAGACAATGGGAAATATGTGGACCGAAATTTCATGAAGTCTAAGATATAAGATTTAAAACTAACTATTAACAAGTGTAAAAAAAGTTTCTTCCCAAACTGTCCGACTTGGACAATTCAAAATTCAATATTAATGAGCTTGCTCATTAATATTTAATTTCGAACGGGAAACTAAGGTTTTTCTCAAATTTAACTTGAATAATAAACGCAAACTAAAACTAAAATAATAAAAGCAGTCAGCCAAGCAACATGATGTGCATAAAAATAAATAAGTGTGAGAGAGTTGAGATAATTATATATATTTAGAATGTGACCCACTGTCATCACTAACAGCCTCACCAAGAAAAAAAGAGTGCCTTACACATACTATATTTAAAATTAACAAAAGTTTAATTGCTGAGTCTGCCATGCCTATGCTATCAGTATATTCAGAAGACCCTAAAGGGTTCCCCTTCCTGCAAATGGTTTTTAATTCACCTCACTCTGAGTTTAGGAACAAGAAAATACCCTGGGGGATGAGAAGAACAGCTACCCTTTGTCCCATATACAAGAATTCTAGTGTCCTCCCCCTCATTTTTTCTACGACATGATGGAAGTCATTAGAATCACCCCCCCCCCCCACTCATTTTTTCTACTTATTTTCTCACTACATCATCCAACCAAACCATTAGCGATGACTGATTAGTTCAACGACAGCGCTGACCATTACAATGGCAACCTAGAAAGTTTCAATCAATATCAAACACATAGCTTTCATCCCCATTTACAGATTTCTCGTTAAGGATCTTTTGTTACACAAATTCCTCCTTAGGTGAGGATTAACACAACAAAAATAGAGTTTTATTCCCAGCCTAATAATCTGAAAATGGTTATGTGCTCCACCACCAACACTCGCTTTCACATGATTTTATACTCCTAAATCATAATCTGTGAATGTAATTTTGGAAGCCAATCATAAATAAAGAACAAACCAACTAATACAGAGTTGGGATCTACATATTCTAAGAAGGGGAGATCAAATTGGGTAGGAAATCATAAACTAACCTCAATCCTTCCTGACATACAACCAACAGTTTACTTTTAGGTGAAAACTGGCTCTTAACAGATTGTACAAATTCAGGATTTGGCTTAGTGAATGCCAACCCAAAGAACAACCATGATAAATAAGAAGACAAGATCAAGATTTCAACCAAGTCCACTGTTTCAATTTTCTGGATGCTAATGCTAATGCTAGACCTAGACCTTCCCCTTTTAATCACGTTTATCTCTTATATTCACTTTACTTCTTAGGTGGTGACATTGAATTGAGTACATAGAAACATAAAAACCTGCCATTATTTCTAAATTTTTAATAACTTCAATAAGGACTCTGTTAATGGTATTCATGACTTCAACTAATGCCCAGCAAAATTGTTCGTATATCTCCATTATTTACATAAAAACAACAACATTAAACATGAATCAGAGCACACACAAGCAATAATACTAAAAATAATTGTAAATTCAGAAACCTTCCATGCATCCAAAACACAAATAACCCTTCACCACTTACCTCTTGAATGGACGCACACACAAGCAAGAATCAGGGCAGCGTAGCAGTTGGGAGATGAAGTAGAATCAATCGAGAAATCACTCCTTGTCCTTTGTTCCTTGAAAATAGATCACTTAAACCTACCATGTAAAGACAAAAATCGTGAATGGGTGTTAGATTCGAACGTGATTCGTGAACGGTGAATGCAGTAGAACTTGCGAAAGAAATCAAAGATGAATACCGATTCGAAGTGGGTTCTGATTTTAAGCTTCTGAGATCGTGAATCGCAACTCAATTAGGGTTATGATTTTGATCTGATTTGGGATTTAGTTTCAGAGAGCGATGAGTGTTGAGAGGGTGAGTATGGTTCGTGGTTTGTGGTTCGAATTCCTTTTTGCAAAGGCAGTTCTGGTTCGAGTGTTTTATTCTGAACCACCGGTTCGGTTCATGTACTTATATAATAAGACGGTTTTTTTCAAAACAGTCCGGTACAGTTCTGTCTTTAATACGGTTCTTTTAAAACAATTGGACACCCCTAGTTAGAGTAATTAGTAATTATAACATATTAATCCATCTATATCATGTGGAGATAACAACTATAAAATGTGTCATGTCAGGTAGGTAATTATCAAAAAAACTTCACAGGCAGAGAAGTTATTTTCCATAATTTTGGAGAACCTGGACACATTTTCAGAGTGCTAAGCTAAAGCAAAATAATAACAGAATGACAATAATAGAAAACTAATTAGGGTAAGGCCAAAATCACGTGGGAGGAAGAGGAAGCTCATGAACAGACATTTTGACATCTAAATGCATTGCTGTTCTTTCAACAAGAACCAAGTATTTGGAACAAAAAAAAAAAGGAACCATGTAAATGTGTGGAAAAGAGGAAGCCCATTCTGGTGTCATAATTAATTCTAATGTAAAGCTGCTGCTGATGAAATCAGCAATTATGTGCAAGAGAAACTCCAAGAGACAGAATAAAAGTGATATCACATAAGAGAGATGAAATGAAAACCTCAGAATCAGTGAATCACATATAGTTTGAGACACTAAAGAATAATTTGTTACAGTGTGCTGTGGCTTTAAGATGATTGTTACAAATGCATAGGAATGAGACCAAAACAGGAGGAAAAATTGCCCTAAGTTTATAATTATACCAGTTCAGACATACCATGACAAAAATAAAAGGAAAACCTTCATTATTTATGATAGTAAGAACTTCTTCCTCCGAGCTGTATAGATATAATCTGATGTCATTACGAAATCCTCATCGAGAATTATTTGTGCAAGAGTTGCAGGGTCCCAAGGGAAAGAAATGATGATGGTTCAGCTAGTCACCAATGAACAACAAAGATGTGAGCTACATCTCACTATCTCAGTATAAAGTTTAGCTCATTGGCTTTTCTCAGATAAAACTTGTGCCCCCTAAGAAGATTAGATCTTGGGTCATGCAATCTACATATTGAGTACTCTGAAATAATATAAATATTAAATAATATTGCTTACTTTTAAACTTCAACTTTCACATTGTCCCACAATTCCCACAGCTTCTGGGTTAACAACATAATAAATATCTCTTGAAGTTTCTATGCTGATTCTTGCACTTTGAAGAATTCCACCAGCTCTTTTTAATTTATGCTGAATTGCAGAGCACAAAACACTGAAAAGCCTCATCTCCAAATTCAATTCTTATGAGAAATCAGCACTTATCATCTTCTCACCTTTTAATGTATGTGTTTGCACGAGTTACTATCCCAATCATTCCTCTAAGAGACCAGTACAGAAGGCCAAAAAGAAACTGTCTTTAGCTCCCATTTGTATAAATAACACGGATGCCCTACAGAGGAACATTGTCACACATATCATAGCATGCTATGTGCCTGTCTGTAGCCAGTACTGCAAATCTGAACATAAGGCCCCCGCCATTATTGTGGTTACATAATCCATAGATGTACAGTACATCTGTAAAATATACTTTTCTTCAATCCCATTTTTAGTGACCTGTCAATGGCTGTTCTTGTGTAACATAGATCTTGATCTTTATTACACATTTTATATCTTGTTGCAGTGTGGCATCCAACAATTTCGCTTGAAAGCAGCACCATTCAAATGAAAGGGAGCAGAGGAAAATGAAGTTGATCAAAGCAACTGTCTAAGGCTGTCTTTTCTGCCAAAATGATGCACTGAAGTTAGCAATACACTCAATGTTTGACAAGGCTGTTGATGTGGTGCACTACCAATAGTCTTTGCATGAGCAACTTCCATCCTCAAAACAATGAAACCTATTTGAATCTCTCAGTATTATTTTTCTTTGAACAATCTTTGATATATATTTCATGGCTGTGTGACAGTCAACACAAGTTCTTAAATTTTTAAAAACCTTGATTGGAGTTCCTGGTGGAGTTGAAATGATTCCAAAGGCAACAGCGAGCTTCTCACTGTGGTAAAAGAGGTTTTGCTCTTTCTGCTCCTCCTCCACATCATGTAGCACAAAGTTTGTGTCTGGAACATAGCCTTCTTCCTTCATTTTCTTTGAGAGTTCTCCTAAGAATCCATGTATTTCACTCATTTTGGGGTGGGACGAATCTCCTACTAAGAAAACATGTGTATGTCTTTTAATCTCGATCCAGCTCTTGCCTGGCTTCTTCACTATTCCCCTATTGTCCATATCCTTTCTAACCTTGGCTACCTCGGCCCACATACCAGCATTAGCATAAATGTTAGCCAGAGTGATATAGGTAGCTGGATTCTCTGGCTCTATCTCAAATAATGCTTTTGCTGCTCTTTTAGCTAGTTCAAGGTTCCCATGTATTCTACATCCTCCAAGTAGGGATCCCCAAAGGAATTTATCAGGCTTTATAGGCATGTTATCAATGATATTCTCTGCCTCTCTGAATCGGCCAGATCGTGCCAATAAATCAATAACACATGCATAATGATCTGCAGTATGCATCAATCCATGGTTCTCCTTTATTGAATGGAAATATTCCAATCCTTTATCTACTAATCCAGCATGAGTACAAGCAGAGAGTACCCCAACGAAGGTAATTTGGTCAGGCTTTTTACCTGATTGAAGAAGTAATTCAAAGAAATGAAGCGCCATGTCTGGTTGACCATTCTGAGCATACCCAACAATTAGAGAGGTCCATGATACCAGATCTGGCGAAGGCATCTGGTTGAACACCCTGCTTGCAATTTTAGTGTTCCCACACTTTGAGTACAAATGAACAAGGGAACTTGCAGCAAATGAACTCAGGTCATATCCTATGCGAATCATGTACCCATGAACCTCCTTTCCCAAGTGTTCAGCAGCATGGTCAGCACATGCATTTAAAACTCCGGCAAATGTATACTCATTTGGCCTAACTCCTGACACCATCAAGTCTCTGAACAAGGAAAAACCCTCTTCCCTTCTTCCATCTTCAAAGCATCTGTGAATCATGGTAGTCCAGGAAACAACATCTCTATCCACCATCTGGTCAAAAATACCCCTAGCTTCATCTAAACTCCCACACTTGCCATACAAATCCAAAAGAGCACTCCAAACCACCTCATCTAAGTTCAACCCAGCCCGTATTAAGTAACCATGAATTTCCTTCCCAAGACGTAAACATGGTATAGCAGCAGAAGCAGCCAAAGCACTGGACAAGGTAAATTTATTGGAATTCGACCTCTCACGCCTCTGCATCACTCTGAACAATTTCAGAGCTTCCCAAGGCCGATCATGGCTAACATAACCAGATATAGCAGCATTCCAAGAAAAGTTATCTCTGTGGGGCATTTCATCAAACAGTTTCCTAGCTTGTTCAAGCCGGCCAAGTTTGGCATAGCCAGCTATCATGGTATTCCAAGAACACAAATCCCTATCACCCATTGCATCAAACAGCATTTGGGCATCTACAAGGCTACCACATTTGGCATACATATCAAGCATACGATTAGAAATGAAAATCCCAGGAACAAAGTTGGAAGCTTTAGTGTGGGCATGGACCCTCCTACCTTGTTCAAGAGCTCGATGGCGAACGCAAGCAGCAATGAGAGTAGAGTAGACACGAGCAGAGGGTCGATCAACGTGGTGGAGCAAGTCAACCGCTTCCTTGATGCGCTTCTGTTGACATAAAACACCAATGGCCTCTTCAAATTTGTTATCCTCGCAAATGCGACTTGGGATTATAGAGTCTTTGTCGTAGGGTGAAGCGCGTTTATCGTAGCGGAATTGAGAGAAAGAGGAAAAGGCTCTCCGAAACTTGGTGGACACTGATAATGCCATCTTCTGTTTTGAGTGTCAAAGTGCGATGATTGTCACAGAACCACTGAACCAGCAAGCCTGAGGAAGAGAGACGCCACGGTTGACAGAAGAAACGTGCAGCTGCTGCACGCGACGGTCGACGGTGCTTCTTGGTGGTCAGGGACGACAGATTGTGATTGTGTGACTTTCGCGAGCAAAATTATTGAATAGCTTTTCGATTTCTCTTTTAGGATTTGAATTGGAACCCTGTCACAGTGTGCGTTAAGCTTTCTGTATTGGATAGCAAAATCATTCAATATTCCCTCCGTCCCTATTTATAAGACCCTTCTAAAATAATTGGGTGTCCTTAATATGAGACTCTTTGCAAATTTTTGGGTAAAACAATAATTTTTTCCATACTCGCCCTTCATTAATATTCAACTCTTTTTATTCCCTATATATTGATAAGTGTGATAATTAATGATGTTTTACCTACATGTCAAACTACACCATTGGAAAGTGACTTTTAGAGTCTTCCACTATGTTATAATTAATGTCTCTAAAATATAGTGACTTTTAAATAGGGGTACATTTGGAATGCTATTATTTTTTTTTAAAGATCAATGCACTAACTAACTTTTCTTAAACTGTGTGAAATGGTTGTAAGAGTCTTATAATAAGGGACGGAGGGAGTACAACTTTTTCGAGTAAACTAGCACTTAGGTCCCTGACTTTGCTAAATTGATCATGTAGTCCCTGACTTTAACCTCCGTCATGCACTTTAGTCCAAACATTAAATTTCTGTTAAATCCTTGCTGAGGTGTCACTCAATAAGAACTAAAGTGCAAGATTTTTGACAATGTCAGGGATCAAACTGCATGGTGGTCCCTTATCTTCTTCTCCACTCTTTTTTGCAGAATTCTCATTCTTCTTCTTCGCTTTTCTCTTCTTCTTCGCTATTTTTGACACTTTCAGTTTCTCTTTCTTCTTCCGCGCTTCTCTTCGTCTCCTTCTCTCTCATTTCTTATGAATCTTCCAAAGGGCTCTTTTTTCTTTGTTGATCTCTCCCATTTCTGTTTCCTCTTAAAATTTTCATATGGAAGGAGTTTAATTAATGTAACTAGTAATAAACAAGGGAGAGAATACAATTAAACCTTTTCTTCCCTCTTCCTTTCTCTCATTCCCTTTCAACCACACAGTAAACCTGTTGTTTTACTTCAATTATATGAGGAAAGAGGGAAGTGATATTAATTTCTGGTTCAAAATGTTTGATACAGATATGGATGACACTCTACCCATTAAGCATGGGTCTCAATTTGGCATGTCGCAAGAACATATGATACTCTAATGTTTAGATTATTTCATATGTGACAAAAGTACTGTAATTAACCAATCTTGTTTACAGAGTACACGTTGGAACGCTTGCATATTGAAGAAAGTGAAGTGCCAAAGATGTGTCTGGATTTGTATATTGAATATGGGACAACTATGGTAGGATTGAAAGTATAAAGATTTGGCATTGCCCTCAGTTTTGTCTTCATCATACTTTTTTCTGAAACACTGATTCACTATCAATGATGTAATATCAGTAAGTTTTTATTTTAATTTCCTATCAGACCCTTGATTATGAGTTTGACAATGATGAGTTTCATGCTTATGCGCATGGAAGATTACCATATGAGAAATTGAAGCTAGATTTAGTGTTGAGGAACCTTTTGCTTTCCATGCCTTAGCGTAAAATAGTATGTCTTAAAAAAGTTCAAACTTTTGATACTAGTTTGTTTATTCAAGAAATTTTCATCATAATCAAAGACTCAAAATATTTGCAGATTTGCGTGAGGTTAAAACCATACAATTATGAAACTCTGAGATTGAAGTAAAGGAAGAGAAAAGCGAAGAAGAAGAATGAGAATTCTGCAGAGAAGAATGAAGAAGAAGATAAGGGACCTCCATGCAGTTTGGTCCCTGACATTGTCAAAAATCTTGCACTTTAGTCCTTATTGAGTGACACCTCAGCAAGGATTTAACAGAAAGTTAACGTTTGGACTAAAGTGCATGACGGAGGTTAAAGTCAGGGACTACAGGATCAATTTAGCAAAGTCAGGGACCTAATTGCACGACGCCCACAAAGTGAAGGACCTAAGTGCTAGTTTACTCCAACTTTTCCATTTCTTATTTTATTAGGTTACCTTCAGTTGCGGTTCATTTGGCTGAGCTTTTATTTTATTTATAAGTTGTTTAGAAGTTAAAGTAAAAAATAAGAATTTTAAAAAATAAAGTTAAAGCTGTTTGGTAATTTCAATTTTTTTAAATTAAAATTTATATAGTAAAATATTTTATAAAAATATTTTATTTTCTTTAAAATTAACATAAATAGTATTTAATTATAAAATTTAGCAGCAGTAAAAAAAATTCACACACATACTCATCTATTGATTCAGATGTTGAAAGATGATAAACCAAAAAGATTCTATTCTAATTCCTAAAATGCAGTGAAAACTAAAACAACCATCACATGTCCACCGCTGGTTTCAGTGAAAACAAAACTCACTCAAATGGGAGTTAAGGAGAGAACTTAAAAACACAGGTCAAATGTGGTTAAACCATTTTTCTTAAATAAAGATGACTCTGTACGAGATGGCATGACGGTATGAAGAAGGAGGAGGGCTATTACGAGATGGCTTGGGTTTGCAGTTTACAGTGGAATTTAAGAAAGGAAAAAAAAAACACAAAGGAATAACTATACATGACCGGGAACCATAAAAGAAAAAATAAAAGTTAGATAGCAATAGTATGAGAATCGAAATGAGATCATACTTAAAATAAGCTCCATAAAAAGCTACAAGAAGTTACTTTTTCTTAAGCTCCTTTTTAATATAAAAAAAGTTGCTTCTAATTTTTAAGAGCTTCTTAAAAAACTTGTTTGGCATAACTTTTACTTTTAAGTGACTTATAAATTAAAATTAAGTCATGCCAAACGGTCACTAAGTGTACGTTTGGCGTGGCTTATTCAAAGCTTGTCTTCTCCTTATAAGGAGAAGCTATGCCAAACAAGTTTTTAGAAAAGCTCTTATAAATAATAAGCAGCTTATTTTTATCAAATAAAAGCAACTTATGTAAAAGTAATATTTTTTAGCTTTTACGGAGCTTTTCCTAAATTGTACTCTCTTCGAATCCAGTTAACTGCTTTTTTTTTTAACTTTGCATTTTTTTATGCGGGCTTCCAACACCTCATATCTCTGCCTTCACGTTTCAATCCATTTTTCTTATCAGTCTTCTTCTTCCCATGGACGCCTCACTCTCCCATAAATCAGCTTTGGGCGATGTGTAAGGTCCAAAAATCCTCCCAATATGGTTTTAATAATGACAATCTATCAAAAGTTACTTAACATAATTCTGATTTGTAATGGACTAATCATTTCATTTGAGATTGTGTCAAAAGATACAGGTAACATTCTGCTGAAGATATAAGAAAGGTCCAGAAGAAAGAAACTTGTCAAAATTGTCATAACAGCATTAAAAGAAGCTTCAAATTATTTAAGAATGACAAATCTGTGAATGAAAGCAAAAAGTTGTTGATAAAGTCAAAGGAAAACCCTCAGCAACTCAACAAGATCTTCAGAAGATACAGACAGCACCTTCTCAGAAGGAATCAAGACAAAACTACTTTAGAAGGAAGATTCATTTTTAAGAAGTATTCATAAGGCTTCCTAGGATCAAAATAAATATAACTGGAGAATTTCACAAAGCTTAAAAGTCATCTACAGAAGTAAGAAGATAATTCTGCAGAAGGAACATGATGGCAGAATTCATGCAGAACATACAAAACCTATCATATCTTGCTAAATTCATTTCTGAGGCTGCAGCCGAGTCAAATACACTTGAAATAATTTATATCAATCCATTTAATGCCCTCAGTATGCATACAGAAGGAACTGCTGCAGAATTCACAAACTTCACATTCTGCAGAAGATAGGCTCCAGAAGATGGGACCAGTCAAAGGAGACAGTTGTACCTGTCTGTGACAGCTACTGCATGATGGAGACTTGTCATGAGGAGTTAGCTGGAGATGCAAGGAACCTCTCCAACGGCTAGCTGCCCATTATCCCTATAAAAGGAGATGTTCTCCCACATTTGAAAACACACCTCTCTCCAGAAGGAACCCGAAAAAAGGTCAGATTAAATCTCCTATCTTCTGGAACATTTTCTCTCTCCTCTAATCATCAGTTTCTGCTTCAGCAAGTCATTGAGGGGGAGTTGGCTCATTACCTAGCTTTTGTTGTGCTAAATTTGTAATATTTTTAGCCATGTATTTATCTTAATCTTCTAAATCATCTTGTAAAGTCTCAAAGAGGTGTGCAGGTGCATATTCCTCTTGTGACTAGTGAAGTGTAAGAATTTACTGAGAGGTTTGTTGAGATCAAGTGATCTTAGTTGAGAAACAGAATCTACAGAAGGTGTCTGCAGAATTCTGGGTGACTGGATCTTCTGCAGAAGGTTCTGCAGTGAGTATCTAGTTCGAGAAGTGTGTGAGTGAAGTTAAGTTAAGCCTAAAGAGGCTGGAGAAAGAATACTAGTGGTAGTGTGTATCCAAGAAGATTGTAATTTGGTTATTGAGTGAGAAAATCCTACTTGGTATAAGGACTGGACGTAGCCTCAGGTTGGAAGAGGTGAACCAGTATAAAATCCTGTGTGCATTTCTCTCTTCCCTACTCTCCTTAATTATTACATGTGCATGAAACTATTTTGAAAACTATCTAATACCTAATTAAGTGTTAACTATCAAGATTCCAAAGAAGGAATCCTATCTTCTGCATATTGCATTATACCTAACTTCTATCTTCTTGTGGTTAACCCCTTTAATACTAAGCCAAGTAAGACTTAAGCAGATTAAGTATTAAAAGGAATTTGCAGAAAATTTCAATCAATAACAATTCAACCCCCCTTCTTGTGATTGAAGTTTCAACTTCACGATGATGCTGGGCCTATAGGGAAGTGTTGCACTTCGAAGACATGGCTGTTTGAGGATGAGGCATGACACAATGGGGTCTTCCAACGGTGGCACCATCTTCCAACGCGATGGGATGAAGGGATGGGAGCGGCACAGTCACGACACTGCTGGATAGAGGAGACACAACGTGGCCTTGGACATCTGGTAGCGGTGGGGGTTGGGCACGGCACGACGTGGTCACGACATTGCTAGGCAGAGGAGACACAGCGTGATCTTGGAGATCTTGTAGCGGCAGGGCTGAGCAAGATGCGGCCTTGGAGAACTTGGAGATCGTGAATAAATGTCTCAAATGGAATTATACTAATAAACTCTTTTCTTGGCCATCTATTGTCAATAAAATATTTTTTTTCAATTTTCTTAACTATCCAAAAAAATCCAGAAAAGTTATTGCATTATGACATGGTTTGCTAGAAATATGAAACACAACGATCTTCTAATAGTCACAAATCACAATGAATAGCTCCATAAGAAATTGGATCCCATGTCAAAGGATAAGAACTTGAATCATCAGAATCAACGTTTGATAGAAGCTTATCTTGAAGATTTTTTTACTGCAAAGATCGAGTGAAACATTGGGGAGGGATATTCAACCAAGTGGTTATCTTTATATTAATTTAAACAAAATAAAATGTTTTTATAATTAAATAATTTTTAATTTAAAAGTAGATTTTAATTTTAAAAAAATAAAAGTTACCATACAACTTTTACTTTATTTTTAAAAGCTCTTATTTTTTACTTTCACTTTATAAGCTAAAAAAAAGTCAGACCAAACGTACCCTAAGTGTGTGTGTGAAGCTTTCTGTACTGGTCACATTTATTTCATAAATTTGATTCAAGCAATTGGGCACTTGATCAGAATAATTACAGTTCCCTTTGATTGATTTGGTAATATTTGTTTATACGAGATGGTGTTGTTTTCTTGTTTGGTAACATTTGATTCAAGCAAGATTGTTTTCCTCTTGTTTTCTTTGTAATTATAATTTACCAACTAAAGAATAAAAAAGAATGGCAGCACCAAGCTAACGGTCCCCTCTCATACTTCCACTGTTGAATTTTCCTTTTGTTGAACTCGTTTCGCTCTTGGCTTAGCTCTTCTCATTTCATTTAGGGCTGTGAAAAGACTTTTTTTTTCTATAAACAAAGGTGACAGATAGCAATATGTGAGATGTTAGATTAATCTAGTGGCTTAAAAAAGGGGAAAGTTACTGTGACTTTCCCTCGTCAAAGTCATTGAATCTCTTCCCTACACCAATACCATGACCATAGATGGTGGAGGAACAAGAAAAACAAGGCATCGCATATAAAAGTGAACTAGTTGGCCATTTTATGATGAAAAAAACTCATTGAAAAGTGGCAATAACTCACAAAATTTATATATAATAGATATTGGGTTCGATGCTTTATTTTAGAAATTCAAACAACTCATGGATTTTTTAGTTTGACTCAATAAAAGTCAGCTATCTTTAAACCCCTTAAAAATTGGGTTATCCACAAGAACGTAGGCTCAAACGTTTATTTTGAAAGTCTGAATAACTTTTGTGCTTCTTAGCCCGACCCATAAAAACCTGCTACTCGTATCTTGCTGGGTAGCCTAAAATGCCCGCTTTTATGTTTGGCTTTGGTAAATAGGAGAAAAATGGAGAAGAGAGAAATAGTGTGGGGATTTATAGATTGTTTGGTGTCAGATAAATAGATATCAAATAGAAGAAAAATGTGAAATTGAGTTGTTTGGTGTAATGGATATGATAGGAGAGAAATAATGTTTTTTGTTGTGTGAAATGAATAACAATATGGAAATCGATTTTTTTTAATGTCCAAGTATTTTTTCGCAAAATCTCGTCTCCCGAGATGTGAAATTAATACCTTGTGGTCCTCATCTACTTTTTTTTTTTCTATTTCTCTATTATTTCTATGATAAATCAAATAAGGGAAATATCTAAACTCACTCCTATTTCTCTCATTTCTCTCCCATTTCTCAGGCACCTCATGTGAATCGGACAAAGCGTAAAAAAATGGACAAGGTATAAGCTTATTTGGTTCAGTGGTACATGCTTGATTCACGAAAGTATTATATATGGAAAAATAATCTATGTTTAAAAAGCTAGTCCGACCATGATGTGGATGTTATTGCTCGAGCAAGATTGCCTCACATAAATAATACATGTGATTTATACAAAAAATAACTAAAAAATTTTTTCTGGTAATTTAATATATTAAATGTAAATAGAATATATCAAAATAATTTTACTTAAATCTATAAATGAAATTTTAAAAACCAACCAATCAATTAAATGATTATATATTAGGATTTGACAACGTGATGATAAAAGTTACAATCTATTTGGTTCTTTATTAGCTCAAATTTTGACAATATTATATCATTTATACCGAGAAGCTACTCTTGCGGGCGTCCCTCTAGAATATGTTGGGTAATACTACCCCCTTAGAGACACAACTCCCCCTTACGGAAGGGTCATCGCAGTAGAGTCTTGGTTGTTATGTCTTAGCTTAGAGTTCTAAGTCTACACCTCGGTTAATTAGGTGCTTAAGGTTTCATGATCATTCAACACCTCAACTTCTCCCAAATCTATTCCCAAACCCCCTCACACACACCAAGGCAGTGCCAATTTCGGTAATCAATTTCCATAGGTTCTAACTTAACCATTTTCCAGCGTACTATTCTTCCTAAGCTTCCAAGTTCAAGGGGATATGGTTTGCGCTTAATTTGCTTTTGTGTAGGTCATAGGAGTAACCAATTTTTAATTATCATTCGATAGAGAATCCATAGTCAAATCATTTAGGGAATTGTTCACATCTTAGCTAAAAATTCGAATTACAACACTACAAGAAACATTGGTTCGAATTGGCTAAAGTAGCTATTTAATTTTAGCATTCTTATGGTCACTACTCCCAAACCACAACCAACCTCGTTCTTTGAATGAATATGAGATCCGAACCTTTTAATCAAGTAACTTAAGATTCAAAGTTAAGTAAAGACAAACCCCACTAGGTCTCATCCTACCTACGAAGAAATAATGATAAGCCTATACAGAAATTCAATCCCAAATTCAGATGCCATAAAAACATCATTATGCAGTAGGTCAAATTATGATCAAATTTCTAAAGCTTATATCCTAAAATTCATGCTACGAGTAAATAATAGTTTTCTTAAATTCAAGAACACAGAAAAGAATCATTTTTCTATCAATTCAAATATCAATCTTATTTGGGGCATCCTTACCCTGATAACACCATACCTTATAATCAAATCCAAACCAAAAATCAATTCAATAGTCCTAACAACTTATTGTACACTAGGAAAGGTCAAGTATGCTATCGTGATCATGAAGTCCAAATCCCATGTCAATTAAGATCATTGCCCCCCTCCTATCTATGCAAGCCGTAAAATTCTTAATCCTATAAAATCCCAATGACATTCAAAATCAATTAGATCATCACCCAAGGAATTCGTAATCCATCACTCACACACTTTATAAATCCTGTTATCCAATCAATCAAGGAAACCAAGTATCAAAATTCAAAATCAAACAAATTTTCTCATCACTCATTAGGTAGTTTACTTGAGTTGGTTCCTCTAAGTGAGTCTCATGTTCACTAGGTTCTAAAGGTGACATCCTAGAGCGTACCATGGATAAGGGTTCTGTTCTAGAGAATAGGTTTATGCTATCCTCTCTCCCTATCAGGTGGTTGGTACTAACCTTGCTAAGGAAATGTTCTAAACTTCTTGACCAAGGCATTATATTCAAGTTACTAACAATAATCTTACATACAACGCATGCAATATGGGGATGATCAGTCCCTATATGGCGTACGAGGTACTATAGGATTATAGGAAGTCACGGGCAACTAACCTAACCACAATCCAATTGGATTGAACTGCTCTGATACCATAATGTAACATCCTAATTTCTGGATTCAAGAATAATGCCCGTTGGAGGCACTATTCCCAAATCTATGAAATTATTTCGTGCAATTATAGATAACAACATACAATCAAACATATCAATTGCTTAGGTAATCCAACGTAACATAAGTGGAAACTTACATACATAACTCAATAGTTGTAGTTTAAATGCCACTTAGTGGCTTAAAATACAATACTACAGATCCGTGCACAATTCGACCTATAACTACACATATACTCCAAAAGTCTCCCTAAGGGTGACACAAGCAAACCGGTGGACCAACCCACCGTGAGCCTCCAAGCTATCTGGCTTCACATCCGGTAGAACATCTTGCACATCTAAAATGAAATCCACAATGTGTGGTGAGACTTACATCTCAGTGAATGTGATCATGCAAGCAGTGTAGGAATTCACACATATGAAAATGCATAGCGGAAGTATCATATATCGTTAATATTCATCAAGATACTTAAATTAACAATCAACCTTTTGGTGTTTTACCCAACACCATTAGGGTCTTATCACTTAATCCTCTGACCAAACCTAAGCTCAATATCCATACAAGGAATGTCTTCCTTGCGGCCATTTAAACTCATGTCTTAATTTAACATTCAAGTATTCATTTTACTCTTACATGATTCCTCTTAGGTCAAAGACCCAATTTCCTATTGGTCCAAAGACATATAATTTCCTTTCATACAATTGTATGTAATAAATTCATAATGTAAGAGTACTTATAAATCATTTCCATTTCCTCAAAATCATGCTTGATTAATCCATGAAAATTCCTTTTCTTTCTCCTCTTTGGTCTGGAGACCCATAAAAATTCCTTTCTCATGATAAAGTATGCAAAACATGATAATAAACATGAAACATGTGGGAAAGCATCAACGGTGAAACTAAACATTCTCATGAGAATTAAAGTCTAACCATACCATGCTCATAGAAACCCTAACTTCAAAACCCTAGAGCTAGATCAATTTGAAGGCAATACTAGGCACAAGCAACACATCATCACTAGGGCAAGCCTCAAACATCATCAATTAAGTAAATCACAAGCAAAATAAGAAGGGGAAAAAGAGAACAAGGATCATTTAGGGTTTCCGCACAAAATGAGAGTGAGTGGGTAGACCACACTCACCTCAAGAGCAAGAATAGGGAAGTTGGGATGGTGGGGAGTGGTGATCCTAAGCCCTTTTCTTGGTTAAAGTCATCAAGCAAGCTCCGTCCTCTTCTTTCTCTTCATTCTCCTCTACTAGGGCAAGGTGGGGATATGGGAATCAAATTAGAATGTGTCAAATGACCCTAAGAATTTGTTTTTAAAAAACTAGCCTTGCATATTTTCGCTCGAGCAAAATATTTTCGCTTGAGGGAAAACAAGACAGTGGCATTCTGCCAAATTTTCGCTTAAGCGAAGGAATTTTCGCTAAAGCGAAAATGACAGCATTCCAAACCCCTGTTTTTTATTATATTTTTTCTCAAGCGAGAAATTCTTCGCTTAAGCGAAAATGAAACAATGTTACTATATCGTGTAGCATATCAAATTGAAGCCTTGAATCTTAGCTTTCTAATGCAACTAGAATAACCTAAATCGTCCACCTACAACTCTAGATATCATTAAATTAGTGCACAAATGTCATTAGGCTTAAAATCCGAAATTAAGCAACAGCTTTAGTCGAAGCCCAACGAGGTACATTCCAAGTGAGCAATGATATAAATCCTCAATTCAATCCAATAAAACTGAGGTTAAAGGCGCTAAGTGTCTATTAAAATACGCTCATCACTATGTTTTTCCTCTATTTCCTCACTACTAAAAACATACTACCCATGTCCTAACTTAATTTTTTTCCTAAGTTCATTTATGATTGGAAACAGGGACTTAATGTTGGGCTTTACGTTTAGGATTCTCTCTAGAATTCATAGCTTTTCTTAAATTCCTATTCTCTCCCTCTAAACAGAATCCTTAACCTGCGATTTCTCTTACGTTTCTTAATTAGAGTCCTAATTTTCGGGATGTTATAAAATATGTTTGAGACTATGTATTATCTACATTTGTACGAATATCTATTTATAAAAAAATATGACATGTAAGTTAAAGGAATTGAAGCAAAAGTTGACACATTAGTAATAGTGATGAAGTGGTTATGGTAGAAAATTGTAGTGTAAATGTCATAGTGCTATAACTTGTATTTTAGTTTTCATTATATTGATTTTGATAACATAGTCTCAAGAGATAAAGATAAAAACTTACAACATAAAAAATATTAAACGGAAAGTATTTAATAGGCTAATTAAGTAATTTTATGTATGTTTTTTTATGATTTTTATTAGATAATTGATCCAATTTTCCATATTTTTGTAACAAGACTTTATTTTGAAAGAAATTTTGAAAACTTGGAATAAACCAATGAATTATTAACAGATTAGAGCTAAAATTGACCCAAATTCAAGAACACAAGTTTTTGGTGGCCCAAGAAAGGAAGAAAAAAGAAAGAGGTTCTGAAGTCCACATGTCCATATGAAGTGACTAACACACCTAAATGAACCCTTGACACATGCATGCATGATCCAACATGAAAATGCGAGTGTGCGTATATCACTTACAGTAAAAAAAATGAAGGAAATATCTAGAAGCAAACCCATGACCCAAAATTTGTTGTTTATTTGTTAAGAGTTGGCAAAATACTTTAATTAATAGTTTCTAAGATTAAACTAGATTCCCAAATTAATAATTACCAAATTTCTCCAATAAGTAAAAAGATCTCAGCCAAATATAATGTAGATACTTGTCAAGACATTAGAAATCCTGCCCAAAATATTTATAATCTTTATGAAGATTTCGAAGAAAACTGTCAATATATAATTAAAGGTTATTGTCCAAGATTACTTTTAAATATTTTCTTGCAATTATTTATAATTTTTAAGTTACTTTCACCTACAACTACAACTTGAAGCAAAGCTTTCCAGCCAAGTTCTCCCAATGAGAATTGGTCAAGCATACAAAAAACTGATAATATCGTAACAAGCAATCTAGATCCCAGGATCACGAGATATCAGACTTTAACTATTTTTTACTTTCTTTAAATATATTTTTCTTAAATAATTGAATACAATCACTAATAGATTTTTTAGTAAAAGGGAGGGATAAGCCCCAAGACTACAAGAAAGAACTATGGTTAAAAGCAACTCCCACTAAGTCATCACGAAGGAAAGCCTTAACCCCTTCAAAAGGATTTTCTAACAAAACAGTGTTATGAACTCTCCAATAGGATTCTCAGTGGCGTTAACCCTAATCTATGTTCTAAACATGATTTTGCAGTAAACCAAACACACGCAAACACATTGTGTGGATCTTATATATGTAAGACACATATACATTGTCCCACACACAATTTGTGTTTCTTTCCTATTGGATAGTTCCAATATTGGAAATGGACTTTTTTTCTTCTTTTGGATTTTAGAGGGAGGAGGGGAGCATAAATATTTTTTTTTTTAAATTTAGGAAATTATATAATATTTATTAAAATAAATAAAGATAAGAATATTAAATTGGATTTTTCTAACTTTGTGCCATGGACACATTTTAACTTACCTAAAACTAGTAAGTTTGCATTGGAGTTAGTGAAAACACATTTATCAATGCACATAAATTTTATAAATGTATCAATTTCCAATGTAAACTTACCTTTTTTAGGTAAGTTAAAATGTGATCCTATTAAATTTATGCTAATATATTATTTTATTTTAGTTTTAAAATTATCAAAATAAAAAATATTAAGTAGAAATAAATTTTTTGTTATCCTCCCTTCATCCCTCCAAAACGCTTAATATAATCTGCCTTAAAAAAAACGCTTAATATAATCACACCCTTAAACTAATCACACTTAATGTCCTTGTTTTGTCCTTACAAGTTATTACAAGGCTTAGATTCTAATTATAAGAATCTTTTGGAGAGTTTGTCTTAGTGTTTTTTTTATTTGTTGGTTATAAGAATATTTTCACATTGTCTCATACATTAATTATTTTTTGAAAATTTTACCTCATTAAGATAAACGAGTAATTAATTAGTAAAGAGAGAATGAAACAATGAAATAATTAGATGAAAAAGAAAGGTAACCAGTCTCAGTAAATTTAACGGTAATTCTGAAAAGATGATACATATTCATAATAAATTATGATAGACTAAATTAACCAATCAACCTTAATCTTTGTGAAATAGTGAAAGGGTAAAAAGGTTCTTAAAATTAGTATCATGGGGAGTATTGTATTAATTAGTGTTAGTTGGACTACTTTTAAGGGTAGCTTGAAAATTTCTCATTTTTGTACTCCTATAAATTATAAATTATATCGATTTTTTTAATCTGTACAACATATTTATGGATATATAATAAATTAAAAGTAAATTTTTTTTATTGAAAACTATAAAATATAATATTAACAATGCATTGAATATTGTGATAAGTATAATTTTCAATAAAAATTTTATATATTTTATAAAAAAAATAAAAGTTATATATATATATATATTTAATTTATTACGTTCCACATATTAAAAAATCGAAATTATATGCGTGTGACAATAATCAATTTTAGTGAGAAAAAAAAAAAGAAAGCATTTTAAAGAGTCGGCACTCGGCATACATATATAATTGCATGAAAGTAAATGTCTTGTCTGATTAATCAATGCTTCCTTTTCGGATTGGAGATGAGATGAACTTGAGTAATAATTGCATAAAACAAGAAGCATCACCAAATGAAACATGCTATTCAGAAAACAAGTGTGCTTCCTCGTATGAAGCAGCAGCCAATATAACCATATGATGTCAATTAGTGAGAGGGTATATATTTTACTATTTTCAATTCATTGGGTTGTATGAGATGAATTAACCTTGATTATATAGTACGTAATAATGAATTATTATAGCTGTATTTGTGTAAAAATTTTGATTATTCGGATATAATTATTGTTTAGTTAATAGTAGTAACTTTTTTTTACCTCATATGTCTTTTTATATCAAAAACTAAATAAAATCAAAGAAACATGACAATTAAAAATTGGACTATTGATGATGGTCAGGAGTTTAAGGGAGGCTGATAAAGTAATCGCTTTAGGTTTTCCTCGTTACATGCCTCAATATATATATATATATATATAAAATATTAAAATGAAGGGTAAAATGTGTTTAAAGTTCCTATAAAATTAAGTAAATTTTATTTTGGTTCTCATAATTAAATATTAGTGTGTTGAATCTCTCTTTTTTTTTAAATTATCCCAAATTATTTTTTATCATGTGTGTTTTTAGTCTCCAATATTTCTTATCAAATGTATTTTTAGTCCTTGGCGAAGTAGTAAAAATTAATTTGAAGTGATTTAAAAAAAAAGGACTCAACACACCGATTTTAAATTATGAGAATTAAACCCAAATTTGCTTAAATTTATAATGATAAAAAATATAATTTACGTAAAATTTAATAAAATCTTTATATCAAACATAAAAATATTACTCATTATTAGTTAATAGATAATAATTAAAAATAATTTTTCCTTATAAAAATAGATTGTTCAACTTAATATAATTTTCTTTTCTTAAAAATATACTCCCATTTTTGACATAAAAATGTCATTAAATGTCTTTTATTTCTTACAATTAAACATCCATCTTATAATTTACTTTCGGCATACATATATATTGAGTCGACTTTGATGATGGTGACGGGTTTAGAAACTTTTTTTACCGTTGTGTCAGCACCCAATTTCGTCCGGGAGTTCATTTCTCCTCGTCGCCTCTCTTTCTATTTCTTCACACATGTATAGACGATATTTTCTTTATACTACGTTAAAATTTAAAAAAAAAACAAAAAATAATTTGAGTTAATTAATTAGTTAATTATTAAAATAATTAATTAATTAATTAATCAAGTTTTTTTCCCAAAAAAAACGTCTGGGCAAACGGGCCTTTCTTTTTTCTCTTTCCCTTTTTCTAGTCCTCTTTCTTTTTCTTCTTTACTTTGGGCCTGAACCCTTCTCTTTTGAAAATCCAGAATTTTTTTTATTTGACTGGGCCTGAAACCCATTTCTTTTGTAAATCTAGAGTTTAATATTTGATTGGGCCAAGGGTGTTTTTGGGCCCAGTGATTTTTTGTTGGGCCTGTTTGAAATCATTTCTTTTTTTAATAAAAAAGAAAAAAACTAAAAATTAAAAAATTCTCTTTGTTGGACCAGGTGCATTTTGGGGCATGGTATTGTCTTTTTCTATTGGGCCTATTTAAATCTAAAAAAAAAAGAGAGAATAAAAAAGATTGAGTATTTTTTTTTCTGTTGGGCCATACCTGCAGGTTAGACCCATTTGGTTTAGAGGGTTGTTGCCCAAAACAAAAACAATGCAAACAAAGCAAAATAATGGGTCATTCTGGCCCAAATTGAAAATTGAAAGGAGCCAACCTATTTTATTCTTTTTCACCAAGTAAAAAAAAAGGGATAAATTCATGGCAGTGAAATATTAAAATAGGAGACGTGTTCGTGCATCCAAAATTATTAACTCAGAGCAAGTGGAGAGAGGAGTATGGGCAAGAAGAATGGGGACTCTGATCAAACTAAAAAATCATCATTGTTATATTATGTATAAATAGAGGGGGAGAGCAGAAAGAGGAGGGAAAAAAAGGAAAATTCTTGGAGAAGTCACAAAAACACTTCCTGTGAGAATCATCTTCATTCTCATCAGGGATTTGAGTGTAAACACAGTGAGGATAAAACCATTCGAGTGAAAATAGGAAGGAACTACAACAGCAGATTTAAAACAGTTTGGAGAGGAGAAATTGTAGCTGTAAAGAGATAGGCACCATAAAGCATTCAGGCATAATCACAGATTTGGTATCTTTTTTAATTTTCATTTTTCAATACCTATATATTTCTTGTGCTTGATCTGAAAGTGCTTTATGTGTGTGGTGGTAAAATCAAACATAATCACAGTCCATAATACAGTCCAATATATACAGTTTTTTTATGGATAAATAAGCAAGGTAAAAAAAAAAAAAGGTTTGGATCCTCTTCCCCTTAAGGTCTATCACGACCTTCCACCCCATTTTCAACAACCATGGCTTTCCTGTGAAACCTCCCCCTCTCCACTGCCCCTCCTCCCTGTCCAGTGGAAACCAAGAAAAAAATCAAAATAAAAAATCAGTTTTATCCCTTTTTTAAAAAAAAAACAGCAACAATTTTTTTTAAGATAAGGCCAGTAACATTTCTTATTAGCAACAAACAATGAACCGTAACAGAGAAGGACAAACAGAGAAAGCTAAGAAAAAGGAGGAGAAGAACGCCCCCTTACCTCATGGTTGCAGTGCGCGACCAGCATCTCCGCGCCAACGCCGTTGCGCGCCGGCCACTGTCCTCCCCCTTCTCACGGCCAGGCAGCTGCCGGCCACCACCAACCACCACAACCTGGGACCAAAAAACAATAAACAGAGAACCAATATCAGACGAGGGAATAGAATAGAGCCCCCCCAAAAAAAAGGGAAAAAAAGGAAAAAATAGAAATACGAAGAAGAAGGGGAGGCCGCCGCGACCTCTCCTCACGACGCAGAGGCGCCACCGCGTCCCTCCCTTTGCATGCAGCCAGACCCTAGTCGCTGTCGTTCATCCCCGTACCGCTGTCGTTGCACGTGGCCTGTTCCCGTTCACGCCGCCGTACGCGGCCTCTTCTCCACTGCACCTCTTCCCTGCCGCCGTCGCGGCCGTCAACCACCTACTGTGAGCCACTGCTCACAGCACCCCCTCCATCACGGCGCTGTCCGCGCCTCCCTCACCTGGTCACGCCGCGCGGCCACGTTGCCGTAGCCCCCTGGATGCAGCTCCTCGCCGCCGCTCTGTGCCGCCGTCAAAGCGGCCTACTTGGCCAAAGACCACAACCACCATCGTCTCCCTCCGCGGCCGCGCCGTCGCGCATCACCTTCCATGGCCGCGTCATTACCGCGGCTGCCAAGCGCTGCTCTCCGCTGCGCGCGACCTCTCCCACTGTAGCTCCACCGTTGCACGCGGTTACCACCGTGAGCCCCTCCGTGCACCGCTGTTGCGCCATCAGCAAGGGCAACGGCTGTTGCTGCCATGACCGCTCCATGGCCGCCCCCCATTAGGTTCTTCCTTTCCCAAAATTACAAACCCTAGAGAAAAGAGGAGAGGAGTGTTTTGTCATATCTGATAGTTTTTATTCTGTATTTTATTAGTTGTTTTCAAAAATCTGAATGAGAATTGGGTTGGTGCATCCTTTGCCAGCCCAATTTCTTGGGTCAACTGCAGCCCATTTTTTTTTCTTTCTCTTATCTTCCTTCTTTGCATGTTGGGCCAGTGATGCAATCTGAGGCCCAACTTTATTTCAGTGTGTGCAAGTTCTTTTAATTTTCATTTTCTGAGTTATTTCCTATCTCACATTTTTTTATAATTTCCTTTTGACCCACCATCTTGTATTATTTGTAAATATTTGTTTCTTTTATTTGGCCTGCTTTAGATAATCGTGAATATTTGTCTGGCGTGCATTTTAGTTGCCGTTGTAAATATTACTCGTTTATAACTCAGGGCACGTGTAAATACGGTTAGTTTAATTTACTCTTTTTTAAACAAAAATAAAATAAAATAACAATTTTTTCTAAAAAATAATCGATCACGTTAATGGAATAGCATTTCTATTCTTTAACGTATTTTTTTTAAGAAAAAGGAAAATGTTGAGTACAGTCATTTACTAGCTCAATAATGCGGAAATTTCAAATCTCTTTCCAAAAATAATTTCTTCTAAAAAAAATTACGTTAATTGAATAGCATTTCTATCAATAACGTGAAAAAGGAAATATTGAGTATAGTCACTTACTAGCTCAATAATGCGTGAAATTTCAAATCCCTTTTCAAAAAATTCTTTTCAAAAAATACGTTAATTGAATAGCATTTCTATCAATAACGTAGAAAAGGAAAAATATCGAGTATAGTCATTTGCTAACTCAATAATGTTGAATTTCAAATATTTTTCCTAAAATGTTTACTTCTCAAAATAAGTGACGTTTATTGAATAACATTTCTATCAATAATGTCGTCTAAACAATTTCAAGGGTTCGTTGTATAGCCATTTGCTAGCATCAACTCTGCTAAAAATAAATTCCTTTTTTTCTTTTAATTAAAAACATTTCCAAGATCAATTTCCTCATTTTCCTTTATTTTTGAAAATTAAAAATCAATTTCTTTCAAAAATAAAGTCAATCTTTTTTTCAACACTATTTCAGAACTACGTAGCTTTGATTTCTCCATTGCACCTGGGGATACGTAGGAGCGGGGACCAATCCCGTCAAGCCAAAATAAACAAAAAATGTTTTTTTCCTCTTTAATCCAAATTCATTTTGTTTTAACTTAGGTTATTTATTTAAAAAAATTACAAAAAAATAAAAATAGAAAAAAAAGGCAACAAAAATAATTTTCATTTTAAAAAAGGGGGTAAAATGAATATTTTCAAAGTTAACAAGATTTGCACAATTAATTAGAGGTAACCGTTTTTTTAAACGGATGTTGTAGGGTGCTAATATCTTCCCTACACATAAATAACTCCCGAACCCAAATCTGATTTTGAAGACCATTTTTCTTTTTAAAGGGTTTTTCCAAATGTTTTCCCTTAAAATAAACTTTGGTGGCGACTCCATTGAAACTGAATTTTTCCAATATGTTTCGCCGACCCGTCGTGACCTCGGTTTCGACAGCTGGAGACTCCACTGGGGAAGTTTGAGAGTCAAGCCTGTCATAATTAATTGTGCAAAATTTTTGACTTTTATACTGATTTTATCCCTTTTTGTTTTGTTTTGTTTTGTTTTGTTTCATGTGTATTGTTGTAAATATTTTCTGCTCTTATGTAAATATCCTTTTGTATTATATTCTGCTTCAACACTAGGGTAAAGGACTGTATCTTGTATATATTTGTGCTGTTTGGTTTGTTTTGCAGATGGGGAGGGAAAGGAAAGGTTTGTGTGCCCCTACACACACCACACCATCACCAACCTCATACACTCTTTGGCTCTATACCCGAGCCTGTGCGCGTCGAGGAGTAGAAGGTGTTTCAACAAACTGCCATTGAGGGGCTTAATGCTCACGTGGCTTTTGTTGATTCGCCACTCAGATTGTCACCAGTTTTACAAATTAATCACAATCGAGAGGGTCCCATGCCTCATTGTGGTAAATTTGTGAAACCGGGGTCCTTGTCTATTTGATAAAGGGCAATTCGTGCACAATAAGTTGCCCTAGCAACCACCAAATTTAGAGCCTTGACATTAGGTGATACTGTGCCATAGGGTTCACTTGAGCTAGGACACATGGGGGCATGTTTTCTCCTTTTCCTTCCATTTATCATTGTATATATTTACTGTGACGTTTAGCAATAGAACATTTATCCTTTTTTTTTTAAAAAAAAAACATACACAAAAATTTCTCTAATAGCAAAGCCGTATTTTTCCTTTCTTCTTTCATTGATCTTTCATACATGAGCCAGCTCATCAAATAACTCATCTGCATTGTAAATATAATAAATAAAAAGAAAGCTCCACAAATTATCTCTGCTCTAAAAGCCATTTCATAATCATGTTAAATGAGAGGTAATTTTGCATCTGCATGGAATGGAAAGATTTCTATTGCATTCAATAGCAAAGGATGAAAGAGGTTCAATGTCACACTAGCCATACATCAGAGTTAAAGGGAGGTATCATAATTACAGTGACAAGCAATGACTTGTGAAGAGATAAAAAGACAAATGGACCAATAATCAAGGGCGTTTTGACTGATTTTGGCATTGGATGTGCATTAGTTTAGACATTTCATTAAGGATGAGATTCTCCCTTGTATAAATGTCAAACACATTTTCATCTTGAGATGACTCGTCCTTGACGGGTAATATGGGACTCTTGCAAGAGATTGATCATATTGCTAGTGTGAAGATGTCACTTATTGAGGAGGGAATACTTCCCGTAATTGACCATCAACCACTCTGTAACCTAAGAGGAAATTTGCCTCTAGCATTAGAAAGTGGGGAACCCCTTTAGTTATTGAGCGCTTGGAAAATCTTTCCACAACCAATAGCATGTCATTTCGCCTTGTGTTATTTTCCTTTACATGATAAAAATTAAAATAAAAGAAATAAAAATAATTTCCTCGCAATCCATATATGATTTGTGCTCAGTCAAGGATCATGGATGAGCTGGAACAAGGCCAACAAAAGCTGAGGAATGATGTCAACAAGATGCAGGGGCAATTAACTAAAATTTTTGAGCTGTTACAAGAAAAAGATGTAGGAGGGACTTCATCTGGGGCAGTCCAAAAGCAACAAGCCACACGTTGTAATTCTCTTGGCCTCTCCCCAATGCCAGTACAATCCTTTGGACGAAATTCTCAAGAGATGATGGTTCCTCCCGCCGTATGTCCATATAACCATCCCCAAGCAACCCTTCCAACACCTTTTCCTTCCCATCAATGCACTGCCACAACCCCAAACACATCATATACCCTACCATATCGTCCAATGATGTCTCACCATCCTCCATGTCCCATCCATTCACAACACATATTCCAAGCTCCTAACATGCCATACGCGGTTACACCTTCTCAAATGACACCACCCCATCCTTATAATCCAATGACACCATACTCCACACTATATTGCCCACCACTTCCCACCCCATATCATGCTTATAATCCAACCACACCATGCTCCGCGCCATATTACCTGCCACTTCCCACCCCATATCATCCTAATAATCCAACCACTCCATACTTCCCACCGCATCCCACCCCACCACGAGCAATGTTTACCACATCACCTCGGCCAAATCAATCACCAATCCATGTTCCTAACTCCAACCCGAACCAACAGAAGCGAGGAAAGAAGCAGGTCCAGCCTGACCCAATCCCCATGTCTTACACAGAGTTGTTGCCGCATCTGATTCGTGGTTCGTTGGTTGTCCCTCGCCCATTACCTCCAGTTGAACCACCTTACCCAAGGGGCTATGATTCCAATGCTAAATGTGATTATCATGCTGGGGCACCAGGACACTCCACTGAAAATTGCAGGACTTTAAAGCGCAAGGTTCAAGAGTTGATTAAGGCGAAGTGGTTGAGCTTCGAAGGAAATGATCCTAATCCTGTGATTAAAAATGGAAGTCCCGCTGATGGTGTTGTTGCAAGAGAACTAAATGATGGTTGTTTGATCTGGCTCATTCATGTTATGCCATGTTTAAGCTCAATAGTTGCAAGATCGAAAAGTTTCATGTGTTTATGCTTTTTGTAATGTTAATCACACCGCTCTACCTAGGGCTTTTTGTGACAACAATATGCTTAGCAAGTGAACAATTCTCTTTCAAAATATGTAATCAATGAAATACATGCTGAATTTGCCAACAACTTTTTGTTCTTTACCTCTGACCTTAACTTTGTTCATGTCATTTCATTTCCCAAGTCCATTGTAAATAATGTTGACCCTCATGAGTCTCTCTCACAACAGTGTTAGTGTCACATCCTAAAATTTTGGTAATCCATCAATCATGCTAATAAGGATTGTGAAAATGATAAGGAATTCCTGGGAGTTGCAGAGTTAGAAGTTGCTGGAATCCAAATCGCTTGAAGGAGTTGTGGGTGGCCTAGGGTAGACACCATAGTAAAAGAAGGAAACTGCCTTTAAAATCTGAAATAAGGGAAATAAATGTCATTTTTATTAAGTGTATCGGTGTCATGGACCCTTTAGATGATTCCTCTTCAAGGAAGAAACTTGTTTTGGAGGGTTAAAAAAGATGAGTTTGAGATTTTGATCTCGGAATTAAAGTATGAAAATGGGCAATTATGATTTGAAATGATGATGGCCATCTTTCTCTATCCCGAAAATATCAAATCATCATCCCTAGTTGTCCCCATTGAGCCTAGATTTTTTTCTTTCAAATAACCCTGGACAAGGATCACCCCCACATTGGGGTTGCGCAAAACGAAAGTCAACTTTCACTCATGTTGTTTCATAGTTTGAAATGTAAAAAAAAAACAGAGAAGAAAAAGAAATCGGTGAAAAGAAAAAGACAAGCAAAAGCATGAATGAGCAAAGTGACAAAAAAGAAATAATCGTTGACTTCAAAACTCCCGCTTGAACATTTGTTTCCATTAAAAGAACGAAGTTATCGATCCTTGATCTTTTGAACCCTTAAAACACTTATTTGGGCCTGATATACCCTTTCTTTCCTAGCCATTAGCCCTGACCCCGTTACAAGCCTTACAAAGTCCATTCTGATCAATGAAATGATTGCCATCATTTTCACAACTTTAATTCTGAGAACAAATATTATTCAAACATGCAGTCAATAGCCAAAAAAGAAAGAAAAATGATAAGGAAGATATAAGGGCCCGTTAGGTTGAAAACCCGTAAGGGCAACCTAAGCAAAAGTTAGGGCAAATGGGGCAACCATGACCAACACTGGGGCAAAAACAGGATACAGGAGATCAAAGTCATTCTAAGAACCAAACTGGGGCAAAAATGATACTGGGGCAGATAAGATGTTGAAATGCATTCAAACAGGGGCAAACAAAGTATTCAAAATACAATAGATTAGAGTCATTATGAGGCACTGGGGCAAATGTAACATTTGAAGCGTGTGCAACCAGTGAAATTCATATCCTTAGAAATTGGCTGATAGGGGCAACTCACAATCCCTAGAAACCGAATGATGGGCTCCCAAAATTTTAGATATGAGAGACTAACTCTGTTGATTGAGAGAATACCATACAAAAAAAAGGAAAAGAAAAGAAAAAACAAAAGAAAAAAGCTTTACCCTTATTACTACCTCTTGTAAATTCTTGATCCCCACGTAGCAGATGTAAAAAAAAAAAAAAAACCAAAAAAAGTCATTACCTTTGTTGCTACCTCTTGTAAATTCTTGATCACCAGATAGCAGATGTAAAAAGAAAAGCCAAAAATAGTCCTTACCTTTGTTACTACCTCTTGTGAATCCTTGACCTCCATGCGACAAACATGACCCTCTTCTTTGTAATGTGCAATCCCATTCAGCAAATTCATATTGCATTTATTAACATACATATATTGAAAGAAAACATGTGTCAACACTTGAAAAGCATTTTTGATCATTTTTATGACTTCAAAGACACATGGAATTTGATGAACTCCCAACAAAATAAGGAATGACCAAATCACAAGCTCAAATGATAAAACTGCAACATGCGCTTACTTCATAATATACTCGATTAGGCATCAAGAGCATCAATTGATCAAAGGACCCAAGCTTGATTCAGAGATATGTCATTGCTCATCCATGAACCTTGTGTGGCACCTAAGTCTATAAGGATCGAGGATTCAAGAAAAATCAGGATTAATTTGGCCCAAATTTGGTGAAGACAATAAAAATGATCAAACCAAAAGGAAAAGTTCTAGGGAGTATCCAATCTCTTTGCATCAACAGTCATCCTTGTAGCATTACTCCTTTCATCATGCACCACATTTGCATCCTGCATTGCCAATCAATCTCATCTTTCATGTTGAACATAATTTTTGTATTTGACACTATTTGTTAATCTAATTCTTTACATTGTGGATCACTCATGTGGCACACTCCACTCACTCTTTTGTTGTTCATGCTATTATAATTTGGGATTTCCTGGGTTCTTGTACCCACACATCTCGGTTCCTGGGGCACATTGCTTCCCTTGGGTCCTTGAACCCACCATACTTTAACTTCAAGGCCCCTGTGCCCACTCCATACTCACTATTGGGCCCTTATGTTCATCATGGCTACATTCTTGGGCCTTTATACCTAGGACACTCTTGTCTGATTTCCTCCTACCCAATGTAACTCCATTCTTGGGTCCATGTACCCATTACATTCTCAACATCAGCCCCCTATGGGCCCTCTAACCCATTTCCTCTTCATTGAGAATCTTTGTATCTCTCTCATACATTTTGCGGGGCTCACACGACTGTTGTCGCCCTCAATCAATGATTACAGTGCCCATTGCACTCCCATTCTCGGGTTCTCATACCTAGTATGCATAGATCCATGCCCACCAAAAGTTGATGTCAAAGTCCCCATACCTGATGCGTCTTCAGTTCCTTGAGTCCTTATACTCATGGCTTCTTTCGGTTCTGAAACCCAGCAGATCCCGATTCCAGGGTCCATATACCCGTCAAAGTCAATTCTTTGGGTTCATATGCCCAATTCATCCTCAGGGTCCATATACCCGTCAAAGTCAATTCCTTGGGTTCATATGCCCAATTCATCCTCAGGGTCCACGTACCCGTCAAAGTCAATTCCTTGGGTTCATATGCCCAATTCATCCCCAGGGTCCGCATACCCGTCAAGGTCGATCCCTTGGGTTCGCATGCCCAATTCATCCTCAGGGTCCACGTACCCGTTAAGGTCAATCCCTTGGGTTCACATGCCCAATTCATCCTTGGGGTCCACATACCCATCAAGGTCAACTCTTTGGGCTCACATGCCCGATTCATCCTCAGGGTCCACGTACCCGTCAACTTCAATTCTTCGGATTCATGTGCCCAATTCATCCCTAGGGTTCACATACCCGTCAAGTTTTGTTCTTTGGGTTCATATACCCATTGAGTCACTTGGGTCCTTTTACCCATTGCATTTCAATTTCTTAGGCTCTAGCGCCCTTTACAAAGGTCTGCACACCCATTCTCTGAGATCATCATGATCAAATCATTGGGTTCTCATACCTTTTGTACCTTCATTGTTGGGCCCATGTGTCCGTCACGTACTCTTTGGGCCACTTCGACCATGACAGCATCCACTTTGGGCCCTTGTATCAATGACTTACTCACCTTGGGTCCTCGAACCCATTTTTGCTTTGGGCCACTTTGCACATCTTCATTTTCCATCTTGGGCCCATGTGCCTGTTACACACTCGCTTTAGGTCTTTATACCCATGGCATGCTCATCATGGGTCCTCGTACCCGTTTCAATGCCTACTCTGGGCCACCATGCCCATCACATTTTCCATCTTGGGCCCATGTGCTTGTTACACACTCGCTCTGGGTCTCCATACCCACAGAATGCTTACCTTGGGTCCTCGCACCCATTTCTATTTTTGCTTTGGGCCATTTTTCCATCGTATTCTCCATCTTGGGCCCATGCGCCCGTTACACACTCACTTTGGGTTTTTATACCCATGACATGCTTATCTTGGGTCCTCGTACCCATTTCAATGCTTACTTTGGGCTACTTTGCCCATTTAATCCTCCATCTTGGGCCCATGTGCCCATGACACACTCATCAAGGGTCCTTAGGTCCATTGAATCTCTCTTTCAGATTCCTGCAACCAGTTTGTGAGCCCCCACTCCCATTACAGTCCTATCTTGGGTCATCATGTCCATTACATCATCATTCTTGGGTTCATGTACACATTGCATCCTCAGTCTCGCACAGTGAACTCATTTGATCTTCATTTTGGGTCCCTACGCCCATGACATCTCTTCGAGCCCATGTGCCCACTACATGTCCTACTCAGCTCACCTTGATCCATTAAATCTTCATTTCTGGATCTCAAAATCTCCAATATTTGCTAATCTCCTTTTCACTCTGATCCGAACGTCTAGAGTCGGGCTGGTGCCGTCAGAGTTTCAGCTTACCTAATCCCTTTTCACTCTGATCGGAATGTCCAAAGTCGGTCTGGTGCCATCAGAGTTTCAGCCCACCTACTCCCATTTAACTCTGATCAAAACGTCCAGAGTCAGTCTGGTGCCATCAGAGTTTCAGTCTCAAATCCCGGCATCGACCCGGCAACCTTGTTACCTTTTTTTTTTCCCTCTCTAAGCCCAACATCGGCCTGGCATCCTCAATCCTAAGCCCAATGTCGGCCTGACATCCTTCATCCTAAGCCCAGCATCGGCCTGGCATCCTCAATCCTAAGCCCAACATCGGCCTGGCATCCTTCATCCTAAGCCCAGCATCAGCCTCGACATCCTTCCATCCAAAGCCCAACATCGCCCCGACATCCTTCCATCCTAAGCCCAACATCGCCCTGGCATCCTTCCATCCTAAGCCTAGCATCGGCCTGACATCCTTCATCAAAAGCCCGGTATATGCCGAGCATCCTTTACCTTTCTGCAAGTCTGGTCCCGGTCCAGCATCTTTAAAATTCCTGTTTAAGCCCGATATATGCCGGGCATCCTTTACACTTTCACAAAGTCTGGTCCCGGTCCAGCATCTTTAAAATTCCTGTTTAAGCCTAGCACATGCCTGGCATCATTTCCGTTTCCGAAAAGTCTGGTCCCGGTCCAGCATTTTTAAAATTCTGTTTAAGCCTTACATGCCTGACATCCTTTCCGTTTCTGCAAGTCTGGTCCCGGTCCAGCATCTTTAAAATTCCTGTTTAAGCCTAGCACATGCCTGGCATCCTTTCCGTTTCCGCAAAGTCTGGTCCCGGTCCAACATCTTTAAAATTCCTGTTTAAGCCTTACATGCCTGGCAACCTTTACCTTTTTGCAAGTTTGGTTCTGGTCCAGCATTTTTAAAATTCTGTTTAAGCCTTACATGCCTGACATCCTTTCCGTTTTTGCAAGTCTGGTCCCGGTCCAACATCTTTAAAATTCCTGTGTAAGCCCTGGCATCCTTTCCGTTTCAACAAAGTCTGGTCCCCGGTCCAGCATCTTTAAAATTCCTGTTTAAGCCTTACATGCCTGACATCCTTTCCGTTTTTGCAAGTCTGGTCCCGGTCCAGCATTTTTAAAATTTCTGTTTAAGCTTAGCACATGTCTGGCATCCTTTCTGTTTTCACAAAGTCCGGTCCCGATCCAACATCTTTAAAATTCCTGTTTAAGCCTAGTCTTCATCTGGCACATGTGAATCCCATTTCGTGTCGTGCTTTTGTAATTCATGTCACTCTCTCTCTTTTTCATTCGTTTCTTCCGGACGAAATAGGTGCTTTTGTCTTTACTTAATTTTTTACTTTTAGAATATGAAAGTCTAAGCTATTCATATCTATAGTAAAAATTTAAGTAAAGAGGGGCAACTGTCAGCACCCAATTTCGTCCGGGAGTTCATTTCTCCTCGTCGCCTCTCTTTCTATTTCTTCACACATGTATAGACGATATTTTCTTTATACTACGTTAAAATTTAAAAAAAAAACAAAATACAATTTGAGTTAATTAATTAGTTAATTATTAAAATAATTAATTAATCAAGTTTTTTTCCCAAAAAAAACGTCTGGGCAAACGAGCCTTTCTTTTTCTCTTTCCCTTTTTCTAGTCCTCTTTCTTTTTCTTCTTTACTTTGGGCCCGAACCCTTTTCTTTTGAAAATCCAGATTTTTTTTATTTGACTGGGCCTGAAACCCATTTCTTTTGTAAATCCAGAGTTTAATATTTGATTGGGCCAAGGGTGTTTTTGGGCCCAGTGATTTTTTGTTGGGCCCTGTTTGAAATCATTTCTTTTTTTAATAAAAAAGAAAAAAAAAACTAAAAAATTAAAAAGTTCTCTTTGTTGGACCAGGTGCATTTTGGGGCATGGTATTGTCTTTTTCTATTGGGCCTATTTAAATCTTAAAAAAAAGATTGAGTATTTTTTTTTCTGTTGGGCCATACCTGCAGGTTAGACCCATTTGGTTTAGAGGGTTGTTGCCCAAAGCAAAAACAATGCAAACAAAAGCAAAATAATGGGTCATTCTGGCCCAAATTGAAAATTGAAAGGAGCCAACCTATTTTATTCTTTTTCACCAAGTAAAAAAAAAGGGATAAATTCATGGCAGTGAAATATTAAAATAGGAGACGTGTTCGTGCATCCAAAATTATTAACTCAGAGCAAGTGGAGAGAGGAGTATGGGCAGGAAGAATGGGGACTCTGATCAAACTAAAAAATCATCATTGTTATATTATGTATAAATAGAGGGGGAGAGCAGAAAGAGGAGGGAAAAAAAGGAAAATTCTTGGAGAAGTCACAAAAACACTTCCTATGAGAATCATCTTCATTCTCATCAGGGATTTGAGTGTAAACACAGTGAGGATAAAACCATTCGAGTGAAAATAGGAAGGAACTACAGCAGCAGATTTAAAACAGTTTGGAGAGGAGAAATTGTAGCTGTAAAGAGATAGGCACCATAAAGCATTCAGGCATAATCACAGATTTGGTATCTTTTTTAATTTTCATTTTTCAATACCTATATATTTCTTGTGCTTGATCTGAAAGTGCTTTGTGTGTGTGGTGGTAAAATCAGACATAATCACAGTCCATAATACAGTCCAATATATACAGTTTTTTTATGGATAAATAAGCAAGGTAAAAAAAAAGAAAGGTTTGGATCCTCTTCCCCTTAAGGTCTATCACGGCCTTCCACCCCATTTTCAACAACCATGGCTTTCCTATGAAACCCCCCTCTCCACTGCACCTCCTCCCTGTCCAGTGGAAACCAAGATAAAAATCAAAATCAAAAATCAATTTTATCCCTTTTTAAAAAAAAAAAGCGACAGTTTTTTTTTAAGATAAGGCCAGTAACATTTCTTATCAGCAACAAACAATGAACCGTAACAGAGAAGGACAAACAGAGAAAGCTAAGAAAAAGGAGGAGAAGAACGCCCCCTTACCTCATGGTTGCAGTGCGCGACCAGCATCTCCGCGTCGCCGCCGTTGCGCACCGGCCACTGTCCTCCCCCTTCTCACGGCCAGGCAGCTGCCGGCCACCACCAACCACCACAACCTGGGACCAAAAAACAATAAACAGAGAACCAATATCAGACGAGGGAATAGAATAGAGCCCAAAAAAAGGGAAAAAAAGGAAAAAAAAGAAAAACGAAGAAGAAGGGGAGGCCGCCGCGGCCTCTCCTCACGGCGCGGCGGCGCCACGCGTCCCTCCCTTTGCATGCAGCCAGCACCTAGTCGCCGCCGTTCATCCCCATACCGCTGTCGTTGCACGCGACCTGTTCCGGTTCACGCCGCCGTACGCGACCTCTTCTCCACTGCACCTCTTCCCTGCCGCCATTGCGGCCGTCAACCACCTACTGTGAGCCACTGCTCACACCCCCCCCTCCGTCACGGCACTGTCCCGCGCCTCCCTCACCAGGTCACGCCGCGCAGCCACGCTGCCGTAGCCCCCTGGATGCAGCTCCTCGCCGCCGCTCTGTGTCGCCGTCAAAGCGGCCTACTTGGCCAAAGACCACAACCATCGTCGTCTCCCTCCGCGGCAGCGCCGTCGCGCATCACCTTCCATGGCCGCGTCATTACCGCGGCTGCCAAGCGCTACTCTCCGCTGCGCGCGGCCTCTCCCACTGTAGCTCCACCGCTGCGCGCGGTACCACCGTGAGCCCCTCCATGCACCGCTGTTGCGCCATCAGCAAGGGCAGCGGCTGCTGCCATGGACCGCTCCATGGTCGCCCCCCATTAGATTCTCCCTCTCCCAAAATTACAAACCCTAGAGAAAGAGGAGAGGAGTGTTTTGTCATATCTGATAGTTTTTATTCTGTATTTTATTAGTTGTTTTCAAAAATCTGAATGAGAATTAGGTTGGTGCATCCTTTGCCAGCCCAAATTCTTGGGTCAACTGCAACCCATTTTTTTTCTTTTTCTTCTCTTCCTTCTTTGCATGTTGGGCCAGTGATGTAATCTGAGGCCCAACTTTATTTCAGAGTGTGCAAGTTCTTTTAATTTTCATTTTCTGAGTTATTGCCTATCTCACATTTTTTATAATTTCCTTTTGACCCACCATCTTGTATTATTTGTAAAGATTTGTTTCTTTTATTTGGCTTGCTTTAGATAATCGTGAATATTTGTCTGGCGTGCATTTTAGTTGCCGTTGTAAATATTACTCGTTTATAACTCAGGGCACGTGTAAATACGGTTAGTTTAATTTACTCTTTTTCAAACAAAAATAAAATAAAATAACAATTTTTTCTAAAAAATAATCGATCACGTTAATGGAATAACATTTCTATTCTTTAACGTATTTTTTTTTAAGAAAAAGGAAAATGTTGAGTACAGTCATTTACTAGCTCAATAATGCGGAAATTTCAAATCTCTTTCCAAAAATAATTTCTTCTCAAAAAAATTACGTTAATTGAATAGCATTTCTATCAATAACGTGAAAAAGGAAAATATTGAGTATAGTCACTTACTAGCTCAATAATGCGTGAAATTTCAAATCCCCTTTTCAAAAAATACGTTAATTGAATAGCATTTCTATCAATAATGTAGAAAAGGAAAAATATCGAGTATAGCCATTTGCTAACTCAATAATGTTGTATTTCAAATCTTTTCCCTAAAATGTTTACTTCTCAAAATAAGTGACGTTTATTGAATAGCATTTCTATCAATAATGTCGTCTAAACAATTTCAAGAGTTCGTTGTATAGCCATTTGCTAGCATCAACTCTGCTAAAATAAATTCCTTTTTTTCTTTTAATTAAAGCATTTCCAAGATCAATTTCCTCATTTTCCTTTATTTTTGAAAATTAAAAATAAATTTCTTTCAAAAATAAGTCAATCTTTTTTTTCAACACTATTTCAGAACTACGTAGCTTTGATTTCTCCATTGCACCTGGGGATACGTAGGAGCGGGGACCAATTCCCTCAAGCCAAAATAAACAAAAAAGTTGTTTTTTTCCTCTTTTAATCCAAATTCATTTCTTTTTTAACTTAGGTTATTTATTTAAAAAAAATACAAAAAAATAAAAATAGAAAAAAGGCAACAAAAATAATTTTCATTTTCAAAAAGGTGGGTAAAATGAATATTTTTAAAATTAAACAAGCTTTGCACAATTAATTAGAGGTAACCGTTTTTTTAAACGGATGTTGTAGGGTGTTATACCTTCCGTACACATAAATGAACTCCCGAACCCAAATCCTGGTTTTGAAGACCATTTTTCTTTTTAAAGGGGTTTTCCAAATGTTTTTCCCTTTAAATAAACTTTGGTGGGCGACTCCATTGAAAGTCCAATTTTTCCAATATGTTTCGCCGACCCGTCGTGACCCTGGTTTTGACACGTTGCGGGGAAAAAAACTGAGAAACATTGAGTCGACTTTGATGATGGTGACGGGTTTAGAAACTTTTTTTACCGTTGCGGGAAAAAATTGAGAAACATTATTGTTAATAGAGTTACAATTCTTTAATTATATCTAGAAAGTTAGTCATAGTTGACAAATAGTCAATCCTTAAACATGTTGATATGAGTAAAGGAAAAAAGTGTTCACGACATTATGTAGCTGATAAATTAGATCTACTTTTTTTTCATAAAATTATCAAATAAATGTATAAAACTAATTATAAACAAGTATACGTTGAAGTTCCTGAATTTTAAATTTTTCTTGGAACGTACGAAGACTTCATGTGTATCACATCGACACTATTATGTTATCAATCTTGAGAACAAGATTTAACGATTCTCAGGGAATTCAATGAAGTGAGTGAATAATGAATATATGAGTACTATCCTTCATCAAACAATATAAGTACCATTCAACCATTACAACCCATCTTCTGTCACTCTGTTAATAAACATTCAATCTATTATATACTTTAAAATTGGTTTGATCATATCATACAAAGTCACCAAATTTATTATTATATTATTTAATAAATAAATAAATAAATATTATCATACTTATATTTAAAATAGTAGTTTTCTTAATTTGGTGTGTTACTTATATTTTTCGTGCTAGCAAAAAATATAATAATATTTCACATAGAAAAATTATTTATTTGATTAAATTAAATTCTTCAATTTAATTTCTAAGTATAATAGATTTTTCATGAGCAAAGATTAAAACACTCTCGTTAGTGTGTGATCGTGTAGGTTCATTATTAAGTCGGTAGTAAATCAAATCAATTTACTGATCAATGTTGGTGTCTAGCTAGCAACACTATTTAACGACCAGATAATATGGAATAATATTCTTTAATTTTCAAGAACCTTTAGAAAAATAATATAATATATATTTCCTTCCAGCTTTATAGCCCCAAGTACTCTAGAGTGTGATATTATTGTCCAAACTCTAATAAGTCAACACATGGTGAATAACTTAATATATCTTTATTCAATAAACTATAAAGGATTTTTTTTTCATATCAATTATTTATTTAAAAAATAAATATGATAATAAAATATATTTTATTATTCAAAACAAGTTAATTACAATTACATGATGGATTGTGTTCTCAAAATTCCCTTACGACCGAAGTAACTTTTTTCAGTAGGGTGCAAAACCTAACTGTCTGTATGAAAGTATAAGATAATCTTAACCTAGGATCAATTTGCCTCTTATAGGTCGTCTTTGGGGCTTTCTTCTCCTGGACCCAAATGGGTTAGGCCAAAATACCGTTGTAGATAATTTCCTAATGCCTTTTAAGAGTACCAACCAATTTAACCTATGCTTCATACCAAAATGTAGGTTGGGTATCCTGTAAAGAACAAATTGGATCTCAAGCATATATCTATTTGTTCCTTCCCAATTAACAAGGGTTCAATCTTAGATAAAATTACCCTTTATGCCCATGTATGTAATGAATCAACTATCCGAAAATTTAAGTTATTGGGTTAATGATACCAAATATATATATATATATATATAATGAGTCAGGATCAATTAACATATTGAAGAAGCATTAATATAGCTTTGGTTCAATCAATTCTGTTATGATAAATTTTTTATGTTGGTTAGTTTTCTGTTAAGTCTGTTAGTTTGTAGTCTGTTAGTTTCCTTCCTTTTCTGTTTGCAGCTACTTATATATATATATTGTTGCTGCTGTTTGTAATTGTATTCAAGATTAATAAGAGTGTTATTCAGATTACATCATGCTGAAAGCAATGCCACCACAAATCCTGACAACCCATATATCTTCACCCTGGAGAAAGTCCAGGAATGATTCTTGTTTCCCCTCCTCTTGACGGCACCAATACCACTCCTGGAGCAGGGCAATGCAAAGAGCTCTCTTCTCCAAGAACAAGAATGACTTCATTGATGGGTCACTGCCAAAGCCTCGGGTTCAAGATCCTCTGTACAAACCATGGATGAGATGCAATACGATGGTCATGTCCTGGATCACAAGGTCTCTGAATGAACAGATAGCCCAAAGCACCATCTACATAGACAATGCCAAGAATCTTTGGGATGATCTCAAGAAAAGATTCTCTAAAGGGGACCATTTTCGCATGTTAGATCTGCTGCAAGAACTCCACTCTACCAAGCAAGGTGAAAGGAATATCACCAACTTACTTTCACTGACCTGAAGATTGTCTGCGAAGAATTGGCAGCCTTGAGAACCATCCTTCCTTGTGCCTGTTCTACACCCTGTAATAACAACTGTGATCAAATGAAATCTGTCAACAAATACAGAGACTCTGAATACGTTATTTGCTTTTTTGAAGGGGCTTAATGATTGTTACAGTACCGTGAGAAGTCAGGTATTGATGATTGAACCCTTACCTGATAGTAATAAGGTTTTCTCCCTTGTTTTTGAAACAAGAAAGAAAGGTTTCTGGACCTATGCTTCAAGAACCCAACGTGGTGGCCAGTATATCAGAAAGTAGGCCTTCTTTTGGAGGAAGAAGTGGAACTCCCTTTGGTAGAGGAAGAGGAAGATCCAATCAAAGAACCACCAATAACCAGCCCCAAAAGCTTTGCACCTTTGTGGAAAGTAAAGGCACACTATGGACACATGTTATTTTAAACATGGCTTTTCCACCAAACTTTAAGTTCAAAAATAGAAGTCAAGCCTCCACAATTAATTCTTCTATTTCATCCAATACTTTGGATAACATTAATCACAAAGGGAATGAAACCTCAGAGGTAAGTCCCAATATTTCTCTTGAGAAATACAACCAATTAATGGATATCCTCAAGAATCCAACCTTGATGGACAAGCCCATACCATTGGTCATCTACAGCAGTACCCAGGTAACATCCTTTCAACTCAAACTGCTTTCAATCTTTCTAATGAATCCTGGATATTGGACAGTGTGCCACTGACCATGTATCCAATTCTCTTTCCTATTATGCATCTTATCATCCTATAAAGACTATATATATAAACTGTCTAATGGTTTCATTACTCAAACAAACATCTCAGGGAGAGTTGCCTTTTCTGAAAAATTTAGTCTGGAAAATGTTTTGTATATTCCATAATTCAGTTACAATATAATATCTGTTAGCAAGATAATCAACTCCTTAGGCTGTAATGTTGTTTTTAACAGCTCATGTTGCTTGATCCAGGACCAGAAACAGCCCAAAGGATGATTGGGCCTGCTAACCTCCAAGGCAGCCTCTATGTGCTTCAAAGGGAAAGGTCCTTAAAGGCTGACAATGTTGACAATCTTGCCATCATTTCTAGTACTAATAGTGATTGCAATTCCTTTGATCTATGGCATTATAGGCTTGGACACCCCTCTAATTCTGTTTTGCCAGCAAATAAAACAGAGATTTCCATATGTGAAATATAATTCTAATGGTGTTTGTGATATTTGCCACTTAGCCAAACCATGCAAATTATCTTTTTCCACTAGCAATAGCAAGTCTGTTTCCTGTTTTTTGATTTATTGCACATGGATATTTGGGGGCCCCTTGCTATTTCTTCTATTCATGGACATAGGTACTTCTTAACTATTGTTGATGATTTTAGTAGACATATTTGGATTTTCTTAATGAAAGCTAAGTCTGAAACTAGAAGCATAATTCAAAATTTCATTTCCTATGTCTCCACCCAATATGACAAGACTGTTAAAACTATAAGATCTGACAATGGAGTGGAATTTAAATATGCCTCAGTTTTATAACAGCAATGGGAATAATCTATCAAACCAGTTGTGTGGAAACACCACAACAAAATGCTATTGTTGAGAGAAAACACAAGCATATTCTTAATGTGACTAGATCTCTTTTATTTCATGCTAAAACTTCCAAGTGTTTTACTGGTCCTATGCTATCCTTTATTCTGTTCACTTGATTATAGATTGCCCACCTGAGGTGCTCAAAGGTAAGACCACCTTTTGAAATTTTAAACCAAGCAACCTCCTGCTACCTTGATTTAAAGGTTTTTGGGAGCCTTTTGTTTTGTTTCGACCCTCACACAACAAAGACAGAATTGGATCCCAGGGCAAGGAAATGTGTCTATTTGGGTATAAGGCCTGGCCACTAAAGGTTATGTCACCCTTGATTATCCACTAGGGAAATATTGTGTCCAGAAATGTGATTTTTTATGCGAATGTTTTCCCTTTTCCATTAAAATGCTCACACCAACTTGCAAACAGGATGAACAGATAGAGAGAACCCTTGACTTTCTTTCAAATGAAGTCTTTTCACGCTCACAAAATCCATTGATAATATTTGCTCCATGGCTGAACCAAATACTGTCAGGATGAGCTTGAATCCTATTACCCCCCTACTGGTGATCTCAGAAGATCCACAAGACATAGACAACCTCCCACTTATTTAGCTGATTATCACTGCCAACTCCTATGTACATGCAACCTCAAACATGTAAAAATGTAAGGTACCCTCTCTCATCTGTTTTGTCTTACCATCTCTTGACCATGATTATTTTGAAGTTTATTCTAACTGTTTCCACTGAGCATGAGCTGAGACATATCAGGAAGCTAAACAATCTCCTCATTGGGTTAAGGCCATGGATGATGAACTTACTGCACTTCAATCAAATAAAACCCGGTCTCTAACTCATCTCTCTCCAGGCAAGTCTGTCATAGGATCAAAGTGGGTTTATAAAACCAAATATAATTCTGATGGATCCCTCCAAAGGTACAAGGCCAGACTTGTGGCCAAAGGCTACAACCAAACAAAAGGTTTGGACTACTTTGATACCTTTTCCCTGTGGCAAAATTGACCACTATTAGATTAATTATTGCTCTTGCTTCATCAAACAATTGGATTCTACAACAACTTGACATTAATAATGCCTTTCTCCATGGAGATTTGATGGAAGAAGTTTATATGGAAGTTCCTCAGGGGTTTGTTGTTTCTGACTCAAGTCTGGTTTGTAAACTTCACAAATCTATCTATGGCTTGAACAAGCCAGTAGACAATGGTTTGCTAAGCTATCCAATTTTTTTGCTCAATCTTCATTATCAACAATCAGCTTATGATCATACTCTTTTTGTTAAGAAAAGTGACTCCAAACTCACCATTATTTTAGTTTATGTTGATGATCTTATTTTGGCTGGTAATGACCCTTTGGAGATAGCATCTGTTAAACAACAACTTGAAAAGACTTTTAAAATTAAAGACCTTGGGAACCTTAAGTATTTTCTTGGACTTGAGGTTGCTAGGTCACATACTGGTTTAATGCTATCCCAAAGGAAATACACACTGGATTACTCTCTGATTTGGTTTACTTGCAGCTAAAACCAACTCCTACACCAATGACAAGGAATACTGTTTTTAACTCATGATGATGGCCCTGCCTATTCTGATCCAGCTAGTTATAGGAAGCTAGTTGGTCGCCTCCTTTACCTTACCACACAATGCCTGACATCTCCTTTGTTGTCCAACAACTTAGTCAATTCATGTCCTCTCCAACTGAAATGCATTACAAAGCCTGCATACGGGTGCTGAGGTATTGAAGACATCCCCTGGACAAGGACTATTCTATCCTAGTGATTCTCCACAACAATTCAAAGCCTTCAGTGATTCAGATTGGGAACATGTCCTGAATCTCGAAAATCCATCACCGGATACTGTGTTTATCTTGGGAATTCTTTGGTTTCATGGAAGTCCAAGAAACAAGCTACCATTTCCAAATCTTCCTCAGAAGCTGAGTATAGGGCTCTAGGAACTACTATGTGTAAATTGCAATGGCTAACTTACCTATCAGATGATCTTGGAGTCTCACCACATCAAGCCTGCTCTGCTTTACTGTGATAGTGCCTCTGCTCGTCACATAGCTGCAAATGCAGTGTTCCATGAGAGAACAAAGCATTTGGATATTGATTGTCATCTGGTGAGAGAAAACTCCAAGCCAAGCTCTTCCATCTTCTTCCTATAGCTAGCAAAGAACAACATGCTGACATACTTACAAAGCCCCTTGATCCATCTCCTTTCTCTTACATTCTTTCCAAGCTTGAAGTCTTAGATATCTACTCTCCAGCTTGTGGGGGGTATTGAAGAAGCATTAATATAGCTTCTGGTTCAATCAATTCTGTTATGATCAATTCTGTTATGTTGGTTAGTTTTCTGTTAAGTCTGTTAGCTTGTTAGTCTGTTAGTCTCCTTCCTTTTCTATTTGCAGCTCTTATATTATATATATATTGTTGTTGCTGTTTGTAATTGTATTCAGATTAATAAGAGTGTTATTCAGATTACATCAGTCTTCTTCCTTCTCTTTTTCTTTATAACACCAGGTGTCAAACTTCAAGACTTACACCAATTAATAACTTTTTATAAAATGTAAAATTGACTAATTCAATCGTTTAATCATATTATATTATCATCATGATCATGTATATTAAATTTCAAATCATTTAGATATTCGTAGATATGTAATCTACCAGCGGACTTTTACTTATATTTTAAAAAACATATTACGCGTTTAAAATAAAGTGGTGTGATGAAGTATTAATTACTTTCTGATTTACATTAAATTTTATAAACTTGATCTACTCCATAATATCTTTCAATTCAACGATTGGATTAATCAATTTCATATTCTACAAAAATTATTAATTAGTGTAAGCCTTGAAATTTGACACTCAATTGATCTTGATTTATATATAATTATATAATACATATTGTTTTTAATTCCTTTCGATTATATCTCACGTTTCTCTCTCGTTATCATCTCTTAAAACTTTTCTTGGAAATGGTTTGTCAAGTTGGTCGCCATATCGCATCATTCTACGGTCAGAAGACTCACCATATATTTTCAACATTATATGCATACAGGAAGTCACGTTATTTAGACCCAAACGATAATAGAAGCCGAACTGAGGTTGTAGAGTAGGTTGTAGAGTAAAATAGGACAAAGAAATTAGGTGGTTTGTGAATTTTTATTAATACTATATATATTTATTCTCTTTTCTGTGTTTAATATTTTTTTATATAAATATTTCAAAATGAAGATAAATAAAAAAATTAAAATATACAATATTATTAATGAAATTAAAAGGAGAAATATTTTTAGAACTGAATGCGCTAAAATTTTCTCTCAAAATGGGATGTGATGAGCAAAGTAGAATTTAGTTCTGTTTTTCATTGCGTTAGTTTTGGACTCGTTGATTGGGTCTGAAGTTGTTTTTTCCATGAGAAAGGCATGATGGGTGTTTTTTTTTACCTTTAATTTCTTAGTCAAAACAAAATGTTACTACAGTACCTTTGCATTGCTTGTAGTTTTTTGTCGTGTGAAAAATAATAATGAAACCACTCCTGATCTGTTTCAATTGTATTTTCTATCCAGGGAGAGACAAGTATCATGCATCAAGCAACATGTATAATTGCAGT